>VWZI01021156.1:1886256-1898059 GCA_013396835.1 Psilopogon haemacephalus | reverse complement strand
TTCTCTCCTCCCCCCCCCCCCCTTTCTCCTTTTTATTTTTCTCCTTATTTTTATCTTTCTTTTTTCTTCTTTTCCTTATTTTTTTTCTCTCTTTTCATTTTTACGCATAGCCTTTTGGGTTACTGATTTTGCTGCTCTGCAGCACAGGTCGCATTTTGTTCTGCTTTACATTTTGCACCTCACATTCTAAGGATCCCAATTTATTTCCCCGGATACAATTTTTCATTTGCACTGTTACTCCAACCTATTACTGAGGTCTTTCATCATGTCACAGGGCAGTCTGTATGGTACGGTGTGGAGAAAAGCTATTCTGTTTTGAAATGCCAAGAATTCTTTTTTACACTAACTTTAGACCTTGAATCTTAACCTCAGCAATAGAGTTTTTAAAGGAAAAAAAAAAAAAAAACCCAACAAACATCATAAAAGCCTTAAGTTTGGAAGCAGAATCCTACATTAAATTGCTGTAATGGTAACCTGCCTGATTAGTGTGTCATGAGTTAGCTTGGCACAAGGTTGTCTCTCTTAGTCCTCTAGCCTTGACTCCCTGATTTGAAGCTTGGCTTAATGGGTGTAGAAGTTCTGCAACCCAAATACTGGTGTGCTGATAGAAACAAGCAAGCAAACAAACCAAACCCCCAGACTCTGCCCTGTCACACAAAGTTTCAAAAGGAAATGCAACCTCAAATGCAGGTTGAGAAAAGTCTTCAGCAAAACAACCTGAGGTCTCAACAGGGATTTTTAAAAATGATAAATATTAATGATAAATATTGGATAAATATCTTTTTGCTTGTATTTCATCACAGGGTTTTTGCCAAGCTTTATGCTGAATTGGCTAGATCCTCCTCTACAGAGTGGTGGAGGGTGACAGGAGCATCTAGAAGTTATTGAGTCCAACCCGGGCTGCAATTAAAGCAGGCTGTCCAGGACCACCTTCAGACAGTTGTTGGATATTTCCAAGGGGAGTCTGCACATCCTTCTTGAACAACCCTTGTGACTGCAAGGACACCCTCAGAGTAATGAACTGTTCCATTGTGTTTGCATCTAACTTCCTGTGCTTTGGGTTGTGCTCATTTCCTGTCTTCGAGACAACTCATCCAGAAGTCTGCTCTGTCTTTCAGCCTCCTTCAGATATATATACACAGAGTGGTGAGCTCTCTTCTCCAGACTGAGCAGTCCTCTTTCTCAGCCTTTTCTCATGAGGGAAGCTCCAGCCCCATAATCATTTCAGTCACTCTTCACTGGACTCTCTCCAGTAAACCTATCTCTCTCTGATGCTGGGGACCTCAAAATTGTATACATCTGTATGCTCTCTTTTCATGTCTGAGTCTTGCCAGGAGCTCCATTTTCATCCATCTGATATTTTTGCCCAGCTTCCTTTTCATAGGGATGAAGTCCTCTTAAGCTTGGAGGAGGTGATCCTTGAATATTAAACAGCTCTCCTGGATCTATCTTCTCCCCAGGGGCAATGATCCATGTAATTTTGTGGTTGTGGTCATGTTTCTCTCATCCAGTGTTTATTTCAATTTTTATTTCATCCACATTTATTTAATCCATCTATGCTTATTCCATGAATATGATCCTGTAAAAGTATCACCTTATGACCTCATTGCTGTCTGCAACTACCTGAAGGGAGGTTGTAGCCAGGTGGGGTTGGGCTCTGCTCCCAGGCACCCAGCAACAGAAGGAGGGGACACAGTCTCAAGCTGTGCCAAGGCAGGTTCAGGCTGGATGTTAGGAGGAAGTTGTTGGCAGAGAGAGTGATTGGCATTGGAATGGGCTGCCCAGGGAGGTGGTGGAGTCACCATTCCTGGAGGTGTTTAAGAGCAGGCTGGATGGAGCACTTGGTGCCATGGTCTGGTTGATTGGCTAGGGCTGGGTGCTAGGTTGGACTGGATGAGCTTGGAGTTCTCTTCCAACCTGGAGGATCCTATGATTCCATACTTCTGAAATTCCATGGTATATTTAAATTCTAGCCTTTAATTGCTTTTTCTGACTAACAGGTAATTAATCACTAAAGGAATATTGTCTTTATAAAACTTTCTGTTACTCACACTGTATACATGTTTGAAAGAGGAGCTCAGTGATTCACGCAGAACTAATTAGTAGCTTAGTATCACACAAAGCTCATTGCAGAGCCCTTAAATTTACACCACTGTGTATGAGACTAGAATTTGTCTTTTGGTGCTTGTCACAAAGAGCAATTCAAATGGCAGCCTCACGCCAACCTAATGCAAAGATGAAAAGCATTCATTCCAGCCCATGATTTCAATGCTAAAGCAGTGCACAGGGAAAGGTCATCACAATTAAAGGCCTCATGTAAAAATGAAACTGTGAGCAAGTGTTTGTGCTTCTTCTCTCTCTCTAGATTTATGTGATTGACTCTTAATTGGAGACCTAGGGTTTCGTTTCGCAGCTTGGGCAGGCAGGCTGTTAGATCTCAAATGAACAGGGAGAAAACAGCAATGCTTTGCATGTGTGTGGTAGGGAACTGAAATACTTTTTGGCCTTCTGTGATAGTTAGTTAAATTAAAAAAAAAAAAAAGTTTAAAGTGCAGAAATTGAAGATATTATTATGAATATGAGGTGTGCATTACTTTGTGATGGCAACCTGGACAAAACAAAGTCATTACTAATCACATGTTCACATCATCACACACGGGCATTACATGAGTCATTGAGTCTGGGTTGGAAGGGACCTCCAAAGTTCAATTCATGACACACACAGAATTCTGTGGGTCATCTAGTCCAACTCCTTCTGAAGTAAGCAGGGGCATCCTCAACTAGAGCAGGCTGCCCAGAACCCTGTCGAGCCTCACCTTCAGTATCTCTGGGGTATAAATGAATGTACAGATGGATGGGGACCGTTGGTGTGAATGAATGCACAGATGGATGGGGACCATTGGTGTGAATGAATGTGCAGGTGGATGGGGACCACTGGTATGGGTGAATGTGCAGATGGATATGGACTACTGGCATTTCAGCAAACTGATGGTTCTCTCTTGCTGCCCCTGTTTGGGGGTTGTTTTGTCTTGTTCATTTTTTTAAATTTTTTTTTTCTATAAAATAGCCATGGAATATAAAATGTTATCGTGGATTTAAGCTTCTTTGCATACCTCTGAATGTGAAAATAGAAATGATTGCTTAGTTACACTTAGTAATTAATGTGAGGCTGGATGAAGAGCAGGTCATCTGTTGTCCAGAACTGTGAGACCCTTCAAATACAGGTGCCCACATCCTATCATCCAAAACCCATCAAGGCAGATTCTATTGTAAGTCAAAGTGGTGTATACTACAAATTTTCAGTGCCTTCTTGAATTGCTTGCATCTCTATCTACAACGGTGGGAAAAGAATCTCTGTAAAATAACTATCTTGATTGGATTATACAATAAAAAAACATAGTGGATACATTAATAATGCTTTGACATATTATGACATCCTATGAGGTGCACTCTCAGAAAGGTTCTTCCTAGGTTATGGTAGAGGAGGAAAATACTTGAACACCATCAGCTCCAGACTACAGCAGCTGTAATGTAATGAAGTCCTCACAAATCAGGTAGCCTCAGGCAAGTGGATTTTTTTATTTTTCCCCTGCTTCTTTCATATGTAAGTAACTTCTTTCAACTCAGTAACTGAGCTTCTAGGCTTTTACTTTTTTATGCTCTTAATTCAGTTCCTTGAGGTTTCCATTTTCTCCTGGCATAGTCCAAGGCCAATAAGAAAACAGCTCCCAGAAATGTAATGACTGAACTTCTCAGCTCTGCGTTTGCTGTACTGCAGTTGAGGATGCTCAACAGAATATTAAACTGGGGAGTTATTATTCCGCTCTATCATCTTCACTCTTCAGAGGAGACACTCACAGAGGCAAAAAAAAAAAAAAAAAAAGAGACATATCAACGTGGCAACTGAACTGTGGGTGGATAAGCATAGATAGATAGTGTGCAGCTGAAATCTAAATCCATCAATCAAGTAAAATTAAAACCACAGTCAGCACCTCGTGTCATAATCTCAGTGAAGAGATAATCAAACCGTTTGCTTCAGGTGGGAAGAAGGTGAGTGTGCCTAAACAACCCTGTGCTGCTGCTCCAGTGCAGCTCTGAAAACAGCCCCTGCAGTGTAATCTCTACAGCTTGATAAACTGCATTAGCAGGTACACTTGAGCAGTGAAATTACCTTTTGCACTGGCTAAGTAAGAGAAGGAAAAAAAATTAAATGGCAGCATACTTTGGAGAGGGAAAGCCATGGACTGGAAAATACAAACATGGTATCTGTGTGGTTTCCCACAGTGTGCAACCATTTGGGATGCAGAATCACAGAATCACACAGAATCATAGAATGTCAGGGGCTGGAAGAGACCTCCAAAGCTTATCCAGTCCAACCCCCCTGCCAGAGCAGGATCACCTAGAGCAGATCACACAGGAATGCATCCAGGTGGGTTTTGAATATCTCCAGAGAGGGAGACTCCACAACCTCCCTGGGCAGCCTCTTCCAGTGCTTTCACCTTCATATGGAAAAAAATCCTCCTCATGTTTAAATGAAACTTCCTATGCCTCAACTTCCACCCATTGGCCTTTGTCCTGTCACTGGGCATCACCCAGTAGAGCCTGGCTCCAGCCTCCTGCCACTCTCCCTTTACATATTTATAAACACATTTGGGTAGAATAAAGCTCTACAGATGTGGGAACTGATGCCCAAAGAGCCTCATCAGCTCATATGGCCTCTCAGAGTGCCTGTACCAAAAAGCAGAACTGAGTTGCCCAAAGGCCAGGCTACACAGACAATTATCAGGGAAATGTTAAGGGATTTCAGGTCCTTTAAAGCTAATATTAGCAATCAAAAAGCTAATTTCATCTCCAAGTCAAAGCATGAATAAACTGAGCTGGCAAGAAATTCAGCATCTAGCGGCATGTCTAGACACTCCCACATCCCTAGGTTAAAATATAAATTGGAAGTGGGCTGGGAAAATGATGCCACACACAGCTCTGTAAGTGATTTGATGAATTCTACTGAGCATGCATTCGACAAGAGCTTGAATATTTTCCTTGTGGGTCTCTTCTCCTTTATAGCAGGTGAAGAACTACCTTTGCAACTTCACTGATTGTGCATTTGATTTATTCACTGGCAATTTCTTATCCTCAAGTTCATGGCACCCCTGGACTTTCAAAGCTTGAGCTCCTCAGTGAAATCAGCTCACTTTCATCTCTGGTGAATTTTCACCCATGGAGAACAGCAGCGAAATATATATATATATTTTTTTTTTTTTTTTCTGATTGTAGTTACTTTATGTAGAGAGTTATGGTGTGTGACATTATCAGGAAGGGATAAATGGACAAAAATTAATTTGGTCACTCATGACTGCAAGGGGAAGAATAGTTGAAGTGAACTCTTTCTTCCAGCTTCATAAGTAAGTGGATTTTACTTTTTGTCTGAACAGAACCTCTCTTCTCGAGCTTTCCATTTTGCCTCTCCTTATTACAGAGACAGCAGGGAGTGAATTTCAAATGATTCCCCTTTTAAATGAGAGCAGAGCTGGGCTTGCTTTGACCTCTCTAAAACACAAGCAGAAAGCCCTATGGATAATATCAGCTTTACTATCGAAGGTCAAAGCCATGGGAGCCAGTGATGTTTAAACTATGGCAGATAGCTGTTAGCCATCAGTAGGCACTGAAACTGATGAATTTGAAAGTGAAGTGAGATGCTGATAGTTCTAAAATGGTCCAGAAGCCTTCATGTAGTTCTTAGAAGTGTTGCTGTGTTCCACAGTCCCATATCCTTCCACTTTTCCTATTTTTCCTTTCTAATGGTTTTGAAGAGATGCATTTTCTGACCGAGAGGAAGGGAACCTCTAAGTCCAAAAGCTTCATCTGTGCTTTCATTGTCTGCAAGTTCATCATCACATTTATGCCACTCTGGAGCCTGCCTCCCCGTGGGCCTGATCTGAGGGAGAGAAGAAATTCTGTGCAGTGACTACAGATCAGGTACCTGATCCCAAACTTCTTGGATCAAGCAATCAAATCTTGTAACTAAATTAATAAGGAGGAAACTGTTGGAGGTGTGAGACAGATGTGAGAGGAGATACCCAGTGCAAAGTAAGGCAGTGTGAGGAATTTGTCTCCCTCCTGTCCAGAAAGCTGAACACAAGACATAGGGTTTAAGGTGAATCTTGTTGAGTAGGGATATAGGTTGGACTTGGTGACCCTGAGGGTCTTTTCCAACTTGGATGTTTCTGTGACTGTGTGAAGAGGTTGCTGTACAGCTGCCTGCAGGTGCTGTCCTCTGCAGATGTCCATGGCAGTTGCAGACCCTGGGGACACAGAAAATCTTGAGAGCAGCTGTGGGGAGCCAATACACATCCTGATGCTTTTTTTTTTTTTCTCTCTCTACGCTTTGCAGTCCTGCTGATACTGATCCCCTCATGCTGCATTGCACAAGAGCGAAGCTTCCTTGTGCTGGGTGTTCTGGAGATCAGCACTGGAACTTGCTATTAATGGAAACAGTTTTTATGCTGCCATTTTACTCACTCTTCTCCTCTGCAGTTCCAAGTTCCTTCTACCTCTGCCTCTTCTTCAAACCCCTTCCTGTGTTTTCCAAGCCACATTCCTTGCTCTGAAGTCTGCACATCAAAGAATTAGCTCTGCAAAGGTTTGTTGGGTTTGTGTTTTTTTTTTTTCCCCTCTGTGTTCAGCAGAATAACTGAGGATGAATGTGAATGGCAAACCCAGAGAAGACTCTGAGAGCACAGCCATGGGGAAAAGCCAAGATTTTCCTCTTTCTTTTTTTTTTTTTTTTTTTTTTTGGTTTTGTTTTGTTTTTTGCTATCAGGTAGAGGAAAAATTAAGTGGACTGAAAGACCAGTTTGGGCTTTGAAAATGCAGCAGTTGGAATGGGCAGAGTAAATGAGTGTGCATGAGACATTCATGTTGGGAGATTTCAGCGTGACACTCGAGGCCCATCCCTGTCCTTGATTCTCTTACAAAAATACCCAAAGATTTTGCAGATTTTTGCAGGCCTTTTGTTCTGGCTTAGACAAAACTCTCCAGGCAAAGATCAATTACATCTTCCACGTTCAGGCCTTTCATGAAATGTCCTATCAAATACATTAGGCAGGATTATTACTGAATTTGAGTTTCTTTTCAATTACAAATTGAATTATTTCAGCTTGCTGGGGAGTTGGTTTTTTTTTTTTTTTGTGTTAATAGAACTCCTCAGAAGCCATACTAAAACCTGGAGGACATCTCTGCCATTGAATCAGATCACCTTGTCAGTGCTTGAGAAGCAATTCCTGACAATTTCCGCAGCGACAACTGCTTAAAAATCACTCACACACCAGGCCAAAGGGAAGGGATATTAGTGAATTAGTTAAGCTGCCAGCTAAGCTTCCTTGGGGGGGAGGAAAAGAGGGTAAAGTCCCTTTTCAGGATTTCCAAGACTAGCTCTACAATCACTCGTGATAGAACACAGGAGTGGATGGACCTTTCCCCCGATCTCATTTAGCATTTCCTCTCCAGTACATTTTAGCAGGCTTTAGAGCTTCTTTAGCCAGAATAATCTTACATAATGTGCTAACTCTGGCAAAAGCCTGAACTGCTTAAAAATAGCCTTACCTTCAAGTGCTGAATGCAAGCTTACGCACAAGTTACTCCATGTGGAATCATTTTTCTGCCATGGAATCATCAGTGGCCACACCTAAGCAAGAGGCAAGGTGCAAACTCACTCTGTTAAGAAAAAGGTCTCTAATCAACTCCTACACTTGTCATACCTGAGCTGAGGCTCTGCACTGTGCATCAGGTAAGACCAAAATTGTTAAACTTGGGATTAAGAAAGCCTTCAGAAGAGAAAGGGAAGATGAGAATGTGTGAAATAATTGGCTAATTCCTCGACAAGCTTCAATGCACAACTATGAAGGGGGAGGAAAAAAAATCCCCCTCACCTCAGACAGCTCCAGCAGCCCATAGAGAACAGTAACTTGTCAATACGACCTCAAAAGGAGTTTACCTGTGGGAGATTCATCATTTAATAGGGAGGAAGGATGCATGAAAAATCAGGAGCACAAAGGATGTGATGATTCAACAAAACTAAACCCACAGCTTTGCCTATTTCCAGTAGGACTCTGTTCTTTATTTAATCACAATCTGCACAGCAAGGCAGCATATGGGCTAGGGGCGAGGGGGGCACGGTTTGGCATCCTCTGACTAATTTGATATATAGCACATTTTTCCTATCTTCTCCATATAGATGATGCTGAAAATTATTTGAAAATTAATGAGGAGAGAATTGACCCTTTTCTTTTGTTTTGCTCTTTTTTTTTTTTTTTTTTTTTTTTTTTTTTTGGGGGGGGGGTTTTGGGGGGGATTTTTTTTTTTGTTACATTGTTGGGGATTTATTTCCTTTTTTGTTTCAGTTTATTTCTGGTTTGTTGGTNGGGATTTGGTTGGTTGAGGTTTGGGGTTTTTTTGGTTTGGTTTTTTGGGGGGTTTTTTTGGTTTTTTTTTGCAAAGCATGCAGTTCATTGCACCTGGCTGTGGGGAAGGAAAGGGGGAAATAATCATTTTCATCCTGGTTATCAGAAAGGGATGTTATTAACCAGTTACATTTAGTGCTAGGATGCACTAGTGTTCAAGGGAAACAAGAGAGAGAAAAGGCTTGCAAAGGCAGCCTGGGGCTGGGACACCTTCCAGCAGTCCGTGTTACACAAAACCCCATCCAACCTGATCTTGAACACTTTTAGGGATGGGTGTTCTCAGTTAGGAACAGGTACCAGTGCCTCACTGAATGTCATACTGGTGAGCTTCTTATATTCACTGCCAGGCTGGACAGGACTCTGAGCAACCTGCTTAGGTATGTTCCCGATCACTGCAGTGGAGTTGAACTGGATGACCTTTGAAGGTCCCCAACATAAAGCACTCTATGATCCTATAACCAGCTAAAGGAAACACACCAGAAAGGGACCTTTAGGATCTATCTATCTATTTATTTATCTAGAAGCATCAGTTCAAAGAGAAGAGTTGGGAAGACATTCAAGTGTGGCTGTCAGACAGCCCCATCCTCCTTTCGCTGCCGGTGTGTTTGTGTGCTGCGCGCTTCCGCCCAAGCCCCACGGCAGTCACCTTCGACGGGATAAAAAGGCTCCAAGAGAAAAAAAAACAGACTGCAAAAACTGCTTTCAATGACTGAGAATGAACACAAAAATATGCCTGGCAACATTCCAGAAATGCCTGTGCTTAAGTGGAGTTGGAGGAAGGCCAAAAAATCCGTGGCTGCTTTGCTCTGAATGCAAATATTATCACACAGCTCCCATCGGAACGTGGCAAAGGACAAAGCATCCTCAAGGGAGCGAAGGCAACATCCAATTGCACAAATGCCACAGTTCTGTCCAGTTTCCCTGGCAAAAGCTGGAAAGCTCCTGTTTTGACTGGGAATAGGTTTAAACCCACATAAACCAAAATCACAGAATCAATCACAGTATTAACCAGGTTGGAAAAGACCTCTAGGATCATCCAGTCCAATCTATCACCTAACCCTTCTCATTAACTAACCCATGGCACTCAGTGCCTCATCCAGCCTCCCATTAAAAACTTCCAGGGATGGGGACTCCACCACCTCCCTGGGCAGCCTGTTCCAATGGGCAATCACTCTAGCAGTGCAGAAAATCTTTCTCTCTGGGATGATATCTCAGCTATATTTTTATCAGGGCTCTGTCCTACCCCAGCGTTGACAAGTGCAGTCAGGCCAAGCTGTCGATGCTGAGGACTGTACTCAGCTCTCATTTTTCACTCAACACTTTAAAATGAAACTAAATGCTCTTCCAGTTCATAGCCTGTGTGCTCAGCTAGTTCCAGGACAGACTATCAGCACTAATGGCTCAGACAGACAAATACTTTCTCTTTCTGCCTTTTCATGTGTGTGACTGTGTCCATGCATTTCTGGTAGCCACTTCTCCCTTCAGCCAGCTTCCAGGTGCCACTCCTAATGGAATCAAGCAGAAGCTGAACCCAAACAAGTGAGGGCAGAATTGCTTCTGAACTGCCTTAGTCTCAGATTGAGCCAGGCTCACCTATCATTTCTGTTACACAGCCAGGTGGCCCTATTTCCTAGCACTGCAATCAGAGAACCATTGACCAGCAACAATACAGCTTTCACTTGGTGTTACTGAAGTGAACAAGCCCTGCAGGGAAGTGGTTTTATTCATAACTTTCAGATGATTCACTGGAGTAAGAATCCTGAACTTAAAGACGAGGAGCCTCAGCTCGGAGATGTCAAACTGATCCGTAAGGATTAACTATCCTTCAGCCTTCCACAAGCTGTGTTGTGCACTGGGGAGTTGTACTGAATATCTATCTTGCTTTGCAGAATTGCCTGCTGCTTAGGAGACTTCAATACCTAGGCTGCTTCTCTGCCAATATTCCTTTTCTTGCATGGGATGCAACACACCTTAGTGGATCTATGCAGCACTGGTTTGCTGGTTTTACGTCTTCTACAGTAAAAGACCTTGTAGAGGCCACCCTAGTTTCTATTTATTGATTTATTCCTTTTTTTTTTTTTCTTCTTCTTCTTTTGTTTACTTTTGAGATTATGAGGATGTCATCCCCACACACATGGATTTTACATGGTTAGAGGTAGGTGAGATGAATCCCTTGGTGGTCCCTATTTGCCATTCATGAAGCCAAAAGCTTTCTTCAGCTTCTCTCTCTATTGTAGCTTTAGATTTTCTACTACTCAACAACTAAGGCACAGTCCCTCAGTTTGAACCTAGATGAGACTCAGTGCAATAGGACACAGCTTCAGCCTGTTCATCTCACACTGCACAACAATTAGCAAAGAACAATTTTCTGAAGGGGGAAAAAAAATCAGAACCAAAATGAAGAAAGATGAGAAAAATAACTCTTGAATTTAAACCCAGTCATGTTAAGGTTCCATTGACCTTTGCATATTGCAGTGCACTGCCCTTGGTGCAGAAATGGGTCACAAATGTGAACTTGCAGACGCTGGAGGTTGTTCCTCGCTTCTACACTGTGAGTCCTGTAGTGACCTAGTAGTTACCTAGGAAACAGATTTAGGCAGGATATATTGGTGATTTGGATTCTTGCTGCTGGGGTGGATTTTTTTTTTCCCCACTTTTGCAAAGATTGGAAATACTTTTATATTGTTTAATGCTGAAGAACTTACAAAATGCCTCCTGATCTGAAATGGCCTACAGGGGAGCTGGGGAGGGACTATTGACAAGGTCTTGTAATAACAGGATGAGGAGGAATGGGTTTAAAGTGGCAGAGGGGAGATTGAAACTGGATGTTAGGAGGAAGTTGTTTGCAGTGAGGGTGGTGAGACACTGGCACAGATTGCCCAGGGAGGTTGTGGCTGCTCCCTCCCTGGAGGTGTTCAAGGCCAGGTTGGATGAGGCCTTGAGTGACCTGTTCTAGTGGGAGGTGTCCCTGCCTATGGCACAGGGGGGGTGGAACTGGCTGAGCTTTGAGGCCCCTTCCAACATAAACTATTCTGTGACTCTGATTCTATAAGTAGCAGACCTGTTAAGCTTAGGAAAAATGGAGCATGGTATCCTGATAATGCATAGTAAAATTTTCAAGTGTGTGACTTCACAAACTCAAGAGCTCACAAAAACCATTTCTTGATAACATTTCTGTTTGCCTGCCTCCATGAACTCATTATCTGCACACTACCAGCACACTTAAGGTGTCTGTAATGCCTTAAGAAACCAGGCTGAGCAGCACAGTTGCCACCATTTAAATTCAGTAAATTCTTTAAATAGCTTCCCATAAACTTTGGTGAAACAAAGCAGAAAGTAAAAAA
>VWZI01021156.1:1866055-1878014 GCA_013396835.1 Psilopogon haemacephalus | reverse complement strand
AAAAAAAAAAAAGGAAACTACCTAATTATCTAAAAGTAACTGGCTAGGTATAAACTCCCTCCTCCAAACTGACAGAAGAACAGAGCAGGGACTAACTCGAGTACTGTACAGCAGCAGTGTTTCATGGCACATCCAGTCACAGCCTTTGAATAGCATGGCTTGGAGTAACGCTAGAGGGGAGGTTAGGCAAGAGAACTGGGGAGCAACACCAGGGAAAGAGAAAGGGAAAAGTTTTATAGAGCTCTGGGTGTGATTCGAGGATGTGACTCTATTTCTTCTGTGTGCATCCTTGGGCTGAAGGCAGGGCACAGCTACTCTGNAAATTACACTTTCTTATTTGTCTGTTAGTCCAGTTTGGCCCACGAGTTATTTGTTCCTTCTGCCACTGCTATTATTCCGTAGATTGCTCCAATTACAGGGCTATAGTTCCTTTATGAAGATGGCTTTGGTTTTTACAGCCAAAGTGACGTGTAAAACATTGCAAAATCAAATACATATTGTGCCTATTGATTGTGTATCTACTGTGAGCCATAAAACTTAATCACTGCCATGAAATCTCTTTCACAGAATGACTGCTGCAAAACTCAAAATGAGCAAAGTGGAAGAGTTGTTTTATTTTATGATGGTTCTTACACCATTATCAGATATATACATGTCGTTACAGGAAGAAATGCCATGATTACCATTAATCCCATAGTGAGATTGATTTGATTTGTGGGGTTGTTTGTTTGTTTTTTTTTTTGAAATACATAACCAATCAGTGCACCAACTGACACTGAACAGAAGTTTATGGACAAAAATTGTGCTTGGGTGCAAAGGTCTGCATTTGCAATATGCACTGGTATTGATTACCTCACCGGGTACAGAGCTGTGTAATCAACAGCACAAAGGGCTCACATGAATCCTGCTGTTTGTGTTTATTGACAAAGATAAATATTGACATCTGCAGAAATATATCTCTCAGTCAATGTGAGCACTCATCAATTTCCCCAAGCCTTCTTAAAACTTAAAGTCAGCTTAGGCTGGAGCACAGCCCTGCGAGGAGAGGCTGAGGGAGCTGGGGGTGTGCAGCCTGCAGAAGAGGAGGCTCAGGGCAGAGCTCATTGCTCTCTGCAGCTACCTGAAGGGAGGTTGTAGCCAGCTGGGGTTGGGCTCTGCTGCCAGGCAGGGACAGAACAAGAGGACACAGCCACAAGCTGTGACAGGGCAGGTTTAGGCTGGATGTAAGGAAGAAATTCTTCCCAGAGAGAGTGATTGGCATTGGGATGGGCTGCCTGGGGAGGTGATGGAGCCCTCATCCTTAGAGGTGTTTAAGAGGAGTCTGGATGAGGCACTTAGTGCCATGGGTTAGTTAATGAGAAGGGTTAGGTGCTAGGTTGGACTCGATGATCCTAGAGGTCTTTTCCAACCTGGTTAATTCTGTGATTCTGAAAAGCAAAGACCAGTTCACCCTTCCCAAGTAAGCAGTTATCATTTTCAAAACTCTTCTCTCCATGATCACACAGAATCACACAAAAACATCCAGGCTGGAAAATCCCCTCAGGATCACCGAGTCCAACCCAGAACCCTACTCTACAAGATTCACCTTAAACCGTAGCCCCAAGCACCACATCCAAATCACCCTTAAACAGCCAGGGTGGGTGACTCCACCACCTCCCTGGGCAGCTGAAAAATTGGTGAGCATTGCAAGCACTTCTGTGTTCTATGTTGGTAGATTAGCTTGGCTGCTGAAGCACTTGGAAGGTTAATTTCAGTTTAACAACATAATTCTTGGAAAGCCTTCCCATACTGCCTATAGAGCAGTGGGGAAATGGGTCAGTGAGGTTGTTAGGGAGCATGAGCTGACACAAGCAGAAAGGTTCTCTTATCAGCACCTGAGGATAGAATAACTACTGCCTGCAGCTCAGCCAGGGCTGATTCACTGCAGGAATCCAGCAGGTGATTGATAAGGGGAGTGCACCAGAAATGTAAGCAGGCTGCACAGACAAAGAATGAAAACAGTTCAGCGTTCCTGCCTTCATACCAGCAGGGAAAGGATAAGAGCCACCTCTGTTGACACACTCTGCAGCTCAGCCTTGCCTCTCCTGTGCATGTAGACACTGTGCTGGCTACAGATCCTCTCCAAACTAGCTGCTCTTCCAGAGAGGGAAAGGAAGCCTAATGCCTCCCGCAGCCCCCTAGCACACCAGCAGGGTGATAATGCTGACCTGCTGGTGCTCCAGGAGTGCTGAGCAGGAGCAGAGCTGGCCAGCAACACCAGCCTGAACACCTACACCTTTGGTCACTCTTGCAGACAATCCCAGGAAGCGTTCAAAGCTCTCTGTTTCCTCCTAGGGTGCTACTGTAAATGAATAGAAGCTGGATGCCAAGGAAGACATGCAGATGCAGCTCCTTTGGGCAGCTCCCTTATTATCCTGCTGTCTAGAGCCTCCTGCCAGCCTTGAGGAGCTGTAAAGGCCCAACATGCAGGGAGAGACTTGCAGGGCTGCAGACAGAAAGTGGCACCAGTAGCACTGCCTGCTGAATAAAAGCAGATTTTGCTCAAAGAGGATGCCAGAAAAGATAATTTCTATAACATCCGTATGGTATTGCAAAGCTAATAGTGAGTAGGAATATGTTGAGGGGCGATGGTTCCTCCTTCCTTTAATACTGAAAAAAAGAATCCCCAATCATAGCTGTTAAATGTTCTATTTGTAACAGAGGGTGTTTTTAAATTATTGCACATTCATTTGCTTTAGCACTTTGGAAGAAATGAAAACTCTAGTGATAACATCAGTGTATGCCTAAGAGTCAGATCTGCATTCCACATGCCTTTGTCTCCTGTTAGCGAGGACTGCACTGACAAATTACAGTAATGCTTCAAGTATGTGGACTGCTGAACCCTTGTCATACCCTAAATTGATACTGCTGCTCTCCTCTTGCTCCTTTTGTTAATGCCCTCTTGTTTTGGAAGAAATGCTTTATACAAGGTTCTTGCATGCAGTCCTCAGGAACAGGACCTGGGGGTCTAGTGTGATGCAAAGCTCAAGATGAGGCTGCAGTGTGAGTGCAGCCCAGACAGCAACTGTGTGCTGGGCTGCAGCAAGAGCAGCTGTGGGCAGCAGGGCAAGGGAGGGGATTGTGCCCCTTGGCTCTGCTCTCCTCACACCCCACCTGCAGCACTGTCTGCAGCCCCCACCACAAGCAGGATATGGAAGTGTTGGAGCTGGTGCAGAGGAGGCCACCAAGATGCAGCTGAGAGGGCTGCAGCAGCTCTGCTCTGAGCACAGGCTGACAGAGTTGGGGCTCTGCATCCTGCAGAAGAGAAGGCTTCCAGAAGAACTTGGAGTGGCCTTCCAGGATCTGCAGGGGGCTACAGAAGGGCTTCGGAGGGACTATTGACAAGGTCTTGTGAAGACAGGAGGAGGAAGAATGGGTTTAAAGTGGCAGAGGGGAGATTGAAACTGAATGTTAGGAGGAAGTTGTTTGCAGTGAGGGTGGTGATACACTGGCACACGTTGTCCAGGGAGGTTGTGGCTGCTCCCTCCCTGGAGGTGTTCAAAGCCAGGTGGGATGAGGCTTTGAGCAACCTGTTCTAGTGGGAGGTGTCCCTGCCTATGGCATAGGAGGGGCTGGAATTGGCTGAGCTTTGAGGTCCCTTCCAACCTAAACCATTTTATGATTCTGTGATATTTATATCATAACCTCCCTGCTCTTGCTGGCCACACTGCTCCTGCTCCAGCCCAGGATGCCATTGGCTCTGCTGCCCACCTGGGCACACTGCTGGCTCATCTTCAGCCCCTATCTCCCAGCACTCGCAGGTCCCTCTCTGCCTGGCTGTTCTTCAGCCACTCTGTCACTGAGAGATGCTCAGGTCTCAGAGGACTCGGAGATTGGAAATGTGATGCTGAAGTTTAAGAATTAATTCAGGGCAAAAGTGGAGAAATGCTAATCTGTAATTCTTACAGCCATGCTACACAGAGGAGGCAATCTGCAGTAAAGCCTCAAGTTCACCTGGTATGTGTGAGGTAGTGTGGAAGGGCCAGCATGGATTTTCCATAGGTGAATTATGCCTAAAGAAGATTTCTCCAGTTCTTTGGTGACATCAGCACTGATGTGGATAATGGGGAGCTGGCTGATAAAGCACATCCATGTCTCCAAAACGCATTTGGAGATTTAACTTGCTGAAGGTATTTCTGAGTGAAAAAGTAAATGGTCATGGAGAGGATGCTTGCAAGGTAAGCACTTGGTCAGAAAATGCAAAACCAAAGGCGTAGTACATTGTCAATATTCCCAATGGCTGAAATGATCAATAGCATACTTCAGTGATCGCTGCTGTTAACTCATCCATAAATTATCTAGAAAAGGGAATAGCTGAACTGACAAAACCTGCTGGAAAGTCATTGAAGATGAAGTTGTTCAAAGCTGCAGAGAATGCATGCTGAGTATGTAGCAGCATCTCAGAAAAAAAACCTCACTGAGTCCAGTTAGGAAAATGCAGCTTGGTGTAGATATGTGCACACTAATGTAAGAGAAATGCTCCTCACTTTAGGTGTGCCACAATTGCTTACCAGTACTTGAACGACTTTTTAGTACCAAATTCTGCAGAAACTGTTGACTCAGGGCTCAGTGCAGCCAAACAGCGAAGAAAACTGTTGAGCAGCATTAGAAAATAGCAGAGAACAAACAAGCAGCGTTTTGCTAGCATAATCCACTGTTTGCTTTTTAGGTGCAAAATCAAAGTTAAAAAAGTGCTTCAGTTTGGTGTTTTTTTTTTTTTTCTTCTTCTTCTTCTTCTTAAAAGGCATTAAAAATAATACCAGCAATACCTCCGTGGAGTCAGCTTCTTATGCTGAGGCTGTTTGAAAGGTTACAAATTCCTAAGGTGCTAGGAGAAGTGTTGATGGTCCTTGCTAATTAAAATGACCTCCTACACGCTGGGGTAGCTTTTAGAAACACTTGTTTCCAGCCTTTCAGGAAACAGATTTTGCAGCTAATGGCAAATCATCAAGCTCGTTGCCAATTACACACAAATGGAAATACGCTTTCGGCTGTTTGTTTGGTTTTTTAAGTGTTTGGTTGTGGTGTTTTGTTTTTGGGTTTTGTTTCCCCTTCCTCTTCCCCCCCACCTGGTTTTCACTGGATGCAACACAGCAGGAGAAGCATCAATTGGAGGTGTTGAAACCAGGCTACTACAAAATAATTGCAACTGCATTAGCACCAGCAATGCCTTAAGACCAATTAATGGGGAAATTCACTAAGAGCTCCATTATCTCTTTAAAAGAGCTTTACACGCTTATGTCATGCAGCTCATAAATAAGAGGGATCTAACAGGAAATCCCTTTGTAAATTGTTCTCCAGGCTTTGCAAGAGTAGGTGCCAGTCATGAAGCTGTTGGAACATAAGTTTGTGTTCGGAATAAAAGCACCACAGAATGAATCATGATCTCATTTTGGAAATTGCCGTGGGTGGAAATGGAGGGCTTTGGACCAGAGTGGTTTGTGCTACACACACAAGGGAACAGTGAAGATGTGAGTTAAAGGATCATAGAATCATAGTTGCAGACAGGTTAGAAGTGACTGCCGAGATCATCTAGCCCAACCTATCTCCCAGCCCTAGCCAATCAACTAGACCAATCAACCAGAAGAGGGATGTCAGCCACGGTTTATTAGTAATTTAAAGATTCTCTTATATTTAGATCCATTGCACAAAATGAAAAGGTAGATCATATGCCACATAGATAAATGAAGGGATGCAAATGGACTAATCATGGAATCATAGAATCATAGAAGCAGTCAGGGTTGGAAGGGACCACAAGGATCATCCAGTTCCAACCAGGGACACCTCACACTAGATCAGGCTGTCCACAGCCTCATCCAGCCTGGCCTTAGACACCTTCCAGCACCTCCCTGGGCAACCCCTTCCAGGCTCTCACCACCCTCATGCTGAAGAACTTCTTCCTAACATCCAGTCTGAATCTATAGTCTGAACTAATGATCTGTTCTTCAGTAGCAATCAGTGAAAGCAACATATAAAGCAACGAATGGATTGGGTCACAAGAAGCACAAAGCCATCCTGGTAAAACTACACCCACAAAGTAACTGATGTGATATTGTTGCATGAACCAGCACTTGAGGGACTGACCTAGCACCTAACCCTTCTAATGAATTAACTCATGGCACTAAGAGCCTCATGCAGCCTCCTCTGAAACACCTCCAGGGATGGAGATTCCACCACCTCCCCGGGCAGCCCATTCCAATGCCAGTCACTCTTACTGTGTAAAATTTCCTAAGATCCAGCCTGAACCTGCCCTAGGCCACTTTGAGACTGTGTCCTCTTGTTCTGTTCCCCAGAGACAGAAGAACTAACAACTGGGTGACAGAACAACTATCAAGAAGGTATGAGAAAAGCTAACCTAAGGAAACAATCCATGATTCATCTCATTTAATACCATTTCTCACAGTGCTGATGCCTGCTAGCTAAGAGACTTTGCCAGGAGCAGCTGCAGGATGATCATATACACCAGACCCTAACAGGAATATGTTCAGGTCTTGTGATGGGGATCTGCAGCAGCTTTTATTCCTTTTTTATTTTTTTATTTTATTTTTTTTATTCCCACCTTCTTAATGTGAAATTGTGATTTGGATTTTCTGTAGCTGTAGCAATACTCCAAAGATCATGATTCAGATGCCAGAGAAGAAGACACAGAACCTTCTCCCCACCAGTGCCCTGTGTCAGGGCTGTGTACATATCTGCACTTATGCTAGGTATAAATGTGGATATTTAGGAGGTGTCTCCACTGAAATGTGGCTTATGTTGGCAAGCAATCTGGCTTCAGTGACTGCTTTAACTTCCTGTTGTTTGGGTTTGCTCCTAGAGAGGAAAGCAAGGCACTCATCTTCCCCAGGGAAAGAAAGTGAGGAAAAACATTGTGGGAGTTGTATAAATTCAGCAGTAGGATTGCTGTCCACAGCTTTGCAGTGCTTCTGGTTCAGCCTTCGGGTGTCAGGCTTTCATTTCATGCCACCAATTACTTCCTGCATCCTTGGAAGTTTATTTCTCCTGCATCTGCTAAAATTTCAGTCTTTTTTTTTTTTTTTTCCCCTTCCACTTTGCTGCCCTGACCCCTCTGTATCATGCTCTAGAAAGTGTGTCCAAGTTGAATTTACACCAAAGAGACCCCCAACAGGAATATCAGGTGGCAACTGATTCCATCTTATTGTTCCTTCAGCAGACAACCCAAGCTCTGTTTTGTTAATTTTTACAGGCAGATAGAATGACTGAATTCAGATAGAATTACTGCAAGGTGTCTGTTCTCATCCTGGTCAGTGCTTCCCTGGATGAAACCACAGCAAAGTGCTGTGTTTTTCTTACAGAAATGAACGAGAACTTTCTCTGCAGAGGAAGAAACCAAAGGGCAGCAAACGTTTAACGTTGCCACAATACTCTTTCCTCTTGGTTAGTAGGCACCACTCACAGCAGGAAGTCTTTGAAGAAGCTTTCTCTCCATGCATGCTATCTTGTTCCCAACACACAGAGCAGTAAGGGTAGAGTTGTTGGTGGTAATCACCTATAAACCTCTGCCAAGTTAGACATAGACCTGCCCCAGGGGACATCAGCTGAAAGAGTACCCTTGGCAAGGGAGGCCAGTGCTATTCTGGGGTGGATTAGAAGGGCTGTGGTTAGTAGGTCAGGAGAGGTTCTCCTGCCCCTCTATTCTGCCCTGGTGAGTCCTCATCTGGAGTATTTTGTCCAGTTCTGGGCTGCCCAGCTCAAGAAGGACAGGGAGCTGCTTAAGAGAGACCAGCACAGAGCCACAAAAATTATTAATGAAGTTGAAGATCTTCCTTATGAGGAGAGCCTGAGGGAGCTGGGGCTTGGAGCTTAGAGAGGAGACTAAGGGCTGACCTCATCCATGTTTATAAATATGTGCAGGGTGAGTGGCAGGAGGCTGGAGCCAGGCTCAGCTGGGTGATGCCCAATGACAGGACAATGGGTGGAAGCTGAGGCATAGAAGGTTCCATGTGAAACTGAGGAAGATTTTTTTTTTCCCCTGTGAGGGTGACAAAGCACTGGAACAGGCTGCCCAGGGAGGTTGTGGAGTCTCCCTCTCTGGAGATATTAAAAAAGCTATCCAGATGTGCTCCTGTGTGATCTGCTCTGGGTGATGCTGCTCTGGCAGGGAGACTGGACCAGATGAGCTTTTGAGGCCCCTTCCATCCCCTGACATTCTATGACTCTATGATCTTCAAATCCTCTTTCTCTAGGAGAAAGCTTTCCCTCTTGAATGCAGGTTTGAAATTTCGGTGAGTTGGGAGCAGTGCAGACTGCTCTCAACAGACATAAACCAGTAAGTGAAATGTTTGCAAGTAAGTTCTGATGGAGAGAGACATTTTAAGTGTATCTGCACATGTACTCATTAAATAAATAATTAAAGCACCTGCTAGAAATGGTCTGTTGGGTTTGTATTTGTCCCTTGTCCTTGGGCTGTTTGTTTTTGAATGCTGCCAGTTAAGTGAGCGATGTCTGCTGTGGTTAAAACACAGGATGGTTTTTAGCATTGTGCTGGTTCGAGGCTAATTGGAATATTTTAATTAGATTATTGGCTGTGAAAGGAAAATGATGGTGATGTCTATATTACCCATTTGCTCTGCTGGGACATGTCAAAACAAGGAGACAAACAAAGATAAGTCAGTCTCTGCCTGTCTGGTGCCATATTAACTTTTCTGTCTAAACCTGCATATTCTCAACTAATCATTCTGCTTCTAACCCCTCCTGATGACCTTTTCCAGCTTGCCCTGTATGTAAGAGAGATCCTGGGATAAGAGGGAGGGTGGAAAGGGGGCAGGAAGGAGAAGGATTGGTTGGTAGCCCCTCCTGAGCAGTTTGCTGCTGGGAGGGGTTTAGTATCTCTGTATTACCATTTACTTGCATATTGCTGTAGATAGTTGTAAGTATATCTGCATATATTGGATATATCCTGCTTGTAAATTGTGTGAAGCTATAAATGCAGCTTCATTTCTTAACTTCCAGCAGGCTGAGTTTAGGCTGGGTGAATTCCTAACTGGGGGGAGAGGTAACACCTAAACCACGACAAACATAACATTACAGAACAGAACTATTATTGCCTGCTGATTTCTGAGAGAATCTGCATCAGGTCCGGGAGTTTTGCACTGAATCTTATGTCCTTAGCTATGACCTAATGATCTGGAAAATGTGATATAATGGGGGGGAAAAAAACCATGTTCATAAATTGTTACTAAAACGTCTGTAATAAAGTTCAAGGTGGAACCTGTAACCCTTCTGGCTCCTGAGAGATGGATGAAGCTTTGTACTTAAGATAGGTACCACCCCCCCACCTTGCTTTCAAAGAATAGGAGAGGATAGAATAGGATAGGATAGAACAGAATAGGATAGAATAGAATAGAATAGAATAGAATAGAATAGAATAGAATAGAATAGAATAGAATAGAATAGAATAGAATAGAATAGAATAGAATAGAATAAGCCAGGTTGGAAGAGGCCTCCAAGATCATCCAGTCCAACCTATCACCCAGCACTAAGTGCTTCATACAGTCTTTTCTTGAACACCTCCTTGGTCTGTTACTCTATTCAATTTTACATTTAATAATAAAATATTCATCAAGGCATTAAAGCTGCTGTATAGCCTGATAATTAGGACAGTCATCTGCAAGGGGATTCTTGTGCCAACTGGCATTTCAGGATGAAGTCATCCATCATTGTGAATTCCCCATTTTGTTTTGGGTGGTCTCCTAAACTACTAAACCACAGAGGCAGTCTATTTTGGCTTGATGAATGCTTCATTATGTCCAAAGTGAAGAGATGGAGAGCAGCATTCCCTGAGAACCTGGAAATGATCGTGGTCACTGCACAGCAAGGGCAACAGTGGTGAAGCTTTCAGAGTTTCCAGGGTCCTAAATCCAAACGAGCCCATCTGTTGACCTGTGAATGTGCATGTTCTGGAAACCTTCAGGCAAGTTGTCTAGGAGACAGGCTCCAAGGGTCCTTGTCCTCTCACCTGTTCATTTATTCATTAATCAGGTGATAAAGAACTCAGCAGGTACCCTGGCATGCGATTAGAGAGGTTTGAAACATTTTTGGCACGGGCAGATCCATCAAATCCCTGTCTGTCTTCAAGTGTCATTTTGCTGCCATCTCTGAAAAATCTTTTGCCTTCACTAATGCAGCATTCTGCAAAAGGAAAAGCAAAATTTTTATCACTTTCAGAATGACTTTTTGCTTCACAGGCTCAGCTCATTGCCCGGAGTGCAGCCAAGCAGTGCCATGACACATGGCGAAGGAGAGCTCCCTATGGAGGAGCAGGACACTGTGTCTCTGGCTTCCCATACCTGTGTGCTTTGCTGCAGATCATGTTTCTTGATCCTTATGTTAACTCGGATGCCAGGGTCTTATTGCTTGGAGTGGGAGGATGAGGTGATGTGATCAGCGTGCCAAGTTCCTGTAACTCGTCACTTTCTCTTACCCGGCAAGTGGCAGTCCCCTAATCTAAGTGCCAAAAGCTGCTTTCTGTTTCCCCGTCCCAAGGACAGGCTCAGATCTCACTTACCTATTACCTCCTTGCTATGCTAACTGCTGCAAGACCTGTTTCTCATTTGCACTTGGTTTGAGCTGGGGGCCAGCTACTCATAAAAACCTCTTTCTCACTCTCTTTCCCTCTCCTTATGCTACCTCCCGGCCCTTTCCCCACCCCCATTTGGACGCATTTCCAAGTGTCAGCAAAAACCTGGGCCCCCAGCCATGTACAACAGGCAAGTGGATGCTGTGTCTCATTTTTCTTTCATCTGGGCTGAAATACAAGCCATAGAAGGGGTAGTGTCTGGGGTCAAATTTGCTCAGAAAGGTCTGTTAGTGTCTCATACTGCCCTTTTTTTTCCCCCCTGTGATATTGGCACTTAGATCCAGGCCATCTCACATGGAGGACTTCAGTAACTTTGGGAAAATGGGCACACATTGCAGGCTAGCATGGAACAAGCAGGTATAACCCTGGGAAGATAAATTTAATCCAGTTGCTAACGCTGATTTCTTTAACATTTTATCAAAACTCCCTGTTGTAGCAACGGTCTTAGGCTGTTTTTTCCATCCTGCTTAACCAGCAGATGACTCAGTCCACAGACCAAGATAATGCAGGACAATTATAGCATTCAAAATGGTTTATGTGTGATTACTCAAAGCTTGTCTTCGCTCTGTTTATTGGCTACCCAGCATGCTAAGCTAAATGCAAGTTAACAAATTCCTAAAAATACTCCAGGGATGAATCATCCCTTTCAAAAGGGTTCTGGAGAGTGTTTACCACTGTGCTGGTAAGTCACGGGGTAGTAGGGAAGCCAATTTCTGTTACAGAAAGAGACAAGCTTGAGTCAGCCAAATGCTATGCTACAGATTCTGAATGCTTTGCCTGGAAGATGGCTATTAGGAGTTAATGTCCTCAAACTTGGGCAGCTAAAGGAGAGGCTCCTAAAGCATTTTCCCAAAGCCTGCTTTCTGTTGCTTTCCTTGGATACCCAGGAATGAAGGTTTCCTGATTTTTTGTGCAAGAGTGACATCCAAATCCTCAGTGACTCCTCATTTCCAGAAAACCCCCCCCCAAAAAAAAAAACCCAAAACCCTGTGGAGGCTGAATGCTTGGAGCTCAGAGCTTTGACTTTCAAGGCTGATATCTGAAACTGTGTGCTCAATTTATGCCATAGCTGCGTGCTTGAATATTCTTTGCTACCTNAAAAAAAAAAAAAAAAGTGTTTGACAAATCTAGAAAAAAAATAAAAAAGTGTTAGAAATAAAATGGGTGAATAATAGGCAGGAAAATTAACTATAACAAACAACATCTGAATGAAGTGACGTTCAGATTTCCACCTCTAGCTTGCTATAAACCTAATTAATAAAAATAATAATAATAATAATAAGATAAATGAATCTAGTAATATTAATAAATAAAAATAAA
>VWZI01021156.1:1833346-1847084 GCA_013396835.1 Psilopogon haemacephalus | reverse complement strand
CCCCCACCCCCCCTTCCATGGAAACAAAACAAAGCTCTTGGCAAGGCATCCTGCACTTACAGTCCTCTTCCTTCTCCTTTGTGAAGCATGATGTCACCACTTGGCACCGGCCAAGCCATTGTTTCGGTGAG
The DNA here is from genome assembly GCA_013396835.1 of Psilopogon haemacephalus. NCBI lineage: Eukaryota > Metazoa > Chordata > Aves > Piciformes > Megalaimidae > Psilopogon > Psilopogon haemacephalus. The sequence goes on along the minus strand of VWZI01021156.1, from coordinate 1,846,953 downwards.
ACTCCCATAAATGGCCTTTCTGTGCTCCTGATTTACATGTTAAGGAATCGGATGGGAATTGCTCGCTGCGGTGACTCCCACTTTCCTTCCAGTTAAGCATCACTGGGGTAGTAAATATCCACAGGATACATTGTTATTCACGGTACATCCTGTCTACCACCTCAGCACTCTTTCTTCTTGTTTTCTGGAGCTCTCCATTTGAACCGAATTTGCAAAATAAAGCTCTTCCTCCCTTCTCTCCTTTCTCTTCCCTCTCCTTCCAAACATTACAAACCGGCCGGCTCTGACATCTGAACATTTCAATCCCAGAACAAAGACAACTTGTTTCTTCATTTCAGAAGTTAACTCATAACGGTGGCACGCTTCCAGAGCGCTGTATTATTCCTTACGGAATTATATTTGCTGTGCCTCAGACAAGTCGTGGCAAAGACATTGCTCAGGACTGATTCATGTATTAATCAAGCATTCCCTTCTGGATTAAAAAAAAACAAAAACAAAACAAAACACACAACCACCAACAAAAATAAAACCAAGAGTGGGATTAAATTAGCAGCTAAAGGAGGTTTTGTGAATAAAGAGCTGGACAGGATTCGCAGAGTCTGCAGTTCTCCCATAGGCTTCTCTTAGGGATTAGCACATAACTTTATCCAATTTTTTCACCTGTTGGATAGGGGAAATACTTCTCTGCGGTGTTGTAGAGGTGTGGGGGTTTGTTTGTGGTCATTTGGGTGATCTCTGAAATGCTTTTAGTTGATTCGAATCTCTCAGGAACATGCTGCACGTGTGCACAATGCTGATTGCAGCAGATTCCTGATCTCTGCTGGGTCCTCCATGAGCCACCTCAATGAAACAGCTACCAACAATTACATCTCAGATCCCAAAGCATCTCAGACCTGGTGTAGGTTCAGATCTAGTCAGAACCATTGGCTGCCCAGGAAGGTTGTGGCTACTCCCCTCCTGAAGGTGTTCAAGGCCAGGTTGGATGAGGCCTTGAGTGACCTGTTCTAGTGGGAGATGTCCCTACCTGTGGCACAGGGGGGTTGGAACTGAGCCTTGAGGTTCCTTCCAACTTAAACCATTCTATGATTCTATGGGATAAGTACATTGTAAACAATGGCAAAAAGTCCTCTGACTTCCAGAAAGTCAGTGCTGCTCACTGCCCTGCCACATTATTTGGAGTACTACTTAGATCTATATTTGGATTTCAGGCAGTTCACAGTTGCAGGAAAAAAAGCTTGGTGATGTGATTGCTTCTATTTTTTTTCCAGCTTTTAAAAACATGTCTGGGATGAACATGTACCATCTGCATTTGGTAGAATATGATAGGCAGGATCCCTGGTTGATGCAAGTCGATGTTGCTCTGATTTACACTGTATTAGGTTTGGCTCTCTGCCTTTTAAATAAAAAGGGAGCTCAGATACTGCTGTAAGTACTGCTGTGAGCTATTTTTACGTAGTCAACCAAGAAAAAAAAATCACCACCCTAAATAAAGAGAGTTTTAACAAGTCCTGAGTAGGTACTCTGGGGCTGTGAAAAATCTGTTTCTTCTCAGTGAGCATCTGGAACCCCCAGCGGAGCTCTGGCCCGTTCCCATACGCTTTTCTTCCAGCAATAACACAGGAGAGTGGCAGTTTCTCATCAGTTCTGCAGAGCAGAACTGTAACCTCAGGAAGGAGTGAATAAACATCATTGCCAAGCAGCAGCTCCCGAGGAGAAAGGTGAAATTTCATGTGCTCAGTTCACGTGGAGAGAGGAATGTTGACCAAGTTCATCCAAACGATTGGAAAAATAGCCTGGGCTTCATTAAAACTACTTTCTCCTTCTGAGGGCTTGACAGCCACTTTCCGTTTGGTGACAGCAGCATTTCCCCACAGCCAAATTGCCAAATAACGCCGAAGCAACCTTCATGGAAATAATGATCAAGCAAACGCCTTGTAATTAGCTAGACAAAAGGAGACACTTCTTTAGCCACACTTTACATCACCGGTGTTGGATGAAGGTTGTAATTTCTGCTTTATCAGACAGCATGGGCGCCCACGTGCAGTGCTAATTCAATATTCAGAAGACTATTTATTGTCTGGAAGGTGAGAAGTTGATATCTTTTACAATTGTTGCAATCCAGCTAATGAAACTAAACGCTGTTATTTAATTAAGAACTTCACAAAGCAAGACACATTAGCCTGTGCAACAATTTTTCTTCCAGCAGATAACGCAGGTTTCCCAGCGAGACCTCTGGAAGAATACAAATGAACTCCTCTGGGACTTGCAGTTAAAAAAATAATATATATATAAAGACAATGAAGAGGAAAAGATAGGGAGATAGTAACCAGTGAAAGAAAGGGAGAGAGAGAGCAAAGAGATATGGTAGGAAAAAAAAAGTTTTATATAGTATGGAAAGTAAGTTACAAGGATTTGAGAACATCTGGAATACATTGCTGGAATGTCTTTGAAAAACAAAGCAAACCACAGGAGGAAAGTCAGACTAAGTGTTACTCAATTCTTTTCTTCCTTTCCTTTTTATAGAGGGTGGGGGGTGGGGGCTGAAAAGAGAAAAAAAATGTTTGATGTTAATGGAAAAATTCCTTCCAGTATATGTGTTCTGCCTTCATAGGCCTCAACTGAGAAAGCACAAACCTAATTTTAAACATTTCAACAGCTCCTTGAAAATCAATGGGATTACTCTTGTGTTAGAATTAGGTGAATTAAAAAAAAAAAAAAAAGTCTGAGTGAAAACCTCTTTCCAGTGATTTTGATGAGCCTTGGCACAGGCTGGCTCCCAAGTGCCTCGCCTTCAAGAGCCTACACCTTGAAAATCACAGAATTAAAAGTGGGATTTTCCAACTGAGCAAGAGCTATGGGAGGGCTGTTACCGGCCCAAGGTCCCAGTGAAACACACATTTGACATTTGTCTTTGTTCAACCTCAGAATGCAAAAAGTACTGAGAGTGAAGAGGCTAGGCAAAAAAAAACAAACCAAACAAAAAAAAATTTAAAAAACCCAAAACCCCAAACCACAAAACCCAACCAACCAAAAAACAACAAAACCCCAACCAACCAAAAAAAACACTAAAAACCCAAAAACGCCCCCAAAAAAGTTGGAAATCTGTAAGGTACCACTTAAAATAACGACTTTTAGTCTGAATGGAGAAAAAGCAGGCAAAAGTAAAGCTTTTCAGATCTGCAGGCATGACGTGTGGCTTGTGGCATGCTTCATTTTGCAGGGGTACTTCGTGTTGGGCAGAAAGTATGAAGTGCCCTTGATGAGACACATATCTATCTTTAAGAAAAGGTAAGAGTTCTGGTGTTAGGCAGAAGTGAAAGGGTTTGTCTGAAAGAGGGACTTGAATCTCCTCGATCCACACGTCGTTGTGGAAAACAGTGTTAGAGAGAGGCCAGGAGCACATTTGTGGAGCTGATGTCATGAGAAAAGGATCAGGCCCAACGCTTCTGAGGTCTTCCAGCCTGGAGAGTTTGCAAAAAGCTGTGAGTTCTGGACCTGAAACAAGCTGACATATTCCAAAGGCAGTCAGTTTGATCTGGAAAAAAAAAAAAAAAAAACAACAACAAAAAACCCCATGCAAAAATATTTGAAAAGTAACACTCCAGGGAATTTTGGATCTTGATGCTTCCCACGCTCCATTATTCCCAACTCACAGTTCCCTCCCGGAAATAGTCGGTGCCTGACCATGCTCTGGTTAGCAGCTCCAAGGAAGGGTTATCTTCGTGGCCTTGCTTGTGACACCATGTTCTAGAAAAGAGACATCTGAGGCATGAAGATTGTTACTGGCCTTAGTGGTGACCTTATCCCATCATCTGTCCTGGCCACTGACACTTTTTGTGTGAGAGGAAGCATTTTCAAAGTGTCTGACTTTTGTGTCTGACTTTTGTGTCTGACTTGACTAAACCAATGCCTTACAACTACCACCCCCAAAGCCCCAAAAAAATAAGAGTTCAGCTCCTTAGATAATGTCTGACCCCTCAAGTTTGTGGGTTTGAAAATGGAAACTCAAACTTCTCATCTCTAATACCAGTCACAATATCAGCTGGAGTTCATCACCTCCCATCAAACATATGTTAGTTCATAAGATTTTCAGGTCTGACGTGGAGAACCCAGGATTTATCTTATCTGGATTCCACGTAGGCAGAAAATTTCTAGTAGTGAAGTCATTGGTGTATAAAATCTGTGAAGTTAGAGTGTCCTCCAAGAAAAACTAACAAGATTATGGTTTAATTCCCTATTAATTCTCCAGACTGATTACCTGAATGGCTGAGAACAGCAAGCTGATTTATTATGACCTCAACCAATGTGCAAAAGACAAATAATTTCTTGGGCCTGGAAGAGGCAGAAGGCTTTGGTACCTGGTGGTTAGAGTTCTTATGTGAAAATCATAGAATCATAGAATGCTTTAAGTTGGAAGGGACCTCAAAGCTCATCCAGTTCCACTTCCCCTATGCCACAGGCAGGGACACCTCCCACTAGAACAGGTCGCTCAAGGACTCATCCAACCTGGCCTTAAACACCTCCAGGGAGGGAGCAGCCACAATGTCCCTGGGCAACCTGTGCCACCCTCACTGTAAAGAACTTCCTCCTAACATCCAGTTAAATCTCCCCTCTTCCATTCACCTAAAGGCTGTTGTCTGTAATGGAGGGGTAATTAATTCATGTGAGATGGGATCTTTTAAAAATTGATATTGCTTATTTATTTTGATATTCAGCTCTCTCATCAGTCCCAGCCATTAATTTTAATAATCATTGGTTCTTTGCACAGTCATGGAAAGCATTACATAATAACTGGATCTAGAATAAATAACTGGCAATAACATGACATTAAACTCAATTGAAATGGAAGAGAAGGTTCCTGAAGTCAACACACCACTTGTCTTGGACTCAAGGAGTTCCTTTCTGCTTGAGGGCAGAAGGAGAGGGTTCAATTAGATTCAATAATGGAGTTTTGCTAACGAGGCTTTGAGTATCTACTCACAAAAATTAGCTCCCAACTTGGGCAGCTAGCTACAGCACACTAACGCTTGCGGAGGTTCTGTCTGCATCTCGTCACTGCTGAGGCTTCTGATTCTTCCCAGGCTGTGCAGGGTACTGGGGAAAGGAGGCAGATGACCTCTGACCTTATCCTGGTTTCTTTGGCTGATCTGTGTGTGCCTTCCAGGGCTTCTTGTGTTGGCACGGGCAGGCAGGATGTCTTGGCAGATGTGTGCAGTCTTGGCACGGATCTCACAGTGGCCACAGAGGCTGATCACGTGAAGGCATTTAGAGCCTGTTTATGGTAAACTTGAAGCAGGCAGTTTCCAGGCAGTTCAGGCCCAAAGCACAGGGCTTGTTATTCAGCAGAGCTAACTTATAGTTTAGCAAAGCATAATGCTGCAGAAGATAACATCAGAATCGCTGCCAGAAGGGGAGAGCACATTAAGGTGGAGGGCAATGGCAGCAACAGCAAGCAAGCAGCAAGCATCTATACAAGGGCAGGGCAGGTTGGGTTACGTGCTCATCTATCAATGCAGCCTGAGACTAATGGGCCTTTGGACACAGAATAGCCAATCAGAATGGCAGTTAGCCAAGCCTGACTTTGTTAGCTGCTTTACCCAAATTTGGGGAAAACATAGGCCTTGCACGAGGCAGGCAGAAGCCAGGTGTGTGTACTTTGTTTACCACAGGATGGAAACAGAAGCAAAACAAGTCTGGGCAAGCCAGGTGACAGCCTCAGCAGCTCCAGGTCCTTTGTCCTCTTTCCCAGGGTTGCTTCTCCCCAAAACGGAGAGAAGGAGAGCAGAAGAACATATATGGGCAAGCCAGGACATGTTCAAGCCTATTCAAGCCTACCACAACATTGTCTTGTACCTTAAGAGGGAATTGTGTACAATTTATAACAAGCTGTGTTTTCTAGTCAGCTCTAACACAAATTAAGCTCTTCTTTTTCAAAGTTGCCAGGAGATCAGCTACTACTGTAATGGCCTCTTTCTGTTAGATCTGATCTTGGCAATGTATTCTTACATGTGCCAAGAACTAAAAATAACTCTGCAACCAATTCTTTTCCTGCCAAAATAATCTATACTAATTCTGAACAGTGTCTGAGCCCAAACACAGGAAGTAACTGCAGTGTAGTTTTCTTCAGTTTGACAATTTAAATTATGGGCGCACACACCCACCCCCACTTCAGCCAGAGTTTTTTTGTCATTTATAGCTAAAGGAGGTTCATAGGCAGTGTTGTGTACCCAGGGCAGTCCTACTTGAAAAGCAAATGTAATTTACATTATTGATAGATAAAGTACCAAAGGTTCAGTGGAGTTTAATGAGCAGGTCTTGTGATTACAACTATTCCCAGTAGTTTGTGTCTATTATCTCACAGCAACCCTAGGACTCTGTCAGCAGGAACACCTGAGCTTTCCTCTTCTCCTGCCATGGCCTCTCTGACTTTTTAATTCACTGTCACTCTATTGCCTTCGGAACAAAAAGCAGCCAGGCAGAGAGGGGCCTGGGGGTGCTGGTCGACAGGCAAGTGTACATGAGCCAGCAGTGTGCCAGGTGGCAAAAAGGGCCAATGGCATCCTGGCTTGCATCAGGAACAGTGTGGCCAGCAGGACCAGGAAGGTTATCCTGCCCCTATGCTCAGCACTGCTCAGGACACACCTTGAGTGCTGTGTCCAGTTCTGGGCCCCTCAATTCAAGAGAGATGTTGAGGTGCTGGAAGGTGTCCAGAGAAGGGCAGCAAGGCTGGGGAGGGCTCTGGAGCACAGCGCTGTGAGGAGAGGCTGTGGGAGCTGGGGGTGTGCAGCCTGCAGAAGAGGAGGCTGAGGGCAGAACTCATTGCTCTCTGTAGCTGCCTGAAGGGAGGTTGTAGCCAGGTGGGGTTGGGCTCTGCTGCCAGGCACCCAGGGACAGAAGGAGGGGACACAGTCTCAAGCTGTGCCAGGGCAGGTCTAGGCTGGATGTTAGGAGGAAGTTGTTGCCAGAGAGAGTGATTGGCATTGGAATGGGCTGCCCAGGGAGGTGGTGGAGTTGCTGTCCCTGGAGGTGTTGAAGAATAGACTTAGTGCCATGGTCTGGTTGATTGGCTAGGGCTGGGTGCTAGGTTGGACTGGATGAGCTTGGAGGTCTCTTCCAGCCTGTCTGATTCTGTGATTCTCAATTTTCCTTCCACCTTCCATTCCCACTGTGCATCCTGCTTCAAACTACAACATGGAGCCACAATGGGCATGAAATTCTCTTTTTCATACCCATTTGCCAGGTGCAGCATTTGCATGAGGAGCAGGAAATACCTGGGGAATACTCTTATAAAGCAGGTATTGAGCAACTGATAAGCATAGATAGCAAAACTACATTTCTCTGATCCTGACACTCCTCTCCTGTCTGTGCATTAAAAGCAAATAGTTTCTTTTTTTTCTCTGTCTGCTGCAGAATGGGTGATTATGTGCTACAACGAAATGCTGTGCTGGAAAATGCAATCTTCGTGTCAGTTCACAATCATTTGGGGTAATCTTTAACGATCTTTAATTCTGCTGAAGTTTTTTTTTATTGGTAAGTGGTGCAGAAGAACCTTTTAAGCTTATGGCTAAGGTGATCAATTAGCTACTCCCATGCTAGCCTTGGTTACTTCTCACTCCTGCCACAGGCTCTTGTTGCCTTTTCTGCTGCACTCACTTCTATTTCTCAGGAAGATAACACCTTTAGGATAGAAAACAATAAACATATTAGTGGATGCTCCTTCATGATGAAAATTTCATTTATCAAATTAATTAAAATGGAGTGGTGCCTCTCTGTGTGCTAACAGAATTCATGTAGAAAATGCCTTTTGTTTGTTTGTCGGGTAGGGTTTTTTTGTGGGGTTTTTTTTTTTTTTTTTTTTTTTTTTTTTTTTTTTTTGTGGAATTTTGTTGTTTGGTTGTTTTTTTCTTCCCAGCAGAGATGTCCAAGTCCTGCAGTCACCCTCGTAGCTCTCAAGTGGACTCCCTCCAGCAGATCTCCTGAACTGGGGAGCCCCAAACTGGACACAGTATTGCAGGTGTGGTCTGAGAAGGACAGAGCTGAGGGGCAGGAGAACCTCCCTAGACCTCCTGGCCACACCCTTTTGAAGGCAGGATGCCATTGACCCTCTTGACCAATGAGGTTGGTCAGATCCCCTCTCAGCCTTCTCTTCTCCAGATTAAACAGCTCCAGGACCCTCAGTCTTTCTTCACAGCACAGATCTAGTCAAACTTTTGGCCTTAGTGTCACTTAAATAACTTCTACCTGAAGAACTGATCTGTGAATCCAGCATCTTGTTACTGGTGACAAAAAAGTTCATCCTGCACTGGTTACTTTGACCCTCGGATGGGGACCACATATCAGAAATGTTCATTATCCATATTAATTCTCCAAAAAGCAGTATGGATTTGCTGGATGTCACTCACTGATCCATTCCCACAGAACGAAGGAAACTCTTGGTGCAGAGGCAGAAACACCTTTGGCTGTTTAATTCCTTACAATTTCAGCTCCCCGATGCTTTATTTATGAAGTGGTAGAATTTAGTAGGACAAACTGACCTAAAACGCACAATTCATTATTATCACCCAGGTTTCTTTATAACTTTATTCATTTTGAGAAAATTGCAGGAAGCTCAAAATAATTCCTCTAGAAATGAAGTGGCTGATACTTTACATTTATTACAGCTGTGAAGCCTTCAAGGTAGATGAGGAATAATTTTTCATTCTCAGCAACAGTTTCACAGAGAATGCTCGGAGACTTGCAAAAGGATGATGAACAGGCTGTGCATTCCCATCTAATGGCATCATGCTATTAATTCACTCCAAAATAAGTTCACCATTCACTACCAACTAGGAAAGAAATGGAAAGAGTTGGCATTTTGCTCAAATTATCTGCTTTCATAACTATTCATTTTCAAGTCAAGGCCAAGAGCTTCTCTGAAAAATGAGTAAGCCTCCAGGCTATATTTACCATGAATGTATTGCTGCGTCTGCACTCAAAGCTTTTTTTTTTTGTTGTTGTTAAAAATAACAAATATATCAAGGCTAGAAGGACATCAATTAGTAATACAGTCACAACAAATCAAGGTGGGGGGGACTTTGGAAGCACTCTCAAAGCTTGGGTACTCCAACGTTTCAAATATGTCACTGGTCTTGAGAAATAAATAACATTGACTTTTTCTTTTCTTTGGGATGGGTTTGCTTTATGGGTGTTTGTTTAGGAGGGTTTTGTCAGAAGCACAGAATAGAGTCATAGAAGGTGTTAGGTTGGAAGGGACCTCAAAGCTCAGTCAGTTCCAACCCCTCCTGTGCCATAGGCAAGGGACACCTCCCACTAGAACAGGTCACTCAAGGACTCATCCAACCTGGTCCTCAACACCTCCAGGGAGGCTGTGATTGAAGATCACATTGGGTGATTCTGTGCTCCACAACCTCCCTGGGCAACTTGTGCCAGTGTCTCACTGCCCTCACTGCAAACAACTTCCTAACATCCAGTTTCAATCTCCCCTCTGCCACTTTAAACCTTCTCCTCCTGGCGTTAAAAGACCTTGTCAGTAGTCCCTCCCCAGCCTTCCTGTAGGTCCCTTTCAGATCCTGGAAGGCTACTCCAAGGTCTCCTGGAAGCCTTCTCTTCTCCAGGATGTTTTTTCCTCTCTCAGCCTATAGTCTAATTTCTCATTCAAATCCTCCAATTAGTTCACACCAGCACAGATGCAGAGCCCCAACTCTGTCAGCCTGTGCTCAGAGCAGAGCTGCTGCAGCTCTCTCAGCATCTTGGTGGTCTCCTCTGCACTGGCTCCAACACTTCCATGTGCTGCTTGTGTTGGGGGCTCCAGAACTGCAGACAGTGCTGCAGGTGGGGTGTGAGGAGAGTAGAGCCAAGGGGCACAATCCCCTCCCTTGCCCTGCTGCCCACAGCTGCTCTTGCTGCAGCCCAGCACACAGTTGCTGTCTGGGCTGCACTCACACTGCAGCCTCATCTTGAGCTTTGCACCACACCAGACCTCCAGGTCCTGTTCCTCAGGGCTGCTCTCAGCCATTCCCCATCCAGCCTGGAGTTGTGTTCATTTTGGTTAGAAGGATATGTTAACAATGTGCTAATTCTCTCCTTCCATCAGAAGAACACCATGGTTGAATGTCAAAGAACAAGCAGGGAAATAAATCTTGAAAGTTGTTTCAAATGCAGTTTGAACTGACTAATGGAAGGCTTCTACATGTTCCAGTGGCTTTCAGGAAACCTGCCACATCCTACCTGAGGCCCACTGATTAAGTCACCAAAGGAGTTCAAGTTGTCACAGCTTGAAACAAATCTCAGTACTTTTGAGTTTCTGGACTGCAACCTGCAAATGTTGACACTGCCTTTGTGAAAATAACACAGAATTTGTTTTTTTGCAGGAAGGTGTTTAACTTGGGGTACTACATTTCCTTAGAAGCTCCGAGGTATTGATTAGTCATATAGCCCACAGCAGCAGGATTGGCTGCTCCTCAAAGCATTGCATCAGGCATTGATCACTGGGATCTGTAAGGTCAATGGAGAATGGAGCATGTAGGATTTCTTGTCATAGCCACAGCCTGCATCAGCATCAGCTGCGGTTCAGTGTTGCCTTCTGAATGTGCATTTTGGGACAGGCTCAACCTGTTTCTTCTCCTATTTACATTGTCTTTATCAACCTATGAGGAGAGACTGAGGCAGTTGGGACTGTTCAGTCTGGAGAGAGGTCAAGGTGACCTTAGCCTTTCTGTATCTTAAGGGGGCTACCAGAAAGCTGGGAAGGGACTTTTTAGGCTGTCAGGTAGTGATAGGACTGGGGGGAATGGAACAAAGCTGGAAATTGAGAGATTCAGACTGTTAGGAACTTCTTCAGCATGAAGGTGGTGAGAGCCTGGAAGGGGTCGCCCAGTGAGGTGTTGCAAGCCTCATCCCTGGAGGTGTTTAGCCAGGCTGGATGAGGCTCTGGACAGCCTTATCTAGTGTGAGGTGTCCCCTGCAAGGGGGATTGGAAATAGATGATCCTTGTGGTCCCTTCCAACCCTGACTGAATCTGTGATTATTTATTTCTGTCATTTATAATGGAATTCACCCGTGGTATAGAATTTGTAACAGCATTCAAGGCAACAATTGGCATTTGCAATTCACTTCTACAGCCTTGTAACCTCAGGGGGGTTAAATCACCATCACAAAAGAAAACAGGGCAGATGTCAGCCTGACTCTGCGCATTTACAGCGTTATGGGTTACAAGGATTTAATAGGAGAGCTGTTGAGAACATATGCTGGAATTAAGAAGGCAAGGAAAAGAGGCTGATTTATTGAAAGTATTTTTTTTTCCCAGGCCTCTACTAAAATTACAAGGGAATTTAGGAGGCAGCCTTCAAGAGATAACATGATTTTGCTGTTTTGTTCTGTCCTTCTGCCTTTGTTGTCTTCTCCTGTAAAAATCACAGCACTCAGTATTTATGACTGGTTTAAGCTCTAAGTATGATTCATCAGTGTGGATGTTGTGTACTGAAGAGCTCTTAAATATTTGGAATTTCTGCACATGCTGATGTCTCAGCTTCACTGCCAATTACAGCACCTTTGGCTCTTTCTCCTTCATAGGTAACTGCCTCTTTGTTGCAAAATGCTGCCATAAAATGCACAAAACGAGCAACTGCATCTTTCTGATCACCTGATTATAGTAGACCATGTAGACTTTGTCTCCATTCATATATATATATATATGTGTATATATACATATATATTTATATGCACATTTATGCACACACACATGTGTGTATATACATATACATGTACATATATATATATATATATGTGTGTGTATATACACATACGTATACACGCACACACACATATATATATATACAAAAATTTCCTTTTCTTGCTTTTGCATCCTTCCTACCCCACATGCTTCTTATGCCCAGTTTCCCAAGGTGGCTTCAGGTCATAATCAGAACCCTGTCAACTGAGTTAGCAAGATTTTCAATACAATAATAGCATTTGCTTGCTTAGAGGACTTCCTTGTTAGTGTTTCAAAGTGCTTTATAGAACTGTGAATAGTACAGTCAGATGTGGTTAAAGTTTCCTTTGTTTGTTTGAGCACTTCTCCCCGCTTCCTCCCCTCTCCCCAGGGATGCAGTCCAATTAATGGCAAATGGGGGAGAGAGGACTATGGCTGTGCATCTGCCCCCAGCCCTCACAAGTCCTGTATGTTCCCATGCTGCATGTCATAATCCCAGGAAATGCCTCCAAGCCCCCAACCCTCCCTCAGGGTCTATTCTGTAGCCATTCTGCATCAGCTCTGGTGGCTGTACGACCAGTACAGATGACTGGTGGCAACCACCCTGGCTTCACCGAGCACAAATTATGCTGACAATTTGATGGCCCTTCTATGGTGAGGAAAAAGTGTTTATGGGCAAGGGAAAAACAATTGATATAGTTTACCCGGAGTGTTCCCTCTAACACACTGGTCTCTAAGTAGGAAAGACATGAGTGGACCACACAGTGGGTAAGGACTTGGCTTGGTGACCATGCTGAAAGAGTAATGGCCAATGGGTCAGTATCTAAGTGCAGACAAGTGAGGAGTGGTCTTCCCCCAGGTTTGGTTCTGGGGCCAGTGTTGTTTGACATTTTTGTCAAAGTAGAGCATGGGATGGAGTGCTTCCTCAGCAAGTTTCTGATGACACCAAGCTGTGTGGTGGTGACATTCTGGAGGGCAGAGATGTCATCCAGCGTGGCCTTGAGAGGCTTGAGAGGGGAGCATTTGTGCCGCTCATGAAGTCCAACAAAGACAAGTACAAGGTCTTACACGTGGGTCAGAGAATTCTCATGCACAAAACACAGACTGGAAGGAGAACAGAGAGAGACCAGTCCTGAGGAGGTCTTGGGGGTGTTAGTGGTTGAGAAGCCCAGTGGGAGCCAGCAATGTATCTGCAGCTCAGAAAGCAAGTTAAGTCCTGAGCTGCATCGCAGGAAGTGTGACCAGCAGGCCAAGGCAAGTGATTCTCTCCCTCTGCTCTGCTCTTGTGAGACCCCCACCTGCAGTACTGTCTCCAGCTCTGGAGCCCTCAACACAAGAAGGACATGGAGTTGTTAGAGAAGGACCACAAAGATGGCCAAGGGGCTGGAGCACCTCTCCTAGGAAGACACACTGTGAGGGTTGAGCTTTTTCAGCCTAGAGAAGAGAAGGTTCTGGGAAGACCTTCAACAGTCTTCCAGTATTTAAAGGAAACTATAAGAGGGTTTTTATACAAAGGCTTGTAGTGACAGGACACATGGTGATGGCTTCAAACTGGAAGAATCCAGATTTAGATTAGACATTAGGAATAAATTCCATGAACGTGGTGAGACACTGAAACAGGTTTCTGAGAGACACTGTGGAGGGCTCCAACCCCAAAAGTGTTCCAGGCTAAACCATTCTATGATTCTAATTCTGTCTCTGTTCCTGTCTCCTTGCAGCTTATGAATAGATAATTGCAGCAAATGCATTTTACTTCTTACAATCATTTGTTAACCACAGCTGCCACAGCAAACCAGCTAAGTTTGGTAGGCCCTGATTTCAGCTGATTATAACTTTATGAAGTGAAAAGTGAGATTGGCCAAGTCACTTTTCTGCTAATGAGTTTCTCTCTCTCTCT
>VWZI01021156.1:1807751-1833334 GCA_013396835.1 Psilopogon haemacephalus | reverse complement strand
ATATATAGTGCTTTAAGGCTCACATAATGTGAGAATCAAAAATAGTCTGGTAGACAATTTTTTCCTGCAGGGGCAGGATTTTCACCATGTAGATGGAAACTGAACAGCTGGAAAGAACTGGCCCTGTGACCCTCAGAGGTCTAAGGAAAAGCATGATCCAATAGCAAAGAAATCCAATGCTCTACAGAATAACTGTTTGAACTCCTCCCTGCTTTCAGGGGGCAGTGAAGTGGAGAGACACCAAAAACGCAGAGACAGAAGCTGCTTTGAGCAAGAGCTGGGCAAAGCCACCTGGACAGGAGAGAAATGTGGAGATGGAGAGAGAAAATTAAACACGGAAAGGAAGGGAGCAACCAAGAGCTGCCGTCTGTGTAAGTCCTGTGGGTCTGATTAGGTTCACACAACTGAGTTTCAACACCTCTGCCTTTGTAGTGCGCGGAGAGAATCAAGCACTCTGGCATCCCTGAGCAGACTGCTGGGATGGGTTAAGGCAGACTTCTCCATGCCAGTTAGAGCTTAATGGACTGCTTCAGATTTAGATACCTAAGGCAGGGTGAAATAAGTCTGACAGACACACGGACTTGAAACATGAGATGGTCGCAATGCTAGGCTGCCCTTTACAACTGGGGTCAGGCTTCCCCATCGGTGCCTATAAGGGCAACTGATTTTTCTACATTGCATTTTTTTTGCCTCCTAAGAACCTCCTTCCTCCAAAGCAATGGCAAACAGTGCCCGAGAAATTAATTAGAATCATGCAGCAAATCAGTCTGTGCTAGGGCAGGTTTAGGCTGGATGTTAGGAAGAAGTTCTACACAGAAAGAGGATTGGCATTGGGATGGTCTGCCCAGGGAGGTGGTGGAGTCCCCATCCCTGGAGGTGTTTAAGAGGAGGCTGCATGAGGCACTTAGTGCCATGGGTTAGTTCATGAGAAGTGTTAGGTACTAGGCTGGACTCGATGATCCTAGAGGACTTTTCCAGCCTGCTTATTCTGTGATTCTGCTGCAAACTGGCTTCTTGCCTTCTTAGACACAGAAGTGCAAAGCTCTAGAGTCAGGAAGAGAGGATGGTTTCATCATTAAGACAACTGAAACCTGAGAGAATCCAGATCCTTACATCAGTGGCATTTTTGATGGAGCCAAGAAACTCAAATTTGTCCCCAGCAGCCACTACTACTCATTACTAATTTTCTGACTGCCCAACCTGGTCACACAGGGCTGGATTGTCCAAAACTGAACAGCCAGAGCTGCAAATGAAGTCAGCTGTGTTTGCAAAGCATTCTAAGAAGTGTTGCTACCTCTGAGCTTGTGTGCTTCAAGTGGGAAATCCAGACTAAGTGTATGAACTTGACAGCGTTGATATTTATCCCTGCCTCTGCTTTCTCTCTCTCTCTGCTCCTAGTGTATGAATAATAGCCCCAGCCAACTCTCCGGAGCAGTGTGAAGTGAGAATCACCTCTTGCCTAAAGTATTGTCAACTCCTCACACAAAAGACCACAGCAATGGCTCTAATGACCTTCTATTTCCTTCACAAGATAGCTAGTGTGCTCTAAATAAGATCAAGAGCCACATTGCACTGGAAAAATAGAAAGGAATATTTAATAACACTCACTCATTCGTTGTGTTAGGCTTGGAAAAGAAAAAAAAAAAAAAGGTTTAGCTTGTGTCTCCAACTGACACACATGCACAGGCAGGCCAGATGAAGGCTGAGCTGACAATTTCCCTTTTGAGGTGCTTAAATTTAAAACTAATATGTTAGTTTTGTTTTTTTTTTCCCCAAAATCCATAATGATTTGGTGTTGCTGCTGTGTGCCAAGCTTTCTGGGTTGGGGCCCAGGGGTGGTTTTATTGCATGTTATTATTTTTGGTCTGGAATATTAGTTGAGATGAGGATGCTGATCACCTTGGGTAGCTCAGGTCCCAAGATCCATTCTCCACTCAGACCAACCAAAAGGCTGGAAGGATTTTGCCTTCTCTGCAGCATGGCAACAGTCAGAGACATCCAAGGCAATGAGATAATTCTGGAACTGGAAGCAGAGCAGCTGTGTCAGCGCCCAGCCCAGCTCTCCTACCACCCCTAGGAAACATGCAGTAATCCTTGGGCTCTGCTTGGCCCTGGGGAGGCCTCATCTGCAAACCAAGAGCTGACTCAAACAGCTCCCTTCAGGTGAGGTTCAGAGACCAGACAGAGCAGAACCACAAAGTGAGGAAAACACAACTGGGGAGAGGAAACACTGGGAAGAACTGAGGCTGTGTAGACTAAACGAGAGAAGATTGAGGGAGGGATCTTTGTGGTTTGAGTACAGAACACATAACATTCTGCTACAGAAGAGTGGAAGAAATTGCTCCCATTGTGCAAGAGAAAACCAGTAAGAAAGAGATGAGATGGAATTTCTGTGGGATGCACTTTGGATATCAGGGCTGAGGGAGCTGGAGTTGTTTAGCCTGCAGAAGAGGAGGCTCAGGGGAGATCTTATTGCTCTCTACAACCACCTGAAGGGAGGTTGTAGCCAGCTGGGTTTGGGCTCTTCTCCCAGGCACCCAGCAACAGAACAAGAGGACACAGCCTCAAGATGCACCAGGTCAGGTTTAGGCTGGACGTTAGGGAGAAGTTCTTCATGGAAAGAGTGATTGGCATTGGAATGGGCTGCCCAGGGAGGTGGTGGAGTCCCCATCCCTGGAGGTGTTTAAGAGGAGGTTGCATGAGGCTCTTAGTGCCATGGAAGCATTTCAGGTGTTTGAGGTGAGCTGCCTGGGATCCGCCAGTTTCGTCATTCCACACTTCTGTGTTCCTGCTCCAAATCTTCTCAGCAAGGCAAATTAACTTACGTTAAGAGCTGCACTATCATGATGGTCGTGTTTCCAGAATCCCTGACATTTGCTCTACAGTGGAGCTGCAGAGATATGAGCCATTGTGTCCTGTGGTTACCTTCAATCATCTAGGAGCTATTGCCTGGTTTTTGCTGCTTAGTCCAAGAAACAATCCTGAAAGCTGCCCTCTGTCAAGTTGCTGTCAGCACAAAGCTGCTATTCATGACCAGTTTCTAAGAGAAATTAATATATATGTATGTGCAGATCTTTTGTTCACGCAGAGGTACATATCTATATGGATATATAGTGTATTAGAAATGCTGTGGGCAGCAGGAGCAGGGAGGTGACTGTCACCCTGGACTCAGCTCTGGTGAGGCCACAGCTTGAGTGTTGTGTTCAGTTTTGGGCACTGCAATGCAAGAGAGATGTGGAGGTGCTGGAGCAGGTCCAGAGGAGAGCAAGGAAGCTGGGGAAGGGTCTGGAGAGTAAATCTGTGTGGTTCTTCGTGCTAATTGCAGGGGATGGACACTTGAATAAGTAAATAAACTTCACTTAGGAGGTGAAAGAGAAGATGAACTTCCTGTCCTTGGTGAACTTGTTCTGAGAGCATGAAAGGAAAAGCTTTAATAGGCCTTTGGATTTAATCAACTCCAAAGCTGCTATTTGAAGCAATTGATTGGTTTCTTATAAAAATCGATGCCAGGATTTCTTTTTCTGGATTAAAAAATATGTAATAATAAGCCAAGAAAAGGCTCCTGGTTTATTTATTTCTTTATTTCAGTGAGATATATCAGCAGAAGAGAGAGCAAGAAGACTGAAGAAGGCACAATTATGAGATTAAACTGTGGTGACTAACTTCAAATCCCTCCACTACCAAAGTCTGTCTCATTTGTAACATCTAATCACAAGCTAATGAGGGATCTTCCAAGACAACAAAGTCCAGCTTTGACATTTACTCTTACATAAGCTTTACACATAGTTTGTACACAAAATTTATGCCTGAGCTTTACTACATCTGGGCTGCTGTGATGAATTCATGAATTTCAGCACCAGAGATAAAATGTCTTCTTGAAAAAATGGAAATTGATTTCCAGTTGACCCTATTTAAGCCAAATGAGAGCAGTCTTGAAGAATTGAGGTAAGATTTGTTTGCCTTCATGTCAGCCCCTGAGCCTGCAGTGTGAGTGCAGCCCAGACAGCAACCCTGTGCTGGGCTGCAGCAAGAGCAGCTGTGGGCAGCAGGGCAAGGGAGGGGATTGTGCTCCTTGGCTCTGCTCTCCTCACACCCCACCTGCAGCACAGTCTGCAGCTCTGCAGCCCCCAGCACAAGCAGGACATGCAAGTGTTGGAGCCAGTGCAGAAGAGGGCACCAAGGTGCTGAGAGGGCTGCAGCAGCTCTGCTCTGAGCACAGGCTGAGATTCTATGATCCTATGAGTTCTTCTAACCCTTTTCCTCTCAGCACAGCACTGGGAGGCCACCATGCCTTGCACACCTGGCTGTGGCTGACCACTACCTGCTGGCCAGTTTGTCACATCTGATGATTGGAAGGCTGTGGCTTGGAAGGTAGCACACAAGGCTGGAGGAGGTTGCTTATGTGTTTGAAAAAAAAATATATATAATTGCTGTTTGGCTGACAGCTAATAATTAGAGCTCCCCAGTGCTGGTAAATGATAAGAAAGTTGAAAGATGTTAGTGTTGGCTTTGAAAGAACACAATTAGCTCAGTGCTTTCCTTCAGCCATTTCTTTCTGAAGTTCTTTGCACAAAGTGCTAAGCAATTTCCTCTCCCTTTCAACATCAATAACCCTACTCGGTGGAGGACTTTGTCTAACTACTTTCCTATTGTCTGCAAACAAATCAAAGGAAAAATAAAGTTAATTAACCGAATGAAAATGTGGCTGAGAAAAGAGGCAGGGTGGGGGAGAGGGGGGCAGAGTTATTCAGTGTTAGTTCCTTGGCTCTGAAGTGCTGATTGCATTTAGATATTTGAGTGAGGCCTCTCTAACCCAAAAAAGCTGTCACTGTGACTTAGTGAGGAGAGTGCTGGTTGTATGGCTGAGCCCCAGGCCAAGCTCCAATGACACAGCAGCCCCAAAATAAGCTGTAACCTGCTCGCTTCAGTTTGGGTTCTGTGCAAAGCTGTGCTTGGGGGATTGCTTCAGCCTTGGCTGCAAAGCACGAGGTGTGGAGGAGGGAGAGCAAATCTCACTCTTGCTAAAAACTCTGCCTGTGACTCAAACTCCAGGTTATCTGCACTTGGCTGGGTGAGCACCTCTTAGGAAGTACGAAAATAGCATTGGCTGCAAAAAAAATTTGCTTTGATAAAAGTTGTTGTCTTTGCAGTCCCTACTGGGAAGGAGGAGGCTTTTATGCACCAGCTTGGTTTTATTTGCCCAAGCAGCTCACATTTGCTTTGCCCTGCCTCAAGTATTTAAAAGACACTTTGTACACCCTGGATTCAATTCATTTGCCATATTTTACTGGTGTTTGTTTACATATTTCACACATGATAGCCCACACGTCCATGCTGCCCAGGTAGTGGAATGTTTGGACACTTTTTGTTTTCAAAAGATGAGAAGATTTCACCTAGGAGGGAGAAGCTGGAGTGGCCTCACACAATATTCCACAGCTGTAGCCTGGCTATCTCCAAGGAGGGTGAAGTTTTCCTTTCCATAAGTCTTGATAAGGGAATGGTGAACTACTGAGAGGATTTTCTTAAAGTCTAGCAGAAAAGCATCTAGAAGAAAAACAAGAAGTGAAGGTCCCCCTGGTGTTACTGGAGGCAATCCAATATGATGAAGCAGGGTTTGTTGTTCCCCTCCACCCTGGATGTCTCTGTGATGGTTAGACCTCTGCAGCAAACAGAGCCAGAGCTCAGAGCCTGCAGGAGGGGACTGAAAATGAACAAACCACACAGGGGCAAAGTCCCTAAATCCTATCCTCAACAGGTTTAGCTAACAGACTTTTCCAACTGGTGTTTTCTGTGTTAAAATTACATCTGGGGGTTATTAGCTGATGCTGTTAATCACTGACTCCAGCAGAACCAGGCCAGCAAGGGATGGGAGGTTGGAGTATGGATGTCAATGTCTCTCCCAGTGCTCCGCTGGTGCAGAGATGCCAAGCCCTGGGGAGATGAATGCATCTCTAGCCTGTGCCAAGTCTCCCATCCATTCTTGGGGTCTGCTCCCACTCCCAGCTGAGGTCCACATACCCTGATGGCAGTATTAAAAGCCTCTTAACAATCCAGTTTTGCCCTGAGAAGTGCTGCTATTCCTCTGGGAAGAAGTTGCCATGAGTAGGAAGAAGGAAAAGGCACACTTGCTGGGACTCCATTAGAGGCTACTGGTAACTCCAGCAGTGTGAGGCTTCCCTCAGTATCCCCAACCCTCTCAGCAACTCAGGAATGAATTACTCATTACTGATGGCATCTGGGAGAGTGGAGCTGTCTTAGGAGTGTGGAAACTCAAGCAGATCAAACTTAACACTGCTCATGCTTGTGAATTGCACTGTGAGCTCACTACCATACAGAAAGCCTCTTATCAGCCAACAGGTTGCCAGAATCTTCTTTGTTGGTTTAAAAACAAAGCAAAAGCAGAAACCCAACACAGTTTGGTGCTGATGATGTAATGTGTCTGAGTTGTCTGCTGGAACAATTAGCCATGATATTCAATCCTCAGTTATCCTGCGAGCATAGCCATGGTGATATGACATTATGGAGTGATTTTGAAGAAAACTACTGCTGCAGACACTCAATCTTTTTATTCTGAAGCATTGAACTATGTGCTTAAGAAGTACTTTTGCAATATTCAATAATAGTAAAAGTAAGCAAAAGTAAATTTGGCAGGTTTTGTTCAAGTGCTGTTTCTCGACACAGTCCTGCATGAATTTGTCAGGCCAGAGTTAAAAAAAAACCAAAACAAAACAAAACAACTTGATTTCAGCATAAAAGAAAGCTACCTCTTGTCTTAATTTCTCTTCAGGCAAGCCCATGCCTTTTTGTGTTGTTAGTCTGTCTAATGAGAAATGAACCTAGAAAGGGTAACAAGACTTAAAGGGGCTCTCGTGATCTGACACTATGGGAGTGCAATATTTGTGTGTGCAGTGATTTCACTTTTTGCTACCTGTTTTTTTTTTTCTTTTTCTTTTTCTTTCTCTTTTCCTTTCCTATTTTTGATTCATCTGTGTATAAATAGGAAACGAGCAGGTCTTTAATCACTGAGGGCTGTGTGATCCTTACCCAGGCAGACTATCTGCTGATCCTAAGCAAAGAAACCTACCCCAGGTCGCACCTGCTGGCTCAGTCCACTCTTGCTGCACATTGCATGGGAAGGGTAAAACTGGCACAAGTGTAAAAATGGTGGAGTGTAAAATGCAGCTCATCACAACACTCCCTAAATGTCTAGGGAAGGCTGATTCAGATGAGAAAATCCACCCAAATGAGTCACCAGGCTTGTTTCCTGCACTGCCTAGGCAGCCCATGCTGCCCTGAACCCCAACTTTTGCTGCAAAATAGTTCTTCTGCATATGGGACAGACTGGGGCTGTTCAGTTTGGAGAAGAGGAGGTTCCCAGGTGACCTTCTTGTGGCTTCCAGTATCTGAAGGGGGCTACAAAAAAGCTGGGGAGGGACTTTTTAGGATATCAGGTACTGATAGGGGGAATGGAGCAAAGCTGGAGGTGGGGAGATTCAGACTGGAAGTGAGAAGGAAGTTCTTCAGCATGAGAGTGGTGAGAGCCTGGAACAAGTTGTCCAGGGAGATGGTGGAATCCTCATCCCTGGAAGTGTTAGCAGCCAGGCTGGATGAGGCTGTGAGCAGCCTGATTTGGGTAGGGTGTCCCTGCCCATGGCAGGGGGCTTGGAACTGGATGATCCTTGTGGTCCCTTCCAACCCTGACTGATTCTATGATTCTAACTCCAGTGTTGGAATTAAATTCCTTAAATCTGAGTTGTTCACCATGAATTCAGAGTCAACAGAGATCTAGGGAGTATCATCAATAAGAACAGAGGCTAAATATAGCAAATAAGAATAAAAGCTAAATTACTCTCCCCATAAGGTATGTAAGCTACATTTCTGTGATTCTCTGCATCTCACCACAAGGTAGGGAGCTACCTTATGGTCAGATGAATTGCTCCCTAATAGAGAAATGGATTTTCCTCTCCACTGCTTGCAAGACACACCAGAAAGGCAGCTGAGCTGCAGATGCCTGCATGCTACACTTTTGCAGTTACCTGGGGTGAATGCTCTTCACTGTGCCAGAGCTGCAGAATAGCAGCCACTGTCCCTTGGGCTTTAGAATTCTTTTGTTGGAATTGAAAACCTCTGAAATCAAAAATCACCTCTGGAAAGTCATCTCTGGAATTTCACATCCATGTTCTGGATCCTTTGGCAGAATTCCTCCAGAGCTGAAATGTCTTTGTTAATCTCATTGAACATTGCAGCAGAATCACTTAGATTTTTTTCCCCCCATGTTTTATTAAATGCTATAAAATACCTCTGTAAGATTCTACTCAAATATGCTCATTTATATATTCTCTTCTCTTTCATCCTCAGAGCATAAGACTTCAATATCACTTTTTGAGCATGCCTGTTTTGTTTTCCCTCCCCTAATTTTATTTGGACATGTATGCATATTTATATCTGCATGCCTACATAGCAATAATCATACAGAACTAGGGAATAATCAAAGAGACACCAACTGTGTCTAGACAAATAAACTCTGAGTTTTATAAGTGTAGGCATAGCTATACAAATGCTGTTCCTTCTGGGGTTACATACAAAAAACCAACCAAACAACAATGCCACAGGATATGAGAAGCAGTTGTATGAGGTAGGAGGACAGAAAATAAGCTGTAAGGAAACCCAGCAAACTTTAGGTGAGTCTGTCGGAAAGGACTGCTAAAAATAAGAGAAGGCAAACTTTGGAGCTGCAGCCTCTTCATCAGTCTATGGGAAAGCAGAACAAAGGGATCACAAAATGTATACTTAAAGGATAGCGACTCAGAGCTCATAGGGGAATATGTTATTGTAGCATGAGTAAGAGGTCTATGGGAAATATTTTCCTTGGGAGAACAGGAAATGCCTGAAAAAACTAAGCCACAGGGTGCATTAAAGACAAATGTTTCCCTGGGTCACCATTCCTTTTGCAGAAACAAAAAAGAATTAAAAAAAAAAAAAAAGAAAAAGGGAATTTCTGAAGTGAGGAATGGGGAGCAAGATCAAGGGAAGTTAATGAGCTGGAGGAGAACCTTTCAGAGCTGCAATAATGCTCAGACCTGTGGGCTGCCCCGACACAGGATTCTGTTTTCCTGAAAACCACTGATAGCTTCATGCAGCTGCTCATTAGGTAACGCAGATACCACGGGAGAAATTGGAACCCTGGATGTGTCAGGTTAGCGTTTTCCCTCTATCCCCTCCATTTCTTTTGCAGGTGGCATAGTGTTTCCCTATTATGTTTTATTTATACAAGGCCAAGCCCATTCCCCTTCCAACTCCATTAACCTCAGTGGAACACCACCAGAAACAGCGACTGCCCATTGGTTACAGAACCTTGTTTGGCACTGACTATTTTCCTTAAGGGTGATCTGATTGACACAAACCATTGCAGCAGATGTGTGCTGTAATCAGCAGTGAAATATTTTATCCATTGGAAGCCAGGGCAGCCTTTCGTCTCCACTCTCCATTTGTAATGCTGCTTATTGGCATCTTTGAACCTTGGTTGTATCAAATTGCAGGTGTTTGCAGGGGCAGCTAAGAGCTGTGGAGGATTAACTCTCAATCCCTCCACACTTAAGTATCTTGCTGTTTTCATCTTTGCTTAGGTGACTGGTGGGAATGAATCTGGTCACCTTATCCTGCTACTTATTTACCAAACTCAGGGAAGCGTCATGGAAATTGGTACAGTTATCAGTCTCACTTCAAAAGCAGAGCTGATATGATGCAAATCTCATGGGCCAAGCCTCAGACACTTTTCAGGGTTATATGAGATGCTTAATATTGGGCTCCACTACATTTGTTTCTCTTTTGCACTGTTTTTTATTGTGGGTTTGTTTTGTTTTCTCTTGAGCTCAGAATTTCCTCAGGAAATTAACATATTATATTTATATATGAATATATAATATATATTCACATATATATAATAAATATATTAATATATTATATTTATATATTATATATATTACAGGCTCACAGGGTATCAGGAGTTGAAAGGGACACAACGACGTCATCAAGTCCAATCCCCCTGCCAGAGCAGGATCAGACAGTCTAGCTCAGGGCACACAGCAACACATCCAGACAGGCCTGCAAAGGCTCCAGACAAGGAAACTCCACAGCCTCTCTGGGCAGCCTGTGCCAGTGCTCTGGGACACTGCCAGGAAAGAAGTTGTCCCTTTTGTTGAGCTGCAACCTCCTGTGCTGCAGCTTCCATCCATTGCTCCTTGGCCTATCGCAGGGAACAAGTGAGCAGAGCCTGACCCCACTCTCCTCACCCCCAGCCCTCAGAAAGTTGCAAACATTGATTCAATCCCCTCTCAGTCTTCTCTTCTGCAGACTAAGCAGCCCCAGGTCCCTCATCCTCTCCTCCCCAGGCAGTGCTGCAGTCCCCTCAGCATCCTCCTAGCCCTCTGCTGGACCCTCTTCAGCAGGTCCCTGTCCCTTTTCAATTGGTGAGCCCACAGCTGAAGGCAGTACTCAAGATGAGCACAGAGTAGAGGGGGAGGGGAACCTTATATATAATAAATATATAACATTTATATAAAAGGAGAACCTGGCAAAGGGAAAGAGATGCAAGATGGAGAGTGCCTAACATCTGGTTGGTTTCAAGGGGACTCAACGCTCATCATTGCTTTAAAAAAAGTTACAAATATTGTGATAGTTTTTATTTGGAAGGGTAGGAAAATATCTGTTCCCTGGTCTGGTGCTTTGTGAAGGCCAAACTATTCCCTGCTTTGGTGCTTTGTGAGGTCCTTTGTGAAGGACAAGAGCTTCTTCTCAGGTACCGCATTGGAGCAATGCATCTGCACGCTCATGACGTGGGGGTAGGCAGAGCAGAAATCAGATTGCCTGGGGGGTGTGTGGCCTTGAGAGTGGCCACAGCTGGCTTATCTGCACAGCCAGGTAAACAGGATTTCAGCAAAAGAAAACAAAATTGAGACTGAGTGCAGAGAGCTGTCAGGAGGGAGAGGCAGCAGTGTGGTGGGGCAGCTGCTCTGCCTTCTCCTGGCACTGTGCCTATCCTCCCCTGCGAGCTGGGGGAAGAGGAGGGAAGATAAGCACTTACCTACTTCTGAAAAACCTGGAAAGTGTGGGAAAGCCCCGTGCTCAGGGTAACCTGCTGCTCAAAAGAGCTCATTATCTTCAACCTAACACTGCCCACCCTACTGCTGAGGTAGCTTGGGGGTCCTGCTCCATCACACAGCTGCTTGGGGCAGGCAGACACTCGGTGGCTGTAGAGAGCAATCCTGGGTACCAGCAGGCTGCAGGGGTGAGGAATAATTACTATGCACTATAGGTGATGAACAGTTTTTGACAGATGGCCAAGCTGGAAATCAGGACAAAATGTTGGTTTGACATGATCTGAAATGTAATTTCTCTGACCGCTCTCACCAAAATGAGAAAAACCTAGAAGGGGGGAGGGGAAAGGAAAAAAATCTGAATTGATTTTTCTTTGATGAAAAACGATTTTAGTGAATGGTCTTTTTCCCCCATTCTTTCCCCTTTTCATACTTTTTGATTAACATCAGGTAAATTTTCTGTCAGAGCCTATCAACCAGGAAAATTGTAGTGAATGAAATGGTCTCATTTCCTCTGCTGTGTTTTGGGGTTTATTCCTTTTTTTTTTTTTTTTTTCCCCCCAGTCAATCTGCTAATTAAACTGCACCACAGATGCAGTCTGCTACAGAAAAGATGAGATTTGAGTGGCTTAGCAGCTTTGAAGCATTATATTTTATTCTAGACAGAAGAGCCAAATGCATCCCTCCTGAAACAACCCCTGGTGTCATTGAGGCAGAAGTATTGGTAGCATTGCTCAGCTACCAAGAGTCATCTTCTCTGTCCTCACAACACTTATTAGCCCCTGAGGACACAAAAATAGCCAGGAATAAATTTATTTCTTAATGTATTAATTCAGCTATCCTCTTTTGCTGCAAGTGGCCCAACAGAGTTTTCACACTTGAGCCTTCTAAGTAGGATTTAAGTGATTGGAGGTTCTTTGTTAGTCTGTGGCTTGGAAAGGGCTCCTTGGCAGTTAGTCACTGTGCACTGCACACTCACAATATGCATAAAACCAGAAAACTTTCATTCCACTTAACAGCTGTACCTGGCCCTGTACTGGAGTTGTAATCAAAAAGAAAAGAGATGAGAAAAGAAAGGAGAAGAAAAGAGAAGAGAAGAGAAAAGAAAGGAGAAGAAAAGAAAAGAGAAGAGAAGAGAAAAGAAAGGAGAAGAGAGAGGAGAGGGGAAGGGGAAGAAGGGGAGGGGAAAGGGGAAGGGGAAATGGAAGGGGAAATGGAAGGGGAAGAGAAGGGCCAAATGAAACAAATAAATAAAACAAACAAACAAAATAAATTTTAAAAAACTAACAACAGAAACGAAGAAAATCCCAAACAATAAAACAAATCAAAACAGATTAAAAAAAACAAAAAAACCAAAGAGAAACCAGAAAATGAACAAATGAAAAACTCTCACCCAAAAAAAACCAAACCAAAACCAACAAAAAATCCCAAACCCAACAAAACCAGGAAATGGGAAAAAAAAAAAACAAAAAACAGAGCAAAATGTCATTCTTGAAAGCAGGAAGAAAGAATTCCATGGATCTGAGACACCACCTCCTAGAAGCAAGGAAGACTGCTTAATTGTAACCTATCAATCTAGTAATGAGTAGCTGATGCTAGGTGACAGGCAGGCAAGTGTCTGTGTTTGGAAGATGGAAGCCTGGCTTTTGTTTCCCAGGTAGAGCATGACAGAAGCCTGGGAATTTGAGAAGCAGAAGGCATCCATACCTACATAACCACCGGCAAAACACTGCTCTAAATTGTTTTCACTGTGCCTGTTTTACTCTCCAGCAAGGAAAAACTAATAAAAGTAAGAAGAAGAGGAGTCAGCATTACACCTCTAGGTCACACCACTTTAAAGTCAGCTGAGGCTCTTATCTCTCTCCTAATATGAACTTCCTAGTGGCTGAGGCAAGTTTCAGAGGCTGGAAAACAAAGGTAGACAAAGCCAAGCAATTAAGAAAGGCAAAGTTTGCACAGCGAGGGAAAATTCAGCACCCATCGCTCCTCCCTGGAGGGATGATGTGCTCTGCCAGCTTCTGGGCTGGGGAAAGTCCAACCTGTTTTTCTAAAGCAGAGACATCAGCTAGTAGAGAGAGTACCCCTGGAGCACTTGGGGGTGCAGAGAATCAGATGGGGCCATAGCCAGTGCCGTAGGCTTTTGTGCAACAGATTATCTTTAGTCTTTTTCTAAGGAAAGAGGCAGGAAAATAGTAAGGCTCTCACTGAACTGGAGATGAATCAGAAAGGTTCTATGTTAAAATGTACAGGAAAAAAATATGGTGTATATGGATCCCTAACACCAGATGCAGGATACATGAGAATTCACTGGCTCACAGGATGTCAGGGGTTGGAAGTGACTCCACAGCCTCTCTGGGCAGCCTGTGCCAGTGCTCTGGGAGCCTTCCAGTCAAGAAGTTGCCTCTTGTGTTGAGCTGCAACCTCCTGTGCTGCAGCTTCCATCCATTGCTCCTTGGTCTATCCCAGGGAGCAGTGAGCAGAGCCTGTCCCCCCTCTCCTGACCCCCAGCCCCCCAGAGATTTATGGACATTGATTCAATCCCCTCTCAGTTTTCTCTTCTCCAGACTAAGCAGCCCCAGGTCCCTCAGCCTCTCCTCCCCAGGCAGTGCTCCAGTCCCCTCCACAGCATCCTTGTAGCCCTCTGCTGGACCCTCTCCAGCAGATTCCTGTCCTTCTTCAGCTGAGGAGCCCCAACTGACTTCTGAAGCTGTGCAAAAATAAACTTGTATATAAGATATATGGGTCTTATGCAGAGTATCATCAAAAGAGAAAAGAACAGAAGTCCAGGTAAAATAAAAAAGAGCTGGCAGCAAATTCAGTCCATGAATCCTGAAGTAATTTTGCTTCAGCACTTCAATAAAAAAAAAATCAGGACAGAGTAGATGCTTCACTGATTCCTAATGATGCATTTTATGTGAACTGGAATTCTCTGCTCCTCTTCCTACATGAACATCCCACGGAATTTTAGTGGAGTATAAGCATTTCAAAGAAAGCATGTGGCTGGAGCAGCAGGTTTGTAATCAAGGAGTTAACCAGCCAGAGTGGCTGTTGCTAATGGAAGGAAGTCACTTGTGTGATTTAGTGAAGAGCAGGTTAACTATTTTTAAGGACTCAAGTGCCACAAATAGCAACCTCTGACTTTTATGTAGCCTGCAGAGAAATACAGGATTCTAAATTAGATATTCTGGTTTAAATCTGAAGGACTCTACCACTTTAGAGTCAGAGGATATTAATATTTCCCTGGTCCCCTTCTACCCATACTGAAAAATGTAAGTTTGTCTTGGATTGATTCTCATAGGATCAGTGCGGGTTGGAAGGGACCACAAGGATCATCTAGTTCCAACCCTCTGCCATGGGCAGGGACACCTCACACTAGATCAGGCTGTCCACAGCCTCATCCAGCCTGGCCTTAAGCACCTGCAGGGATGAGGCTTCCATCACCTTCCTGGGCAACCCCTTCCAGGCTCTCCCCACCCTCATGCTGAAGAACTTCTTCCTAACATCCAGTCTGAATCTCCCCATTTCTAGCTTTGTTCCTATCGCTCCCTGACAGCCTAAAAAAGTCCCTCCTCAGCTTTCTTGTTTTGTTGATTGTGAAGAGATTGCCTTTGTGACCACTGAAAGCATCTACAAGGACAGAATCCCCTCCTCTCCTCAAAGCCAGCAATACACCAGCAGCCAGCACAACCAAGCCAAAGGCACACTCTGTGAAAGATTCACAGATCTCTCCTCTTTTTCCCTCCCTGCAAGTACTCCTAATTGCTAGGTGCCTACATTCTTAGAGAGCAGAGTAAACCAGGGAGACACAGGAAGCTAAACCAAATGTCTTGCTGTTGTGCTTTCTGCTGCCGTAACTGGAAAGCTAACTGCAGGCTTCCAAGCACAAGCAGAGGCTGCCAGCACGGTGGAGGACAACTGGAAGAAGATTGCATGTTGTGAATTGTAATAACAATGGACAGGTGTAGGAACTTTGGAACGTGCCCCTGAAACTTGGCACCTGCTGATGTTTGCTCCCGGGCTGGCAGCCAGCAGAGAGCGAGAGGGAGCGGAACTGCTGCCATTAGTTCCGCAGCGTGCACACTTGCAGATGCACTGCAAACACAAGTATCAGACTGAAACCTCTCCAGTGCACACGACAGCAGCTGCCAGGCAAGAAAATGTGATCACACTGCTGGGTGGAATATAAGGACCACAGGCTCACAGGATGTCAGGGGTGGGGAGGGACCCAAGCCCCCTGCCACAGCAGGACCAGACAATCTAGCTCAGGGCACACAGCAACACATCCAGACAGGCCTGCAAAGGCTCCAGACAAGGAGACTCCACAACCTCTCTGGGCAGCCTGTGCCAGTGCTCTGGGACCCTTCCAGGAAAGAAGTTACCCCTTGTGTTGAGCTGCAACCTCCTGTGCTGCAGCTTCCATCCATTGCTCCTTTTCCTGTCCTAGGGAGCAGTGAGCAGAACCTGTCCCCCACCCTTGACCCCCAGCCCTCAGAAAGTTGCAAACATTGATTCAATCCCCTCTCAGTCTTCTCTTCTCCAGACTAAGCACCCCCAGGTCCCTCAGCCTCTCCTGACCAGGCAGTGCTGTGGTCCCCTCAGCATCCTTGTAGCACTCCCCTGGACCCTCTCCAGCAGATCCCTGTCCCTCTGAAACTGGAGAGCCCCAAACTGAAGGCAGAACTCAGGATGAGGTCTCAGCAGGACAGAGCAGATGGGGGAGGAAAACCTCCCCTGATCTGCCTTTAAAAAGAAGACATTTTAAAAAAAATTGAAAGGAAAGTTTGATTCACACTGAGATGTACAAGTCTGAGGCCAGATAACCAGAACCCATCAACTGAAATATTGTGTGAACAAACAGCACAGGAACGTAGCATTAAGTAAAAATCATAAATGAAAACTACAATGGTGCAGAAAGGCTCCTTGTTTGTGTATGTGACTGCTTCTTACTATCCCCATGCTGGATTACACAGTGTTTATTGACATCTAACATTTAACATGCTTCAAACCTGCTTCAGGAGACTTTAGGAATTTACCTCACCTACTGTTTTTAGACATCTATCGTGTAGAAGTCTGCATCAGGGTCAGTTCATTTCAGGTTCCCTTCAGATTTAACAGAGTTACTTTTAGGATAGAGACCATCTGAGCAAAGGTAGCTGGAGGTGGGGGTGTGTCTGCATGTGTCAGGAGCTTTCTCAAACTCATGAGATCAGCTGAATCCCCCTGAGACAGACCTTTCACTCACAGGAAATGTTTTTAAACAAACTCACTTAGATTTAAAAAATAAAATTTCTGGTTAAATAATCTGAAGAAAAAGTTTCCTGGGGCATTTGCCAGCGACCCTAACCTTTAAACACTCAAACCTGAACTCTGCCTGTAATTACTCTCAACATTTAAAAAAGCCATATGAGGTTGTGTGCAATCATTTTCCTTTTGAGAGCATCAGCATTTTCTGCTGAATAATGTGACCCACAAAAGATTTTTTTTTCCTCTCAGTTATAAATCTTCATCTTTGTCTTAATTATAATAATAACTCAATAAATAAAAAGATAACTTGAAGAATATACTGAAATACAGATAGCTTGAAGAATAGCTTGAGGAATATAGAATCCGAGAATCACAGAATCATAGAATTCTAGAACCAGTAAGGGTTGGAAGAGACCACAAGGATCAGCCAGTTCCAAGCTCCCTGACATGGGCAGGGACACCTCACACTAGATCAGAGCCTCATCCAGCCTGGCCTTAAACACCTCCAGGGATGAGGCTTCCACCACCTCCCTGGGCAACAGGGAGTCTCTCACCACTCTCATGCTGAAGAACTTCTTCCTAACTTCCAGTCTCAGTCTCCCCATTTCCATCTTTGTTCCATTCCCCCCAGTCCTATCATTACCTGAATCCTAAAAAGTCCCTCCCCAGCTTTCTTGTAGATACCCCCTAAGATACAGAAAGGCCACAATAAAGTAACTTCAGAACCTTCTCCCTCCAGACTGATCAGCTCCAACTCCTTCAGTCTCTCCTTGTATATTGATATAAAGATAGCTTGAAGAATATATTGCTATAAAGACAGCTGGAAGTATATATTGATATAAAGATAGCTGGAAGAATACACTGATCTAAAGATAACTCAAAGAGTATATTGTCACATATATGAGATGAAATCTGAATTTTTTAAAAAATGATGTGGCTTGTTCAATTTCTTCTATGCTTGTAGCTCTGAACAGATCCACACAATGCTAATATTTAAAGAGCAGTATGGAAATGAGTAGAAAGGATGCCTTGGGTATAGGCAAAGGCTGGCTGAAGAATTGGAGATGCAAATAGATATTTAATGCTCTAATCAGGAAAATACTTAAACACACTTTCAATTTTTTAATTTTATTTTTTTTTTTGAGTGCCCAAAGGAATGAAAGGCATGGCTGGTGTTAAGCACATGCTTAAACACCCTCCCTGCTTGCCAGTATTTTCTTCAGCTGAATGCAAGCCTATTCTGGAAGGAAGAGAATGCAGAATGCCAACATAAAAAAACAAACAAAAAAAAAAAAAACCAAAACCAAAACAAAACAAAAAAAACACCCCACAGGTGCACATAATTTATTTTGCTTTCGTAGGAGCACTCAGAGTTTTCTGGGCTCCTATCATACTTTTAACCAAAAGAAGCACTGGTGGAAAGGAAGCCATCTGAAAGCACCACGTAAAAACCCACAGCCATGCTACAAGTGGAGGATCTGTCCAAATAAATCAGCAAGGCAGAGGCTCACACAGCTCTAATCTATATGAACTAATTGTGTGAACCATCTTAGAGGACAGCAACAATGACCCAGAGAGTGAGATGGTTCAGATGGGTAAAAAAAAAATAAAATAGCCAAGATGTAGGAAAGGCTTTGTCATTTATAAGCACTGGGATGGGCTCCAGCTGGCTCACTTTGTTAATCTCTGCTCCATTCCCTGTGACATTGATCCTCTGCATTTAACTGGCACTCATTTATTCCCTCTTTGGAGACTTTCCCCATTAGTGGACCACGAACAGGTGGTTTGTACAGTAGTTGTAGGGCAAAACTTTGCACACATTGGCCCAGGATGTAAGGGGCTGCTGGCTATGCAAATCAGGCAGCACCAGAATTTGGGGAGGCTATGTTTGTCCAGACATCTGAAGTTTCACAAAACACAAAACAAAACCCCCAAAATCCCCAATCCTTCCTTTCCCAGGTCCTTGTTTTCTCACCTGTGAGCAGTGTGTTGCCTTTTTTGACTCTCCTGCCACCAGAGTACAGTGAGTCCCAAGACTTACTCATTATAAAAGTGCCAAAGGGCGACTGCATCTTAGGAAGGACTTCAGTAGGAGGGTGGTGACACTCTGGGATAGGTTGCCTGGGGAAACTGAATTCCAACAGCCAAAAGGATCTTCCAGTAAATGAAGGGATCCTACAGGAAGGCTGCAGAGGGACTTTTCCTGAGTGATAGGAAAAGAGGAAGTGGTTTGACACTGAGGCAGAGCAGAGTTAGATTGGAGCTCGGGAAAAAGTTTTCCAGTAGGAGGGTAGTGACACTTTGGAACAGTTTGCCCAGGAAAGTTGTGAATGCCTCCTCCCTGGGGGTGTTCAAACCCACATCATCTGTTTTTTCCTACCTGTTCTGAGGGTCCTTCCTACAGACACCAAGCTCTCATCGTGGCTCACCTTCCTGCCAAACAGATGGCTCCTTTCACTTCCAGGGCTGTGAGAAAATGAGGTTGTCTCTGAAAACCAGATGAACGTAACAGCAGAGAACACAGCAAAGGAGAAAGCTGAAGTTGGACATTGCAGCTTCTTTTTTTTTTTTTTTTCCTTGCTTCCCAGACAGCATAAATGGCAAACTGAAGAAAAAGGACAACGGTAGCAGGGGCCCAACAAGGGCATCAGGTGACAAAAACACCTAAAACACCTCTCTGTTGCATGGCTGCTCTCCTGTGCACATGCCTCAGACAGGCTCTGCTTCACCTACCTACAGTTTGTGCAGCTGGGGAAATTTCTTGTCCTTGAGCCCGGAGGCTTTTTTTGGATACACCTACACTTTTGCTGGGTAAACTCATGGCAGTAAGATTATCATCAACAGAGTTTCTCCCATACCAGCAGTTCATCTTCTCATTTCCCCCCATATGGCAACTGGAGATCTGCACAGCTTTTCTGCTTCCACCGTTAGATTTTGTTAGCCATGGCTCACCATGAGAAGAGATTCCTCCTGCTAGACTGATACCTCTGAAAAGGAAGACTTCCAGTAGGCATTTCACTAAGGCTGTTAAGGAGATTGATCAACCATGGGCACAGCTCTCTGTTCAGAAGCAAATCTTCACAAACAACGATGATACAAAACTGGCTGATCCTTGTGGTCACTTCCAACCCTGACTGATGCTTTGATAACTGGTTGACCTCATTGCTCTCTACAGCTACCTGAAGGGAGGAGAGTCCCACAGAGAGGATGATTGCAGGACTTGAACACCTCTGCTATGAGAGCCCTGGGGCTGTTTAGTCTGGAGAAGAGAAGGCTTAGAGGGGATCTAATCAATGCCTATCAATATCTGAGGGGTGGGTGTGAGGATGAAGATGCCAGGAGCTTTTGGGTGATATCCAGAGACAGGACAAGGACCAGCAGGCACAAGCTGGAACACAGCATAAGGAAAGGCTTCTGTATGGTGAGGATGGCAGAACCCTGCAGCAGGCTGCCCAGGAAGGTTGTGGTGTCTTCTTTGCTGGAGACTTTCCAAACCCACCTGAATGTGTCCCTGAGTGATCTGCCCTGGGTGCTCCTGCTCTGGCAGGGAGGCTGGACTGGATGATCTCAGGAGGTCTTTTCAAACCCCTACCATTCTCTGAGTCTGTGACAGATCACTAATTTAAAAAATAATTTTAAAAAATAGTAATAACAGCAGGAGTGGAAGCACAATTCAGAATTCCAAAAGATAAACACCAGGTCTTTTCATTGCTTAGTAATATGACCTTGGTTCAATATTGTTTCTCACTGCACAGTTTGTTTTGGTTTGGGGATTTTTGGTTTTTTGTTTTTGGGTTTTTTTTTTTCATATATTGATCTCAAGAAAAGGTTGGTTTTTTTTGTCATGGTGTCTATTCAACATATGCTTTTCATGTCATCTGGCCTCTACAAGCTTTGGCATGAATGGAGCCAAGTTCAATAACTTCCTCAGAAAATAAAACCTGGTGGAATACTTTATGAGAGATCTTCCCTGTAATGGAAGCCTGATGTGCTCCAGAGTGCAGCACTTGGCACATGCAAACAGCAAAGCAGAAGAGGGATTATCAGCACTAATTCTGTGAAGTCCACTGGCACTGAGTCTGACAGCAAAACTGCTGTCACCAGACTTCAAGGACTGAAATGAAGCAACTCATTTTTACTTTTATTTTATTTTATAATTTTTTTTTAGCAGAAAGAACTTTTGTGATAAAGATGCCTTTTTAAGTTGAAAGATTATTAAGGAGAAATGAGGGAAAGTGTTTTCATGTTCAGAGCTGAAAAAAATGCTCTTTGAAATTCCATGTCTTTGAAGAACTTCGTTTAGTGGCCAGGTACAAGTGCTATGGGTACTCACTTACTAAGGGGTTACAGCAAAAAATGGAAGTAAAATTTGTCTTATACTGGTAGACAAACTCAGCAGTATAAAGACATTGATAAGAGAGTTCTTTCTCAGAACACTTCTGACAGCAGGA
Organism: Psilopogon haemacephalus; assembly: GCA_013396835.1. Lineage (NCBI taxonomy): Eukaryota > Metazoa > Chordata > Aves > Piciformes > Megalaimidae > Psilopogon > Psilopogon haemacephalus. The sequence continues at coordinate 1,812,543 of VWZI01021156.1, read as the reverse complement.
GGACTCTTTCCTTGGCTTTTGCCTCGGGGTGTTTGCTTGGTGTTTCATTGCTTTCAACAGAATTGGTTGTGTGAGTCTGGGTTATTCATATGCCTGGGAGTTACTGGTCTCACCTGGACCTTGCAATCAGCAACACAGATCCTGATAAAGTCAACAGCTCAGGGAAATGTGAATCTGAGCGTTCACAAGCAGGTCAAAATACTTCACACAAACCAGAGCAAACTTATGCTATGTTTATGCTGTGTTATCCATCCTCTGGACCTGCTCCATCAGCTCCTCCCTGTGTTAGGAGCTCCAGAGCTGGACTCAGCACTGCAGGTGAGGTCTCAGCATGTGGCAAACAGGCAGCAGGTCAGAGGCAGGAGAGGAGTTTTCTCCCTCTGGCTGGAAGGGTGATTAGCTCTGGTGTATTTTCCAACAAAATCAGGGTAAACCTAAAAGCTCAATACCCTACTGTCAATTCCTTTCAAGTACGATTCAATGCTTTCTGAATTAATAATCCTCTGTTAATCATTACCCAGGTCAATCCTCCCTGTTCCCACAACTAAAGCAGGAATCTCAGAGCACTGCAAGCATGGCCAGTGGGAGGTGTCCCTGCCTATGGCCAGGGGTTGGAATCAGAAGATCTTTGAGGTCCCTTCCAACCTAAACCATTCCATGATTCTATGATTCTGTGGCAGGCAGAAGGACTAATCACAGTCAGTAAACAGCCACACACTTAAGAGTGGCTAACATGTTCCTAATGAATTCTGTTCACAAAATACTGAACAACAGAAATAGAAAAGAAGAAAAATAAATAATAATAAAAAGGTTATTTACATCTCAATCACAGCCCTCTTCTTTATTCCTCTGCCATTGTCAGCAGTGTTGCTTTTTACATTGCTTTTAGCCATTATTGACATTTGAGCATTTATCTAAGCCTGGTCTATTTTATTTTTTTTTGCTTAGTTTTAAGAAGATTAATGCAGCCAAACATCCCTTAGGGAGCAAGCAGATAACACCAGTCCCTCACCACAGAAATGGCTAACACCATCACTGGGAGATTTCAGAAGATTTCTGCTTATAAAAAGGAGATTCTTAGTGGTGAACAAAAGCATGGAAAAATGAACCAAACAAACAAAATCCAAACAAACCCCACCAAATGGATGGGCACTTAATGCCATGGCCTAGGGATGGGTGAGAAGTTGGACTGGATGAGCTTGGAGGTCTCCAACCTGGCTTGTTCTATTCTATTCTATTCTATTCTATTCTATTCTATTCTATTCTATTCTATTCTATTCTATTCTATTCTATTCTATTCTATTCTATTCCACTCCATTCCATTCCATTCCATTCCATTCCATTCCATTCCATTCCATTCCATTCTATTCTCTATTATCTTCAATTAAATTCTATTCTATTATCTTCTATTCTATTCTATGATCTTCTATTCTATTCCATTATCCTCTATTCTGTTCTCTTCTCTTCATTTTCTATTCTACTCTATTCTATTCTATTAAAATTGAACCAAAACTGAAACAACAACAACAACAAAAATAAGATATAATACTTCCTCTAATTTTGGTTGTTTGGGTTGGTTTGATTTTTTTTTGTTTGTTTTGTTTGTTTGTTTGTTGTTGCTTTTTTTTTTCACCCAAGATTTAATCACACAACAACTAACAACACTTTCCCCCTTACTTTTGATGCTTGGAAGCAGCAAAGACCTTGCGAGAAAATTCCCTTTTCACTAAGGTTTGTTTCGCTTTGTTTTAATTAAGGAACTAATCAAATAAAGAGGCAGTATTGCATTTCACACGAATATTGGAACATTTCTTTTTTAAATTTTTTATTTTGCTACAGATCTGAAAAGCATCTGGGGGCAACTTATTTGAAATTTACCTTCTGTTTGTGGGGGGGGAGGTCATGCAAATGTTGCCTAAAGCCATAAAGGACTGAATATGCTGTATAAAATGGAATATTTGGAGTTTTAATAATATTTTTCTTTTCTTTTCTTTTTGTTTTGTTTTTCTGTTTCAATTACAACTTCCAAATAACTGCATCACACTTCTTATCTGCTCACATTTAAGCCCCAGTATCTTGCCAGGCAGCTGTCACTTCTAACAGCTACTTTGAGGGAGCTGTGTCGGTAGGGACTGGGCACAAGCAGGCTGTGATTTATAGCAACAGCAGCAGCCTGTTGGCAGGATTCATTTGACTTAACTTGGACCAGTTAAAAGGTAGGGCGCTTCCCCCAACCCCCGTCCTCCAGGGTCCCCTATTGTCTTTGGAGTGAAGCAAACATCTCTAGAATGTGATTTATTTAGTCCTGAAGTGGGCATTATACGAGTGGTGGCAGGGGAGTAAGCATTTTTCCTGCAGCTGCAGTGGGAAGGCAGGCAGTTGTTCACACCAGGCAGCTTACTGTTACCTGCCTGGAGCCTGGTGGAAGGGATTTAGACTCCTTTCATATTCAAATGGCTAAGAGCACCTACTAACCATCCTGAGTCAGGAGTGAAGCTTTACCAGGGATCCTTCCAGTGGATATCTCAATTCAGAGCCTACTTGAATAATATCAGAAACAAGACCTCACCAAGCCTGGCCATGCAGGAGCTGCCTTTGTCTTCCCTCTGTAGAATCACAGAAACATTCTGGTTGGAAAAGCCCCTCAGGATCACCGAGTCCAATCATGATCCCTGCTCCACAAAGCTCGCCCTTAAACATCTCATCCAAAGGACTTTTCAACTCATCCAGGGTTGGCAACTCAACCACCTCCCTGGGCAGCTTATTCCAGTGACTGACCACTCTTGCTGGGAAAAAAAAATAGCCAATCTAAACCTACCCAGTTGCAGCCTGAGAGGCTGAAAAACAGATGAGCTGAGGCTGGACCTCCAAGGTGCCCACAAGTCTTTGTCTCTAGGGAGTTCAAACCCCACCCTTAAGTGCAAGTACTACTGCCAGATCCACTGAAAACACTGAAACCTCTTCAGCTACCTCCAAACCTTCATTATCTCAGCCTGGAGGTATTCAAGGTCAGGCTGGACAATGCCTTGGGCAACGTGGTCCAATGTGAGGTGTTCCTGCCCAGGACAGGTTAGTTGGAACTGGGTGACCTTTAAGGTCCTTTCCAACTGAAACCATTCTGTGAAAGATGATGACAGGGAGATGTGAGCAGACCAGAGCTCCTTCTCTTACAGAGGGGAGGGGAATTTTCTTTTATTTTCCATAAATTGAAGCAGAAATGCATCCCATGAGGCACTTCCATCTTCTAGATTGATGAGTTAAAAAAAAAAAGAAAAAAAGGCTCCAGCTGTATTGATCTCCTTTTTTCCTGCTAAATATAAGGGTGCAGACCAGAGGATGTGGTGGAGGAAGGAGAAAGAGTGAGGAATGAATAGGCTGGGTAGCAAAAAGCATGGAGCCAGGAGTGCTTACATGTTTGTTGTGCAAAATATGGAACAAAAGGGGAGCCAGGGTTTGTTATGCATTGTGCTGGGAGCTGAGGTAGTTATTGAGGCCCCTGTGCTTGGCTGATTCTGAAGGTTCAGGGCAGGATTTACAGAGCGGGTGTAATGCATACGGAGGACCTGAGCCAAGTCATGGAGCTAATTATGAGTGTGCTGACCTCAGAAGGCCTTGGAACCGTTTCTTAGAATTTAAGTCATTTCTGTTTATCCCTACAACGTTCAGAAGGGCAAAGAGGGAGTTGTGAGTCCAGCACAANACCCCAACCCCTACAAAATATCTACCACCACTTTTTATTTAAAGGGCTCTAGGATGGTATTTCAGGAGTGATTACTGTCCAGTGGTCATCCGTGGCAGCCTGCAGCCTGCAATTTACGTCCATCACTGATATTTTATGACTACATCTGCAGTTACTCTCAGTTGAACAATATTTAATTGCTCGACTCACAAACTCTGTCTCGTTGACAGCCTCAGGACTGGTTATGCTCCTAGTGGCATTTGCAGATTGGTTTCTTAATTTTTTCCTTTTTCTTTCTTCTGCTGCTGAAAACCAGGGTTTACCGCGAGAGATGTCCAACAGATTTAATTAATAAAGTCACAAAATAATAAAAAAGAAAAAATTAGAAGTTGGTAAAGCAGAAGAAATTCTTGTCTGGTGTCACATTCTGTGCTTCTGTGCTCCACAACGTCCCTGGGCAAACTGTGCCAGTGTCTCACCAACCTGACTGGAGGAAGCATACAAAATGCTGCCTGGTTTTATTCTAAAGGCTTCTCGGAATATTTCTATGACACTCGGGCATCAAGATGTGACTTCTTGCTGCCTAACTTATCTGAAAGACCTCCCAGTGACAGCATTTCCATGAGCTCTCTGAGCAGTCCGTGCCAGTGATTCAACATTTCCCAGCAGACGAAACTGATACCTCCCCCTGCAACCTGACCCCATCACTGGAGTTGCTTTTTTCACATCTCACAGGTGTAGAGAACAACTTCCTCTGCTCTTGCAACAGCCAAAACTGAGCACAAGCCTCACCTTAGTCATGTGGCTAAAGTTGTCCTTTTACCAGGAGATGCGACTACAGATCCTGCATCCCATAAGCCAGCTGCTGGGATTTGGATTAGTGGGACCAGGGAGATGATGAGAGGATTAGTTTGAAACCTGATTCACTACAAACTATGCACTCAGAAATAACAAACTTTTTAAAAGAGGGATTTGAATTTGTTGGGAAAGAGGTGGAAAGGCCTCAAATATATTGATTTAAATCCTTTTTTTCTTTTATTTTTTGGTTAACACCACTGTGCTGCCTCTGGCAGTATTCTTTCTTTCTCTCTATATATATATATATTTTATAAA
>VWZI01021156.1:1702835-1794269 GCA_013396835.1 Psilopogon haemacephalus | reverse complement strand
TGGAGTTGGAAAAAAAAAAAAATCTCTCCTTTATATATATATATTTCTATTTTTTTTTTCTTTTAACATCAACCAGAAACTACTCCCTTTTGAAATAAAACAAAATAATGAATAAGTAGTTCACTGAGTGGAATAAAACTTCTCCTAGCTGGGAAAAAAAAATAAAATAAAGGCATCATTATATTAGGAAGTTTTAAGTCACCGAAATTCTTATGTGAAGCACCTCGGTGGGTACCAATTAAGGAACAAATGTGTTAGTGAGGCAAGCTCAGGTAAAGCAGTGTGACCCAAACCAGTCAACCCACACATAAGTCAGCTTACATAGAGAGCTGAGCTGAGTTTCAGAGCCTGCTGAGCTTCCCCTCATCTGAGAACATCCCATTTCTTCTCCTCCTTTGCTGCAAACAGGCTGAGAGTGCTTCAGTACTGTTAGGATCTGGCATTTGTGAAGGTTGGGGCTTCAAATGGCTTTATTGATGCTCAAATCTTGTTTTTGAGAGAGTGCTTTTTCAGGTGGCAGAGGCTTCTAATTTCCAGAAGTGAAGTTTTGCCCCATACTATCACACAACTGCTTCATTCAGGTTTTCCTGAGTGTAGGACCTGATGATGGGAGGGAGTTTTCTTACGGATGGTGTGCGAGGCTAGTAACAGTGACAGCAGCCAGGCAGTGCAAGAATGGAAAAGGAATTGTGATGGATTTCTTCCAGGGACTGTCCAATTCTCCAGCAGACATAATCCCTTCCCAGTTAACATGTCCTAAGAGGGAGATTGGCTGTGGCAGTCATAACACCCCCACAATAGAAAGGTTACCCATGTAGTAAGGTGGTCAAACTGCCTGCCTTCCAAAGTCATGCTGGGTCTAAAATGCCTAAACACAAGACAAGAGGAATCCCCTAACCTTCGTGTCGGGGTAGACCTTGTGCTTTGCTCAGCTGTTACCACAGCACCAGACTTGCACCAAGATTACAACTTTCACTGAGCTTTGAACACAGCAATAAAACAAATTGCCCTGGAAGAGCAACTTCAACGTTCCCAACGAGTCCATCAGTGCAGCAGTTTATGGCACTGCAATGGTTGGGTATGAGCACCAGATGGCATTTTGAAAATTAATACACTTTATTGATTTTCTTACTCAGAAACTGGCTACCAAGCAGTATTTTTTTAATAATAATGGGTTCTTTGCACAACCATGAAAGCTTCATGCAGAGGAAGATAAACAGGGAGTCTGGAATACTTAAGAAACATAACTAGCAACAATATAGCAAACATTAAACTTAAAGCCAGAAAGAGGTTCTTAGTTTTGATTGTATACACCTCTTGCCCACCAGGAGTCTGGAATCTTTCAGAAACATAACTAGCAAGAATATAACAAACATTAAACTTAAAGCCAGAAAGATGTTCTTAGTTTTGATTGTACCTCTTGCCCACCAGGGGACTCGAGAGGCTCCTTTCTGCTGCTAGGGCAGAAGGGATTCAGATTCACTCATGAATTTACAGAATTTTGCTAAAGATTTTCTAAGAGGCTTTTGAGTGCTCACAAAATAGTCTCTCCAGATTTCTGGGGCTGGATTACAGTATCAGACAGTACCCAAAGCACATCGAGGGGTTGCTGTTGGTGTTTTTAAAGCTGTTAGAGGCTTTGGAGTTTCCCCAGACTCTTTTCTCAGGAAGCTGGGGCCTAGCACAGTCTCTGACCTGGCTCCTCCTGAACTCCTGACAGCTGGAAAATTGCAGAGGGGCAGGTAGAAGGCAATGAGGCAGTAGCACAGAGAGCAGGTTGACACAAAGGTTGCAGATGTAGGAACCCTGGATAAAATTCAAACTTGGATTGCAACAAAGGGCCAAAAAGCGTAGGAGGTGAGAAGGGATCAGCCTCTTGCCTTGGTCACACAGGATGTGCTGTCTGCAATTAGGGTTGCTTGGCTCTGCTGCTTGCAGAGTAAGCTCCTGGATAGCATCGATCGCCCACCCAGGGCTGCCAGCTGATGCCTTCATCACACCTGTCAGAAGGATTTTACATAGACTAGCACCTCTGTCTTCTAAATGTATGGCAGAGCAGCTGGGAAACTGCCTTTGCTAGGCATAATTCTTTCTCCTTGTGTTTTCTTTGCAATAAACAAGCTTAGAAAGAATGCCTCCTGTTTTCCTGCCTCCTTCATGGGCTGAATTATTGAATCCCTTCACCGTCACAGCACTTGCATATGCAGCTTACCATGCAGTCCTGGAAGAACTTATTTATTTACCAGTTAGAGCCAACCTGAAAGCTACAGTGCACAAAAAAAATGTAATGCAGTTCCCAGGAAAAGAATGGCAGAACCACAAAATAAAATCCAGGCTGCTCAACCCTTCAAAGGCAGTAAGAAACCAGACAAGGGGCCACGAATTTCTTCAAAGGGGTCTGCCACTGAATGGTGAAAATTTGATGGAGAAGTATGGCAGAGACTTAGATGTGCACAAAGTTCTAGCAGCCTCCTTTGGCAGCAAATTCAGAAGAGAGTGATCCATTTTCCTGTCTTTTCAGGTGATGAAACATGTGGCACAGCAATTACTCTCTTAGCATTTTCACTAGAAAAAAAAAATAAAGAGAAGAAGGAAAAAAAAAAAAAAAGAGAGAGAGGGGAAGCCTTTATCAAAATCTAAATCTACACTGCTTAACCCCTATAGAAACCTCAAAGAATTTCTCCTCCTCATTGATACCTATAAGCTGGCATTTCTGTCAGTAATAATGCATTTGTGCTGTCTCCACTTACAGCGCAGTGCTTCAGCTCTCCAGGGATATAATTCACTGTCAATTCAGATTAAAGCAAAAAAGAGCTTTGGATGAGAAATAATTTTCTACTATTGTTTCTGTGGCTGCTGTACAAGAGTTCTGCATTGAAGCACAGTACATTGTTTTGATCAGTGATTTATATTCTGTGCTATATAAGGGAATCACATACACAAAGGGGTCACTTTTCTTGCCTCTTTACTCAACGGTGTGACATCCAAGAATGGTCTGTAACATCAAGAGAGGCTTTTCATAAGGGCTTCCAGCAAGGGCAAGGAGGAATTGTTTGAAGCTGGGGGAGAGTAGGTTTAAACTGGGTTCTAGGAAGAGGTTCTTCAGTAGGAGGGTGGTGAGACTCTGGAATGGGCTGCCCAAGGGGGCACCCTGGCAGTGTTGGAGGTCAGGTTGGATGAGCAGCTGAAAGGTCTCCCTGCCCATGGTGGGGAAGGTGGAGTAGATGAGCCCTGAGGTCCCTTCCAACCTGAGCCACTCCAGGACTCATTGTCAGTCCTTTGTCATCTCTTCACATCAGCATCTCAGCACCTGTTGTCTCAGGAGAGAACAATAATCTGAACTTCAGGAAGGAATAAAGGAAATTCTGGATTGTGCTTGTCAGAGTGAAGGTGGAATCATCTCTGCCTTTTGTGTACATCATTGTCATTATTTAATATTGCTGAGTAAACTAAATTAAGTATTTTACTGTCAGCTCATGCCATTGTGAAGGTTTTTAGTAGCATTCCAGTCACGAGCTTTGGATTGCCATAGATCTGTTATTTATTTCAGCAGTCCTTTAGGCCTCATAAATATAATAACCATAACAGGACATGACTCACAACTGCAAGGCTTACAAATTAAGAAAACTTATCTTTGATCTCTTTAGAGGATATCTGCTTTAAATCATTGTGCCAGGTTTAATCTGCTCTTCTGTGTTCCCATGAAGAACTATTTTCACAGGAACAAGGAATATTCTAAGGAGTAAATTAGCGCAAAGAAGATTCTTCTAGGGAAATTAATGTGGGTTTTTTTTTTTCTTGCTGGGGATGACAGAATCTGTGTCATTCCTGGAGAGCCACATATATTAGGAATCCATCCTAAATCTACTCTATCTAGTCCTACTCCAAGCTTTAAATGGAAATGAGGAATCGACTTTTAGGTTTTGTAATTTTTTTTGGTCTTGTGACTCTCTTTGGAGAGGATTTATTGTGCCCTAGGTGGAAGGAAGCCTGCTTTACCAATATGCTAAAAAGTAAACCTGGATAAATTATTCATTGTCAAAATACTTAGTTGTAAATATAGCCCTTTCCCTATCAATTAATCATAGGCACACTAGGCACAGTGTGTAAAATATATGAACTTAGGCCTGGTTCCCCATTTCGTTGCCTTAGCTGCTGGCTGGTGTGCTAAAACAGAGAGGCTCTATTTATGGCAGCACAGGGTTGCAAAATTACTTACAGAAGAAGACTTATTTTTTTTCATTAATGCCTTCTAAATAATGCTCAAGATCCAGCAATGCCTGCTCTAAATAAAGGACTCCCCAGCCACTTACCAGCTCTTCGATGAGGATGCCTGCAAGGAAGTGCTTTTTGGAGTGTGCAGTTGTGCATTGGTCTCCATTCTGTTTCGCCCTACGGATCATTGATTTCTATAGGAGACTTTTTAAAGCTCAGAAGCAGTCGACAAAGACTCCTGGAGTCAGTTTTCACCCGGACTGAATTTATTTGTGTTTATCTCTTGAATTCAAGCCTTTTCCTCCACTGAAGAGGCAGTGCTGTTTTAATAATGGTGCTCACAGAACAATCGGAACCTCAGCTCTTGTATTTTCTGTGCAGAAACAGGTGTCAGACACTTTTTTTTTTTTAATCCTGTATACAGTTAAAAGAGGAAGGGGACTGAAAACAAGGAACAATATGGAGATGTCTGCTAGTTACTTTCTGTTGTCATGTTTCATCTATTAAAACCTCTGCAGTTGTATCTCTGATGCTCAGCTGTCTGCACCTTAATGAAATATTCAGTAGATCAACTTCCATTTGTACCTGAGCACACATGTAGGCAACGAGTGAACCTTCATCAGATTTACTTGAAAAACATTAATGTCCTCCTCTATTATTATTATTTCACCATCATCATCCTCATTATCATTATTATTATCCTTACTAATATTATTATCTCACCATGAAAGCTACTGGAATTAAAGGACTCAATGCTGAAGGTGGTCTTGGAATCATAGAACCATGGAATCAGTCAGGGTTGGAAGGGACCACAAGGATCATCCAGTTCCAACCCCCGGCCATGGCCAGGGACACCCTACCCTAGATTAGGCTGGACAGAGCCTCATCCAGCCTGGCTGCAAACACCTCCAGGGGAGTGGCCCCAAACACCCTCCCTGGGCAACCCATTCCAGGCTCTCACCACTCTCATGGTGAACAACTTCCTCCTCACATCCAATCTGAATCTCCCCACATCCAGTTTTGCTCCATTCCCCCTAGTCCTGTCACTACCTGATAGCCTAAAATGTTCCTCCCCAGCTTTTCTGTAGGTCCCTTCAGATACTGGAAGGCCAACATCAACTAAAACATCAAATAAAACTGGAGATCAAATAAAACTGTTTTCTATCTAACCTGTAGGCTTTTCCGTGAGTGCTACTTAGGAAACAGTTTGTCAACATTAGATTTGGATGCAAACCTCATCCTGCATCTGTTGGTGGTATGATGAAGCTCCCAGTAGTACATACATGAAGCTCTGCTCGCTCAGTCCCGCCTGAGAGACTGGGAAGGTGTCTGCAGCAGTTTGTCATGAAGCCCACCATGAGCCACTTGCCTTGTGGGGAGAGAAGAGGAGACTGCCAGACCTGCAGCCCCTACCTTCCTCCTGGAAAGTAAGGCATTAGCAACTTTCTTCTGCACTCCAGCTTGACTTTGTGGATTATCTAGATGCATATTCATGGGAAGGGAGGAACATTGGCAGCATCTCTGCCTGTATTTCTCAGGAGTAAAGAGCTTATCTCGGCAGAGGGATAAAAAATGGACTATTAATTGTATTGTTAAAGCAAAAATGCCTGAGGGTAATTTAACACCTAACAGTTGTTCTATACAAGAGCAGGAATGTGAATTCTATTATTTGCTTTAGAGCATCAACAGTTCAAACAGCTAAGAAAAATATTCCTTTGCACCTTACGGATAGAGAGGGTTTAAACATAAATTAGGCACCTTTTGAACTCCTGATAGCCTGGGCTTTAAAGAGCTGAAGAACAGAGAAACACAGAGAGACTGAACCACGTTCAAAACAGGACACTCCCAATACCTGACCTTGGAGATTTACAGTTGCATTCCTGAGTTTATCCCAATCTTTGGCAACTTTCCTAATTTATGAGTAATGCTCCTGCAAAAAAAAAAAAAACACCAAACCTTGATCTTCTTGCTTTTATGCACTAAGGTTTGTCAATAATTCATGAAGGGGATTATTTCTTGCTGAAGCAAAATTATATTTCCCCAAGACCCAATTTTAAAACCTGAAATATATGGGAGATTAACTAAACCAACAGGAAAAAAAAAAAAAAAACAACCAAAAAAAACCCCCCAAAAATTATATCCTTTTACACCATTAGCATTGCCTTTGTGCTTAAAATATCCCAGAGCAACCTAAGCCAATGTTTTGAAAGTACAAAGGCACCGAAACAGAAGTTTGCTTTTCAGGAGTGCTAAGCACTGAAAATACAGTGACTGCTAAAATTGTAAGTGACTGCTCAGTACCGTTGGAACAAAGACTGCTAAATTTAGACACTGTCTTTGAGCGACACATTTGTTGCCATCCAGAAGTAAAATTGAGTTAGAGGACTTTGCTGAACGAAGCCTCTTGTTAGTGCCACAGAGAGCCTTCAAACCTGCCATTTGCCTAGCAGCTGGCCCAGGGAGCCAACACTATCCCGGGCTGCATCAAGAGAAGTGTGGGCAGCAGGTCGAGAGGGGTGATTCTCCCACTCTGCATCACTTGTGAGACCCCATCAGGAGCACTGTGTCCAGTTCTGGAGCCCCTGGTACAGGAGGTGCTGGACGGTGTCCAGAGAAAGGCCACAAGGATGCTGAGGGGACTGCAGCACTGCCTGATGAGGAGGGGCTGAGGGACCTGGGGCTGCTCTGTCTGGACAAGAGAAGACTGAAAGGTGATTGAATCAATGTCAATATTTATATATCTGAGGGCTGGGGGTCAGGAAGGGGAGAGGCAGGCTCTGCTCACTTGCTCCCTGGGATAAGCCAAGGAGCAATGGATGGAAGCTGCAGCACAGAAGGTTCCAGCTCAACACAAGGGGAAACTTCTTGCGTGCGTGGGTCCCAGAGCACTGGCACAGGCTGCCCAGAGAGGTTGTGGAGTCTCCTTGTCTGGAGCCTTTGCAGACTCTGTCTGGATGTGTTGCTGTGTGCCCTGAGCTAGATTGTCTGGTCCTGCTGTGGCAGGGGGGTTGGACTCGATGATCTCTTTGGGTCTCTTCCCACCCCTGACATCCTGTGAGCCTGTGAACTCTTTATAGGCAAAGAAAATGTGATGCCCAATGGCACCAGAAGTGCATTTAGAGTGTTGTGAAAGTGAGCAGAAATCTGTTTTTTTTTTATTTCACTGCTCATATTTGCAAGCGGAAGTACTGAATGATGGTGCACATCACCCCATCTTTTCAAGCATCCGATTCTGACCTAACAGGATTTCTGCTAGGGAGGTTGTGTGGCTTGATATTGGAAAGCAAAGTTGCCTAAGCAGCAGCTGTGAGTTTTTCCATTTGCAGTGCCTTTCTGTCTGAGCAGCGATGGCACTGACAGATATTTTGACAGGGCAGGCTGACAGAAAACAGGCAAACAGGCACACTGAGGATGAGCAGAGAGATGGCTGAAGTCATTAAAAAAAAAAAATAAAAGACTGTCACAAGCAATAAGATGAACACACTGATCTCTATTACAGGTGGCACGAGGCAGGAGGAAGATCCTGCGTGACAGATACTCAGAACAAACCACTCAGGGGGAATGGGTTTGAACTGGCAGAGATTGAAAGTGGATGATAGGAGGAAGTTGTTGGCAGTGAGGGTGGTGAGACACTGGCACAGGTTGCCCTGGGAGGTTGTGGCTGCTCCCTCCCTGGAGGTGTTCAAGGCCATGTTGGATGAGACCTTGAGCAACTTGTTCTAGTGGGAGATGTCCCTGCCTATGGCAGAGGGGGGTTAGAACTGGCTGAGCTTTGAGCTCCCTTCCAACCCAAACCTTTCTACGATTCTAAATGCAAAGTCCAGGTCTTTGAAGGATGCACAGCAAAGTCCTCTCCTTCAGTTCAGAAGTCTCCCAAGAGTTTTGGAATTACCAATGCCTTTGGGGGTGCAGAAACACAAGCTGCTGGTTCAATGTCAGCTCTGGAAAAAAAAAAAAACAAACAACCAAAAAACCTGCCAATGTTTAAACAAATAATGAGATAAAAAGCAATGCATAATTAAAGAGGATGTGTTGTTTTGTTGTTTGGTTGTTTTGGTTTTTTTTTTTTCTAGGAGAAGTCTGAGTTATATTTATTTTAAGGGTGGCAGTGAAATACATTTGCACCTGCAAGTGCTGCAGAGGTGTCATTTTCACAAGTCATGCTGCACAAATAGGGCCTAAGCACATAATGCATTATTAAAAAGGGTTATGCATTTGAAAGGGAACAAAATTACACGAAAATAAATCTAATAGTTAATAATGTATCAGACCTGCTGGTACATTGGTCCTGAGGAAGAGATTTAAACAAATGATCAAGCAGCCCAGGTCACTATTTTGTGTTCTGTTTTCTTTTGAAATGATGTTTATGAGCAGCCCAACAAAGCTCACACTGCAAGCAGTGTAATTGGACCTATTTAAAGGATGACAAAGCTAAGACCTGTTCTCTGCTTTGGAGTTGCTCTGCTGAAGATACCAAGCTGAAGCTGGGCTGCATTAGTACTGCAGCAGCAATACTGAGCTTCCCCAGGCCATCCAAACATATTCCAGCTAGCTCAGTAGCATAAAGGATGCAGGGGAAGGAGGAAGTTCTTGACAGAAAGAGTGAGTTCCCATTGGAATGGGCTGCCCAAGGAGGTGGTGGAGTCCCCATCCCTGGAAGTGTTCAAGACAGGACTGGATGGAGCACTTAGTGCCATGGTCTGGTTGATTGGCTAGGGCTGGGTGCTAGGTTGGACTGGATGAGCTTGGAGGTCTTTCCCAACCTGGCTGATTCTATTTCATGAGTACGGCTCAATGACCACCATGCACTTGCCTCATGGGGGTCTGATCAGGTGGCACCTCTGAACAGTGATGCATTCACTCCCAGTGTAATTAAAACACTGTGAATGGAACATACTCAGTGTTTTAAATTAGATCCTGTGTTTTAATTAAAAGTTGTTTCCATGAGGCCTCTGCTGACACTGGTGAAGGCTGTGAACATTCCATGGCTTAATTACACGAAAAACCTAAGATCTCCCCTTCTCAGTGATGTCAGCTACTCAGCATCTCTTTAGGCACCTGTAGTTAAGAATCAGTCTTAGTTTCCTATTCTATTTTCAAAGCATTGCCTAAATGCCTCAGAAGTGATTTTGCTTTCTAAGTGCATTTTTTTTCCAGGTTAATTGCTGCCAGAATGGCTAACCAAAGCACTTCTCTCTGGTGTCCTCAGACAAGTGTAAAAGGCACCAGCTTCAGCACTCCTGTGCTGCTCTTTTATGTCAAGGCTTTAGCTTTGGAGCCAATTTCAACAGGTGAGAGGATGTACAGGGAAAGGATGGTTCCTCTAACCACCACAGCTTTCTTACTGTAGATTCAGTTTCCCTCCCCTTCCTGTTTGTATCTGCTGATTTTCTGATGTGATACTCCCTGGAACACAGAATAAAGCAATCTTACCAGTATGGTCTGGTACTCACATCTCCCTTTCTCCAGGATGAGTGACTGAGATGCTAAGCACAGCTTCCTGAAGGAGCAATCAGATACTTACCCCTTTGTGTGGTTTAGGTCCTGATGGATTTTATTTTGGCTGTTTCCATTTGGCTAATCACTTTCATTTTTCCACTTAAATATGAATAAACCATTTCCTGGGCTTCCTCCAAAAGGTAACAGTGGTGTGCAAATTCCATCTTCTCTCCACCTGCATTTACTCAGTGACCTACACCTGGAATAATTTATGCCACTCTGCATAACTTTTGTCAATTTGGACTTGTGTTTTTTTATCCTTTTTTTTTAACCCTCCCTCACAGTGCTATATTGAATTGCTTCTCTGTGGAAAAGGTCTGACCATAATTTTTCCCATTAATATTTCTAATTTTTAAACTACATTAATAAATTCTAAGGTTAAAAGAGAGCAGTGTGATCTGATTTTCTACTTAATACAGACCAAAGAACTGCAAATGTCTGGGAAGTTTCTATTGCACCACTACTTAAAATTTTAGGCAGCTGGCCAGCATTATATATTCTTCTTTAAACACGTGAAAATGTCTCAAACACAGACTCTGGAAATGTGGTTTTGAATAGAGATTCAGCCCTTGCCCTCTGTGTTAAGATCAAGTGTCAAGGTCCATATGATAATTTCAAGCCAAGTGAATTCTCTCTCTCTCTCTCTGGTAATTCAAAATACTTTAGAAACACTGAGTTCAATCTTCCTCAGACTTTGAAACCAGATATGTTTTTAAAGGTATTTTCTCTACTTAAATGAGATAAAGCAGAGCTCAAGTTGCTCTCATCATTAGTATCACAGAGTCTTTGATCGTGTAGTGTATGAAAGACAAAGGATTAAATGATACTTTGGACATTAAGTTTTTGTCTGAAGTCATACTCAGAGAAACAGCCAAAGAAAAATGACAGTGTCTGTAATCACCTGAGTTCCTTTAAAGGACACAGATCCAGGTCCAAAATAGTTTTTATTAGAGTATACTAAATGCTATTATGACTACTTCTTACAACATTCCTTACTGCATTCCACAGAATCCTAGAATGGCTCAGGTTGGAAGGGACCTCAGAGATCCTCTAAGCCAACCTCCCCACCATGCCCAGGGACACCTCTCAGCTGGACTCAGCTGCTCAAGGCTTCATCCAACCTGGCCTTCAACACCCCCAGGCAGGAGGCAGCCACAGCCTCCCTGGGCAGCCTGTGCCAGAGTCTCACCACTCTTGTAACCAAAGAATTTCCTCAGCTCCAGTCTACCCTCTCTCAGCTTCAAACCATTCTCCTTGCCCTGTCCCTAGACACCCTCAGGAAAAGTCACTCTGCAGCCTCCCTGTAGGACATGTTTAGGTATTGGACGGCAGCTTTATGGTCCCTCCAGAGTCTTCTCTACCCTAGGCTGAACACCCCCAGCTCCCTCAGCTTGTCCTCATGGATCATCTTTGTAGTCCTCCTCCAGACCAGCTCCACCAGCAATGTGTCCTTATCTGTAACGCTCTGTTTTTGAGGTAGTTCAGCATGATAAGCAAACACATCAGTAACGTAGCACTAAGTCTGAAACTGATTCCACATGCAGTGGTTTACACCAACAGTCTTTTAGCTGTCAAGTTACTCTACTACACCAACTGCAACTGCAGCCAAAATGCAATCCATGCACAGCAGTATTTATGTCTCTATCATCTCTCTGGATCAGGCAGTCTGCTTGTGCATGTGAAGCAGGCAGATATAAGCAGATAAACATTCAAAAACAACTGGACTGGGCAGGCTGAACAGCAGGAATGAAATATTTATTATTTTTATATATACATATATATGAGCCACT
The DNA here is from genome assembly GCA_013396835.1 of Psilopogon haemacephalus. NCBI lineage: Eukaryota > Metazoa > Chordata > Aves > Piciformes > Megalaimidae > Psilopogon > Psilopogon haemacephalus. Next base: position 1,782,765 of record VWZI01021156.1, on the reverse strand, counting down.
CATGGTCAGAAGTCCAATTTTGCGTGGGAGCAGCCTTGCTGAAATAAATGCTTGATGCTCAGGAGTTTTACTCTGTCCTCTCTTCTGACATGTGTCCATCTTTCTACAGGGTGCACGTCACAGCAGTCAAAAATCTCATCTGTGACTTCTATTTAATTCAGTTTCTTATTTTTGTTGGTGGTGTTTCAGCATTGTTGTAAGTCGGAGAGCTCCTGAAGGAAATGATATTAATAGTGCACCAGCGCTTGCCACCCCGATGTGGAAGAAGGCTAAAAAGTATCTTAAATTATTAACTTTCCTACACCATCAGCTTTTCAGTGATCCCAAATATTGAAGGAAGCATATAGTGAAAGTAGGTCAAACAGCTTCAAATAACTACAGGAGAAAACCTCCAGGGACGGGAAAGAGAAAACCCAAGCACAAAATAACACAGAACAAGGAAAGGCTGTAAAGGGTAACACAAACGAATGAGGAGAGCACTGCAGTGAAAAAAAATGGCCAAAAAAAAGGCAACCTCATTTATTTTTCAGTGAGCAAAAAAAAAATTCAGTGGATGATAATGTGAAGAACAGAGTTTTGAGTGCCCTTTCTTACATCATGCTTCAGTAAAATTTCAAATGGTTCCAACTGATCTTACCATAATAGAAAGTAAGGGGTAAAAAAAAAAAAAACAACCTAAAATAGAATGGGTGGGTGTCTTCAGATCACACAGATATGGTCAAGTTCATTCTTGATTGATTAAAGAAGCAATCTAAAGCACCTCCAAAGTACTAATGAAGAATCTGGAACTGGTGGAGGCTGGATGATGCTTCTGAGATTTCACTGCTCCGAGAGACTCCAGCACACATCCTGCACATTATGAACGTTACTGCATTTTAATTGTGATTCCACAGACCAAATGTCTAAGTTTGGGTTTTTTAAAGAAAATAAATGTCTGGGTTTTACCCCTCAGTATTTTTTTTCTCTTGGTAAATAATTTTTTTTGTAGACATGTGAATGGCTTCAGTGCAGTCACTTTGGATCTTGGAGACTTTCAAGTTCTGTCTGGATGTGTTCCTGTGTGACCTGTGCTAGATTGGATGGTCCTAATTTGGCAGGGAGCTCAATAAGCTCTTTGGGTCCCTTCCCACCCCTGCCATCCTGTGATCTCAGACACTGACCAAGCCTGGGATTCACTGGCACCTGGATGGGGAGCTGTTAGAGATCTGTGGTGAGACAGACATGGGCAAGAAGTCCCTTTGAGAAAAAAAAAAAAAAAAAGGCCTCACTGCAAGTTCTGGTATATATTTTTGTAGCAATCTTCCAGAGTGTCAGTCTTCTTTTATGCTTAATTCCATTCCTTTGATAGCTTCTGCCAAATCCTGATCTCCTTGGAATAATTAAGAATTTTTTCCCACTAAAATTATTGGACAGAATCCCACTGAGCCTGATGAATTTTTCTCAGCAAATTCTGTTTCAAATTAGTTGTCCCAATATATTCACACTCCTATGGCACGTCAACTGGGAAACCCTGGAAGATTATTTAGTGGTAAGCACTAGAAATACAACAGAAATTAATTCATCCTGCTCGTTCATTCCCCCACTAAAATAAAACCCAAAGAATGAAAAAAAAAAACACCTCTGCAAACAGCAGACAAAACTAACTAAATTAGCAAAAGAAGAGAATGAACATTCCAAAGATCACTTTTATGAGCATCAGCCTTGCAGCAGCTCACATCTTAATACATCTGAAAGGTTTGGTCTGGACTCAGCTGCACACTGAAGTACTGCAGACCCACTGTGATTTATTGACTTGGAATTGTCCTCCTGACTCTAGTGCAGTTGTAAGCAGCTTCTTACTCAGGCTCAGATGCACTTTGTCTGTAAGGACCTTTTAATATTTAGCAGTGGAGAAGTACATTCCTCCTCCTACTTGTATTTCTTACTGGGTAAAAGGTCCTGTGCTGAGCATATTTATCATAGTTCACTATAATTGGAGAATGAAAAAAAAAAAAAAAAACAAAAAACAAACTCAAACATTTCCTTCCTTTCATTTTTGTTTTGTTTGTGGTCTCTGTATGTGTGTTTTGTGGTTGTTGTTGTTTTGTTGGGTTTTGGTTTCATTTGAACTTTGTTGTTTTCCCCTCACCAGCTTGAGCATCACATTTGCAAGGCTGATTTGATAAAGGATGTGTCAGCTGAGTTTGATGTGGCTTTCCTCTTGCTGCTTTCACTATTTAAAGGTTTGGTTTGGGTTTTTTTTTCATTTGTTTGTTGTTTTTTTGGGTGTTTTTGAGGGGTGTGTGTGCTTGTTTTTCTTCCAAGTAGAAAGGAATAAATAAGCCTTTATTTAAGGCTTCTAGACACAGTGGTAAATTCAGGGGTAGGTTGATCTGCATTACTGTCATTAAATCGTGAGAGGCAGAAGAGCTCAGAGAGCTCCCCTGATGATTCAAGCCTTCAATATACAGCAGTTTCCTCTGGGAATTCACAGATCTTGGAGTCCAGAAATCAGCACTACAGCAGAAGCTAAGCCAAATCACAAAAAGTACTTCTCCAGGTATTTCTACTTTCCAAACGAGTATTGAGAATTGGAACTGGAGCTGAGCTTCAACATCTCAAAGGGCTTTAAAAATCCTTTGGAGTAGTAAAAGCAAGGCCTGGTGTTCTTCACCCTTTACTAGGGGGAGGGAAAAAAAAAAAACCAAAACAAAACAAACAAAGCAAGATAATTATCAATTAGTTGTGACCAAAAAGCACTTTCTGCTTCTGGAATCCCCCTCTCTACACAGCAGCCAGCTCCAAATGCCCAGGAGCTCTGAGTATCTACTGCAAAATTAAAGAAAATAACCTCTACATGGGCACTAAATATTCTGTGTGTTGACCTCTTTAGTGAGATTGGTTCCCAATACCTGTCAGAGAGATCAAGAACCACCCTGGGGGTTCCATACTGACCACCAGAACCATCTCTATTCCATGGCAGCTGCTGTTTTCACTAAGACCTTAAATGACTACTAGCAGCTAAATCTTATCAATGTCTTCCTGCTTGTCAGAGCAACATCAAGACTTCCAAGCAACCCAGGATCACAGGCTGGGATCTACCCAGAGGTAGAAGTTCAGAAAGAAAGATGGATGGGCTGAACCCAGGTTGGAAGCCTCAGAGAGAGTCAGCAATTTGAGGGGGACTGGATTTCTGTCTGTTCTGATGTGGAAGGAGTGGGCACGTAAATATTGTTTCCAGGAGTGACACTTGTTGTGTCCTGCTGCCACCAGCATTTGCTGATGGCCCACGTGTCCCAGCAGGGCCTTTCTGCAGATCAAACACAGACAATGTTGGTGTTGCTGGTCCTGCTGCTTACTCTTTGGTCTTTACTCCACTGGATATATCATTCTAGTAAACAGACTCCTGGTGGGGCAGGTTGCCTTTTTCTTTCACTATCAAAGCCTGTATCTTGTGTTATCACCAGTCACAATAATTGATGTCTTCTTGTAGGCACCTGTAAGACAGTAACAAAAGCAGCTTCCAGAGCCTCTCTCTGTGGAAAACTTGTTAAAAAAGCTCCCAGACCAGAGAGTGGTTGCAGGATGGCACCAACAAAGGGAAGTGCATTTTTACACTGGCAAATAACAGAGAGGAGTCTGCATAATGAATAATAATCACTCTTCATTGGTTTTGACCTATACTAAAATGTAAGTTCCAGTTTTCATGAGTCATCCTAATTAGAGCAGTAATTGAAATTGGATTTGTTTTGTGGGTTTGGGTTTTTTTTTTTTCCCCATCATAAATAGGCCATCCATTAGAATGAATCATTTTATCTTCTCCCAGAGCTGTCCAGGAGCCATGCAGCACACTGGGTTCTCGAAGCACTGTGTTCTGGACAATCAATAAGGCAAATTTATGAACATGATTTGTTCAGGGAAGTAATTTAATTGTATGTAATCTGATCAGAAAGGATTTAGAGAAACGAAGTTGGGAATTGGGAAATGGGCAAAGCAGATGCATAGTAACACAAAAGCAAACCAGTAACGTGGAGCTGCTGAAACGTTGACTCAAGCTCTCCCAGACAGGTCTATCTTCCTGCCTCAGGAAGCTCTTTGTATTAAACTCTGGCAGAAGCTGCCCAGTGCAGCCAGGCTGATACTGACAAAGCAATTTGCACCATTGTGACAATACTGGCACAAGTCCACTCCCTGGGCTCCTGCTTTTTATATTTGCAGATTCGGCGGGGGCAAAAAAGTCGCTTGGTAGTTCAAGTGGCTGACACCCAGTAGCAGAGCAAAAAGCCACCTGAAATATCTCCTAATTAATTAGGAAAAAACATGAAGAAATTAAAAACCTCATATTTACATCTTTGCATTCAGGAGTGCTCTTACCTGTCCTCCATCTTTGCATTCAGGGGTGCTCTTTGCTGTCCTCTGGAAGCATCTATTTTGCCTATTAAAGAACAATAAGAAGTTATCCACCCAGTGTTTCATTGGCAGGCTCACAGGACACAGCTGCAAGAGATGGGATTCACAGATCAGGTATCCTGATTCCCAAGAAACTGCCCTACAAGTTCCTTGAAGAAGCCAATTTTTAATTTATGCCTACAACTTCTGCTGTGAAAAAGTCAGCAAGTAAAACTGGACTCTTTGCAAAGATTAATGTGCTGGTTTGACTTAACTGGAGAATTTGAATGAGAAATTAGACTACAGGCTGAGAAACGAAAACAAAATTTAATTCTGCTTCACTGAAGTGTTATAAACTCAGAACCCAAACGAAAGATAAGACAGACTACTTTGTGCTGTGGCTGCTGCATGGCTCTGCCTTCTTAGCTGGAGCTGAATAATTTCACTAACTCCTTTCCTGCTGCTAACCCCTGTGGTTGATCTACCTTCACTTATCTGGTACATAAGACAGATGGTGAGATAAGAGTGGGGAGGTTGGTAGAGTGGTTACAAACCCCTCTTAGGGATTTTTTTTTTTACTCTCTGGGAGGGATGGTGTTTGTGTGTTACCTTTTCACTATATCTGTAAATACCTGTTCTCTATTGTAAATATCCGCTTGTATATTGTGCAAAGCTGTAAATATAAAGCTTCATTTCTTTAACTTCCAGCCAACTGAGTTCTAGCTTGGGGTTCAAAATGGGGAGGAGGGGGAAACAGGGAACTGCCAAACCTCCACAACTAATTATGCAAGCAAAATTAAGTGGCGTGAAATGAGACTGCTTAGCCCATGTAATTATTAGTGCAGTTTGAAGCAGAAGCACACATACTTTCAGAATTTGGAGAAACCTTATTAAGCCAAGCAGCTTCATAAAATAGAACCCTGAACTATAACCTAGTCACCCAATACCCTCCCCTCAAGTTTCTCATAGCCAGGATTTCACCTGGGACTGAACCAAGGCAGCTTGAACTTACATACAAAACAAGACAGAGTTTGAGCCACTCTGACATAAAAAGAGCACTGATGAGGTTGAAGTTCCATTCCATGTTCCTTGTCAGGGATTTGCAGACACTTCCTCCATGTTCATCCAATGCTTCTCAGATTTCTTCTTGTCAGCTTTACAAGTCAGCAAAAAGAAGCAGCTAACCAAAGATAAGCCCAACCAGCATCTGTGAGTAACATTATGGTATTTGTGGTATTTGTCAAGCCTAGCCCTAGCTAGCCGGGGGGCCACTAGGCCCCCCGGCCTTTTGAGATCACCTCCACCACTCACCCAGCGTGCACCACCCAGCAGGCACCACAGGTACTCACCAGCAATGATGGGAGGAGGATCCCTCTGCCCAGTTGGGCAAACTTGGGGCTTCTGTCTTTCCTGGGGCCCATTATAAAGGGGAGTGAGCAGGGAAGGCAAAGTGGTCACAGCTGGGGTGGGAGGAGACTCAACAGCACCCAGGTGCTCTGGGTTTGGGGGGGCAATGCTGTGTGAGGATCCTACCTATCATTCAGACAAGATCACAGAATCCTGGAATTGCTCAGGTTGGAAGGTACTTCGGAGCTCATCTACTCCACCCTCCCCACCATGGGCAAGGACACCTCTCAACTAGATTCAGCTGGAAGATCCTTTCAGCTATTGGAATTCAGTGATAAAGTTCAGCTGATATGCAATAAACCATTTAAATCAGAACCACGAAGAGTATCAACAGCATATGATTTAATGCAATAAACCATTTAAATCAAGGAACATATTCTCAGTCTCTGACATACATGTGCAAAATTAAAGCTCATCAAATTTCTGCTTGGTGAAATAGTCCTGCCATGATGAAGCGTTACTCTATACACTGGATTTAAATTAGCACTGTTAAAATGACTGAAAGAAAGACAGTGCCTGGTTTGATGATAAGTTCAGACAGTAGTTGGGTTTGCCAAAGCTTTTTTCTAATTTTCACTGGGCACAGGAGCAGAATTAAATTCCTTTCATCTGTTTTGAACTGTTCCCACCAGAGTGAGATTGAAAGCTACTGAAGCAACTGTGCTGTCTACCCTTGCCTTGACACAAGTCATTCCTTGCTTATTTGCTGGAGAAACAAATGGTAACATAACCAGAAAATAAGTTCATATAATGTACACTTTTTATGTATGCAAAACAATGGTCCTGGTGATACAGGGAAACAGCAAATTTGTTAGCCAACAGCTTTCTGGATCACCAGATCTTGTTCTCTACTGGAAAAGTGAATCAGCTCCTTAATACTCACAATGTTCACTTTAAATCTAATTCATCAAGACCGTCTTGGGCCATGTCTGCACTGACTCTGGGAGGTAATTATTGTAAGAGTGGTAATCACTGTAAATGCTTTTTAGTGTCATTGTCTTATTATTGTTATTATAAATTATTCAATATTATGCATTTGGTTTATTTGCTGATGGTAGGAGCCTGGGGTCAGGAAGGAGTGGCTGACACCCATCAGGCTGTGCTGCCATCCAAGAAGGGCTGGGCAGGCTGAGCAGCTGGGCAAGGTGACCCTCATGAAGTTCAATAAGGACAAGTGCAGAGTTCTGCAGCTGTGGAGGAAGAACACCAAGCACCAAAGCAGGCTTGGGGTTGCTCTACTGGAAAGCAGCTCAATAGAGCAAGACCTTCAAAACCTGCTTGGCTGCATTCCTGTGTGACCTGCCTTAGGTGATTCCTCTTTGGTGGGGGTGGGGGTGGGGGTGGTGAAGTCCATTACCTCTGGAGGCCCTTTCCAACCCCTAACATTATGTGATGCATTTTGCATCACCTAAATAAAAAGCAAAACAAAACAAACCCCACCAAAACAAACCCCACCAAAACCAAACCAACAAAGTGAACAGCAAACTCTGGCCAACCTTGTTGCTTCTGTTTGCCCTTTTGAAACAGTTTCAGTAAGAAATTCTCCTTCAGTTAATGGTCAATAGGTGGATGGATTCCATGTGTCATAACAGCTCTGAAAGACAGATTGGATTTCCTTTGTTATTGGCATGTAGATCTGCAGGGGCAGCTTCTGAAACTCCTGTGCTAATGCTGTAGGACAGAGCCTGGCACCCCTTCAGAATGGCAACATGCAGAGGTCTCGGGGTCGAACTTATAGAATGTAGTTAAACATTTTTATTATTTCACTTTGAAAGAAGTGTGCCAAGTATTTGTGTCTTATAGGACTTGAGTATATTAAATATTAATTTTGACACTGCATTAAATATTCATAGATACAATATGTGACAACCTTGGCTTCCTCTAAGTCTTGAAAAGGGAAGCCTCTTTTCCTTGTTTTTGACATCTCCAGTCAAAATTTACCTACATCTGTTTCTGAATCACCTCCAAAAGTTGCTAATTATTGTACCATAAACATTCATTTTTATTTTATCTTGCTAGAGTGCAGAGAGAGAGAGAGAGAGATTCATCTTGCTCATAAAATATTAACAACTGGTCTTCATTTTACAGTAATGGCTTTATTGAGAGGTATTAAGTTTCTGCAAAAGGAGAAGAAATGACTGAGGGGGAAGGGAGGAAAAGGAAATGGGACACACAGCTTTAATCCCAACAAGCAGAGATGGGAAAACTATGAGTATTCCAGCCTGGATTGGCACTTGTGAAAACACCACATCAAATACTAATCAACATAACCAATCTTGCTTCAGTTTCGTCCCTGAGGAAATAACAGAGATTGACAGTTCCAGGTTAAATTTAAGATCATTGCTACTGCTTTTTTTTCTTTTTCTTTTTTTTTTTTTTTTTCCCTCCCTTATGGGTTTGTCATGAAAAATAATAGCATCAGAAAGGTAGATTCCAAGAACTCCTCTCAGATAAAGCTGGTCAGAAAACACAGGTGGTACTTGAGATAGCAAAGTATCAGTGTCTGTATGGCAAAAAGTGCTTGCAATGGGCTGCTGAATTATCAGGTAGGCAATTTGTTAAAACAGAGATAATTAGTGGCTAAAAAACATTATTGTAGGTAGATATACTTGATGTACCACACCAGAAATGGATCTCTTAGCCTTTCTAAGTAATTACTGCATAAAAGAGTGCATTAAAAATGCAGCACTGCTCTGGAAAGAACAGCTAGAAAATGACTCTCTTCTTAGCCCTGAGTGTTGGGGGCTTGCAGGCTGGAACGTGGGAAGACATTGCAGGTCCAGGGGCAGGTACTTTCCCCTCACATTTCCTGTCACTACTGACAATTCCTTCAGGAAATAAACTTGTTCTGCAGTTTCCCCCTCTGTGTTTACAGAGTTTATTTATTTATTGACCAGAGTTTATACATTTATTTATTGTATTATTTATTTATTTGTTTATTTCTAGCAATTGTGGTTGCATCCAACGTTGGACAAGGATTTAAAGTTAATTATTTCACATCATTATCTTTTTTTTTTTTTTTCTCTTTCCCTTCAGTTACCATAATCCCTTATTGCATTAGAACCATTTCTTATTGTTTGCAGGACCTGTCTGAAGAGAGCAGCAATGAGAAACAAGGTTTTGTTACAGAAAGCAGGTAGTGGTTTCAAAGGTTACCTCTTAAATCACATTCATATCTTCATAGAATCATAGAATGGTTTAGGTTGGAAGGGACCTCAAAGCTCAGCCAGTTCCAACCCCCCTGTGCCATAGGCAGGGACACCTCCCACTAGAGCAGGTCCCTCAAGGCCTCATCCAGCCTGGTCCTGAATGCCTCCAGGGAGGTTGTGGATCACAGAAGTACAGAACGCAATCAAAGACCACATTCTGTGATTCTGTGCTCCACAACCTCCCTGGGCAACCTGTGCCAGTGTCTCACCACCCTTACTGCAAACAACTTCTTTCTAACATTCATTTTCAATCTCCCCTCTGCAAGTTCAAACCCATTCCTCCTCATCCTCTCATTACCAGACCTTGTCAATAGTCCCTCCCCAGCCTTCCTGTACCCTCCTTCAGATCCTGGAAGGCAACTCCAAGGTCTCCTTGAAGCCCTCTCTAGGCTGCACAGCCCCAACTCTCTCAGCCTATCCTCAGAGCAGAGCTGCCGCCACCCTCTGAGCATCTTGGTGGCCTCCTCTGGACTGGCTCCAACAGTTCCATGTCCTTCTTGTGTTGGGTAAGGTTCATTTCACCACTGCATCTGCAAGAGGTGCTCCTGGTTTACAGCAGCTGACTGACCCTTTAGAGATAGTGGAGGAACTTCCAGAGAGCGAGGGAAGGAGCTCAAGCTGATGAGTCATTATGGTCCTGTGCCACATGTAAGAGAAAAAAATTCCCCACCCGAGTTGTGTGAATCATGCTGGAAATGCTTACATAAAAAAAATCTTGGAGATCTACCCCACATGGGGTATCAGAATTTCAGCTTCCTGAAATGAAGTGGCAGCTAGCATCAGATGAGTTTTGGAAGATGATTCTAAACCACATCATTGTTTTTCCTTTAAAAAAGGTTATTTAAATCAGGTTGCAGCTCAACACAGGGGGGATCTTCTTGCCTGGAAGGGTCCCAGAGCACTGGCACAGGCTGCCCAGATAGGTTGTGGAGTCTCCTTGTCTGGAGCCTTTCCAGGCCTGTCTGGATGTGTTCCTGTGTGCCCTGAGCTAGACTGTCTGGTCCTGCTGTGGCAGGGGGTAGGACTGGATTATCTCTTTGGGTCCCTTCCAACCCCTGACATCCTGTGAAATGCAAGATGTTGGCATCCTGTCCAGTGTAAGGGGAAATCAGAAGTGTCAGATGAGACAGACTACTTACAATATCAGCTTAAGCTTCTAGCTTTGTGCTACTAAGAGAGTATGGAATCTGAGTATCTTCATATCTTGCTTATCCCTTGTTCTTCTATATCACTTCTGATGAAGAGTATGTCAGCCTCTTTAGTCCTGAGTCAGAACCGAGGAGCACTCTGTGGTGACACATGGCTGTGGGAATGCATGTGAAACTTTCATTAGAGCCACAGAACTCCAACTGAGTGATCTAAGTCCCCAGCCGTGAGAGTGAGACCTCTTTTGTGTCACTCTTGGGGAACCCCTGACATGTCTTGTCTGCGGAGTTCCCCTTTATATTTGTGTTCTGAAGTTAGTCTGCAGCCATATGAACACTTTGTGACATGGGCTTGTGAGCTGGACTAAAGGTTACAGCACATACCAATTTGTGATGCCAAGTGATAGCTCACTGACTAGTTTCAAAGCTGTAGGGACTACTGAAAACTCCAAAATCCCCAGGTTTGTTTGGCTTTATTCTTTTAGATTTTGATAATGGAATACTTTTCCCATGCTATATCCTTATCAGATACAAACTGTTATAACATTTCTATCACAAGTGCAGAGACAGTGGAGTATTGACCCTTTTTCTCTGCAGATAACAGCTATGAAACAGCTGGTTGTGTTATTTGCTGAATCCTGTGAATAAGATGATCCAAGGGCTGGAGCATTACAAATAAGAGAGACACACTGCTGGTGGAGCTAGTCCAGAGGAGGGCCACAAAGATGATCCAAGGAGCACCTTTGTTATGAGGACAGGCTGAGGGAGCTATAGAAGAGAAGGCTCTGGAGGGACCCTGAGCTGCCTTCCAATACCTAAAGGGGTCCTACAGGAAGGCTGCAGAAGGACTTTTCATAAGCCCTTCTCCAGGCTGAACACCCCCAGCTCCTTCAGCCTATCCTCATCTGTGCTCCAGCCCTTGGATCATCTTTGTGGCCTCCTCTGGACTTACTGCAACAGCTCTGTGTTCTTCTTATGATGGGGGCACCAGAACTGGAAGCAGTATTAGAGGTGGGCTCTCAGAAGAGCAGAAGTCAAGGGGAAGAATCACATCTCTTGACCTGCTGGCCAGCGAGTAAATTCTGTTGGCCAACAAGTAAATTGTGTTGTCTCAGCTGAGGGTGTAGAACAAACCTAAGCTACACTGCACAAGATTAAAAGAGTCACATCCTGCTATAGTACACTGGAATTCTTTTTGTCTTCCATTTTGGTTTTTTGGTGGTTTTTGTTTTGGTTTTGTTTTTTTAAGGTTTAGCCTCTTTGGATTTAATGAAGGCACTGGAGCTACTGAAAGGTATCTCGTGTCCTGCACCAGTCTGTTCAGGACTCTGAAGTGGGATGTTCTCAATGGAGCTTCTAAAGGAACACATAGTTTTGATGTGGAGAAGTTATCAGGGTGTGTACAGATTATTTCTCTTTGATGTTCCCTGCCAGCACCAATGGTATCACCCAGAAGAATATGAATACACTTAAGAACAAACAAATGTTCCCCTAGAGAGATATGAGATGGCCTTAATTGAATAATGCTGAACAAACAACGTGACATTTCACCCTCTGCTATACTTCACATCTCTGGGGTTGGGGTTTTTTTTCAAGCCTTCATAACATTTTTCTCTCTTGTCCTACCACACTCTCCAGAAGCCTGAATCAACCTTATCATGTCTGTATCCCTTCCTCTTATTCATCCCTTTGAAGCAAAGCAGTGGTGTGACCCATTTTTCCCCCAATCTTCAGATCTGGCTCTGGCTCTTGAAGTGAATAAAAATTGAGTGAACTTGTGAAAAATGCTGCTAATGCTTCACCAGCTTCATCCCCCACTTCCTGCAGCACTCCTGGGTGCGTGTAATCTGGGCAAGGAGCCTTGTCAGCTCTGAAAGGCTCTAAGCTTTTAACAACCACTTTCTGCTGTACTTTGCACGCTTCCTAATTTTTCATCTGCTTTCGTGGATGCCTGATTTGGATACAATTTAATCCCTTCTCTGTATAAAGGCAGATGTAGGTTAGCATTTCTCCTCTCCATTTCTCTTCTAAGTCCTTTCATGTGCTCTCGGAATTTCTCTGTGTGGTTGATAAAAGAGAATTAACTCTCTCTGCTCCAACACGAAGTTTGTGTGGTTAAAGCCACTCATTAGTTTGCTGCTAAGATCAACCACTCCTTTATGGATGAGAGTGGTCAGAAAGGATGTGTCTGTCCTGTCACTCCCATGGAAACATGGCAAGAAAATTCGGGCAGGGCTTGTAGCAAACCTTGGTAATTACTGNTTTCTTGCTTATTATACAGCAAACAGTTTTGTTTTGCCTAATGTGAGTGAGTGCTGTTGGCTGGCCTTTTCTCTGCTTGACTGAAGAAGCAGAGAGCAAAACAGCAGTTTTGTACTCACAAGTGACTGCCCAACTGCTACTCTTCTAGCTCACAGCACTCCAAAGCTTCAGAAAGAAAACATGTCCTCTCTCCCAGCATCTTTACTACAGGGTATTAATAGCTCATCTCCTCCTGCCAGCCCATCTTTGTTCCTCTGTTTTTGCCAGTTTCATCTGTTCCTGAGCTTTTGAACACAATTGCTGAAAGGTCTGTGTGGAAGTGGCATCCCTGCAGCACTATTTTAAATGTTTGTGCACATTTGCTGTGCTTTGTTCTCTTATTTTACTTTTGATTAATGTAATGGATCGATTTGCAGTACTGAGACTCTTCCCTCTTCTGAGAGGGCTCTTAGGGCTATGTCAACGCATAAATATCTGTGCTAGCTGGAGCTGAAACCATTCCAAACCAGCTTGAATACCTGAAACAGAGTAGCTGCATTAGCACCACGTTATGCTTGGACTGATTGATCTCCCTAAGAGAATGGCTCTGTGATACAGCTTGCAGAAATCCTTGCAAGCATTAAGCTCTGCTGAGGTAATGTCACCTTAATGTTTCTCCATTTGGGGTTTTGAATACATTATAAAGCAATACACTTTTATTAGTGACGTGGTTGGTGGTCACAGTCCTTGAATTCAATATTCATTTTTACACACATCCTTCCTTTTAAAAAAAAATTAATATATTTTTCTAGGTAATTTTTCTGGTCTCTGTGAGCCCTTTTCAAGTTAGGTTGTCTGGCGCTTGCAGCCTGCTGGGTTCATGTCCACTCACAGAGCACTTATCTTGCAGCAGCTGCCTAGATCTACATTGCAATTTGTGCAGGACAGGAGAAGTGATTAATGGGCCCTTGGTGAGTAACAGACCCTGGTGAAACAAGAGAAAGAAACAATCTCCTAACAAACAGGAAGGGCCAAGGGCACACCTGTCCTGTTAGCAGTAGCCAAACAACAGCTCCTTGATTAGGCTATGTATCATGGGTTCCTTGAAGTCAGAACTATTGAGTGACATAACACTGAAGCCAACGACTTCTCTCCTTCAGAATCAGAAAAACAAATCACTTTTTCTTCTAAAACCTACCTACCAAACATTTTTTTTTAAGCTAGATGCAGTCCACCTGAACTGAAAAGAACCTTGTGAAAGCTTGTTGCTAGTTACCTGGGCTTAAACATTTTAACCGTTGATTATCCAAACCCCAGCAACCTTTTCCATCAACAGAACATTTCAAGGTATTCCTAAATCAATCCCTTAGCCTACAGCATCACCTCTGCAAACCCAAAACAAGCCCATGCTTCATCATCTCCTGCCTCGAAGCCTGGCCTGATAGGGCTGCATTGCTTCAAATCAGAGGAACACTGAATGACATTAGACCTCAAATTAAACCACATGAAGTTTCAGAGGCAAGGATGTGCAGTAGGTCATAGTGCTGGCCTGTGAGCATCTCAGAGAGGAGAACAAATCATCCCTCTTGGAGAGATGTGCATTTGCCTCCCGCAGTCAGAGCCTTTCCTTATTTATAAGAAATATGGACACATCAGCCTGCCTGGTGAAAATGAAACAGTCAACTCCTCAAATCATTATTTTGTTAAATGTACATTAAAAAGTGTGCTTTACTAGACAGATATGATGATTGGATGGGCTCTGAAATTTATTGTCCTTGAGCACATATTCCTACAATTCAGCAGGATGTATGGCTAATAGGCTTATAGAAAAAGAAAAAAAAAAAGCCACATTAAAGTGGTATTACTTAGATGACATGATTGCATTCCAACAAGATCCAGCTCATTTGGTGCACTGATAATTTGCTCTAGACTCTAGCTACACTGTATTAACCATTGCCCAGGCTGCTTTTCTCCTGTGCATTGCTGCCCTTCTTCCTGAGTGAAGCACAGGCCCTGGTGAAACAAGCCTGCCCTGCAATGGCATCTGGTGGAGCACAATTCTGACTCTGAATCTACTCTGAATCTAATCTTTTCTGCCCTATAACCATCAAAAGTGGCAACACAGAGAGGGGGGAGATAGACAGTGCCACGGGCAAAGGAGAGTTAGCTCAGTCTTGCCATGCAGGAAGGCCTCAACAGAAAGCAGATTACTTAGAGGGCAGAAGATACTTTTAGGCTGATTGCTTGAGCTAGTTAAGGGTTTTAATTAGTGACGTGTCAGCTTTTTCTTCATGTGGAATAACTCTTTTCCATTAGGTTAAGGGGTGATTGGGAGAGGGAGACAATAAGTGTGTTTTCTAAATTGAAGCTGAGCTAGAGGAACATCCTGAAAACCAGATGCTCACAGGTGATTTGGCACAAGACATGAACCCTTCAAGGTTGGATTAGCTGCCCTACCTTCTGTAGGAATGCAGAATTAATAAACATCTGAGAGGACAGAGAGAAGAGCAAAGAGCAGCTTGCTGGGCTGCTGCATAACGTTACACATCTTCTGGGCTGCTTGTGCATAAGCAGCAACTCTCAAAGAAGGTGCTTGTTTGATCTGCCAGCTGGAAGGAAAAAGCAGTGGTTGCAAGCAAGAGTTCATCAGGAAGTCATAATCTGGGAGGAAGTCAGGAGTGACTTAAAACCAGGAAAAAAATAAAATGAGGGAATGGGATAACTTAATAAGTGACCTTCAATGGGTACATGTCTGCAGTATCTTCTGTCTGCAATGGGAACTCAAATATTTCATACATCAATGCACCAAAGCAGAGCTCTTACTCAGAACATTTCTAACACAGGACACAAAACACCATTCATAAAGTTACAGCAGAATTCCTTGTGTGGGCAGAACGAAGCAGCTCAGCCTGGAACCCAGCCAAACCAGCTAGGATTAAAATCTCTACTCCTCTGTAATAGACACCTGTTGTAGCATACTCAGCCAGAGTTTCAGGATCAATTAGCATGTGAAGAACAACTTCTACAACAAAGTGTACCCAAACAGCTGAGGAAGGGACTAATGTTCAATTCAGGCTAACAGGGACAAGGACCACTGGCATGGTACAGATGTTGTTTTCTGCATCCCATGTGTTTTTCTAGGTCAGCTTCTGAGAACTGATCAACTCCAATCTACCTAAAAGCACTGGAGGTGGAGAAAAGCAGCACAATGTACTTAATTCACTGAGAAGTAATTAGGGACATTCTATGTGGGCTGGAACTAGATGATCTTTGAGGTCCCTTCCAAAACAAATAATTCTATGTATCTATGATGATTCTATGATTCTATGAATGTACACTTCTGTGTGGATCATACATGCCTGGGAAAATCATGTCATAGCCTCATGAAAAAAATCTAAGGCAGTAAGGCTGTGTGTGCTGTTTGGAAGCCACACCTTGAGTCCTGTGTGCAGTTCTGGGCCACTCAATTCAAGGGAGATGTTGAGGATGTACTGGAAGGTGCCCAGAGAAGGGCAGCAAGGCTGGGGAGGGGCCTGGAGCACAGCCCCAAGAGGAGAGGCTGAGGGAGCTGGGGGTGTGCAGCCTGCAGAAGAGGAGGCTCAGGGCAGAGCTCATTGCTCTCTGCAGCTACCTGAAGGGAGGTTGTACCCGGCTGGGGTTGGGCTCTGCTGCCAGGCAACCAGCAACAAAATGAGGGGACACAGCCTCAAGCTGTACCAGGACAGGCTCAGGCTGGATGTTAGGAGGAAGTTGTTGCCAGAGAGAGTGATTGGCATTGGAATGGAGTGGAGTTGCCATCCCTGGAGGTGTTGAGGCAAAGCCTGAATGGGGCGTTTAATGCCATGGTCTGGTTGATTGGCTAAGGCTGGGTGCTAGGTTGGACTGGATGAGCTTGGAGGTCTCTTCCAGCCTGGCTGATTGTGTGATTCTGTATTACCTCTTGCATTTGGAAGATATTTCTGAAATAGTGCCTGGGAACTTGTATGTGTGATTTGGCTGGGAGTCAGTGAGCCCAGTGAGACAGGCTGAATTACGAGCTGAGGATGTGGGCTGAAGCTGTGGCTGCACTGCATCGCCAGCAAATAGCCTACTTATTTTAATGAGGCAAGGATTTCATCACTGGCTCTTGCAATAAATCTAATAATAGGTACTACAGCTTTCCCACGTGAAAATACAAATTACTACATTGGTTGTCGGGCCATGCTGGTACCTAAGTTCTGACAACATCATCCAAAGAAAATGTGACTAATCGTGCCATTGTATTGCTTAAATGGAATATTTGAGGTATGAAAGTGAAAGAGAGAGAATAAACTCTTTATTTTAAGGACTACATTTGCCTTTGGAGCATTCTATTCTTGGATCATATCCCATTATTGCCACTGTGACTATTATTATACCTAATCATATTATGATTATTTTATTGAATGTGCTCATTAGAATTTCTTCATTTCAATGATATTTTGACTCCCCTGAATACCTGCATTAATTTAATCCTATTCTTAAAATCGCTATTAAATATTGGAAGGAATCATGAAAGTTCTCTTTGAGAAAAGAAGACACCTAGGCTAGAAGCTAAATTAACATTTGCAATCTTCATTCCAGCAGCGGCTGGGACATATCTTATGCCATGAAAAAGCCATACAGGTTTATTTCAATTTTTCATAACTCACTTAGGACATTCATTGAAGAATTGGGAACATGCCTGTGAATGTCCTCACTGCTGCAACCTGGAGAGTCAAATTGTGTCATCTTTCTTCTCAAGTAACTATTTGAATTACCAGATCACTAATCACCTTTTGACCACTAATCTGTTCCTTCTGTTGGAGCTTTCACACTTTCCACTGGAGAAAGCAAGGCACTACCTCTGTTGGCTTAAGAACAGGGTTTAGGAGGAGGAAGCCTGGGAGGTGTCAACATACTTTTTAATTACTATGTCAACATACTTTTTAATTACTACTACAAAATGCACAGCATTAAATGGAAATACTCAGAACAATTCTTTCTGCTGTCCTTGATTATCCTCTCTCTTGATCTTTCTGACCACTTTGTTTATGCATTTGCCTCTGTCAGGGCCAGGAACTGAGAATTAAGCCTCCCCTAAATGAATTCCTTACCTAGAAAGCTTTCCCATAGAAGAATCAGTACCTCCCTTTGCCAATATTTCTCTGTATCAACTCTTCTGTTGTCTTTGTGCCTTTCTTCATAGGATTCTATGATTCTATGAAGTTGTTGCCAGAGAGAGTGATTGGCATTGGAATGGGCTGCCCAGGGAGGCGGTGGAGTCCCCATCCCTGGAGGTGTTGAAGCAAAGCCTGGATGGGGCACTTAGTGCCATGGTCTGGTTGATTGGCTAGGGCTGGGTGCTATGGGCTGGATGAGCTTGGAGGTCTCTTCCAATCTGGCTGATTTTATGGTTTTATGATTATTTCTGCCTCCTGAAATCAGATGCTTTAACTGCTGCTTAAAGACTTTGCTTTCTAACTCTTCCAGTGTTGCTCTTCCAGTAAAGCCCTGACACAGGCTTTCACCCCTGGCTCATTACATAGAGAAAGAGGCATATAAGAAGCCATGAAACAAAATAAGATGTTCTCATACACAGTTACAGATTTATGAGTATGGTATAAGCAAGCATGCACAGAGGCAATTGCATTTGCTTGTGTAGCCAGCACAATCGATTTGGAGCAGAGGAATAACAGTGTCATTGCCATCAGTTACAGCAGACAGGCTACCATCATGAGCTATATGTGCATCAGCAAGACTGATGCACGCAGGCAGGAGGGCAAGAAGTAAGTGCTGCAGCCCTTCCTTCTGAGTGGAGGTTGTTCAGCAATTATCATTAACACTCACTTTTGCTTTTACAGCATAATTTCTACTATTTTAAATAGTGCAGAAATGGACTATTTTTTTTTTCCTATAAAAACACATTAAGAAAGCCTCACAGCTTCCTCTGTCTCCTTTTTTTCTCCTGTTGGTTACAGCCTAAATCTTTGGAAGGGAAAACAGATAACAGCTGCTCAAGGGTGTGAGATTACATGAAATCATAATCTTCTGAAAGAGAAAATGTACTTTGCTTGCCAAACTTTCACAGTTTACACCCAACTAGGGGGGGATTTATGTTTTTTAATTGTTGTTTTATTTTTTTCAAAGTTCCGTGCTATGTCACCACACACACAAAATAAATTCAAAGCCCAAGTGGGTTCACAGGTAAATGTTGCAATTTAAAAATAATAATAAAAATAAACCAAACCAATTGAAAGGGGACATGCCACAAACAGAGGCCCTTTTTATTTTGGGAAGCATCTAGATTCTGAGAGCTGAAGTAATTCCAGATTTCAGTTCTACTGGAAGTCCCTTCTGAAAAGCCAGATAGAAAAATCACCAAGAAATCCAATTTTTATTTTTTTTTTCCCCCATCAAGAACCAGAGATTCCAGCTGTTCTGGCTTAATGTCAGGTTCAGATGTGATTGACTTTCCATGGAATTTCACTACGTGGTGGTTATTCCAAGAAGAGTTTGTCAGTTGTAAATCACAGAAACAACTATTTTGACACTAAGTGATGGGACATCATTCAGCAGGCAAAAAAAAAGGAAAAAGAGAAATTAATCATTGATTTCATGCAACTTAGCTAACATGCCTGCAAACACAAATGCCACTTGTTTCTCAGTCCTTCAAATTATTATTCAATAAAGGAGGCCACAAAGATATCCAAGGGCTGGAGCACAAACTGGAAAAGGGAAGAGTCCAGTGGGACTGGAGCTGAGCAAGAAGTTCTTCAGTAGGAGGGTGGTGAGACTCTGGAATAGGTTGCCCAGGGAGATTGTGGCTGCTTTGTGCCTGGGAGTGTTGAAGATCAGGTTGGGTGAGGCCTTGAGCAGCTGAGACTAGTTGAGAGACATCCCTGTCCATAGTCAGAAATTAGCTTAGAGGATTCTGAGGTCCCTTCCAACCTGAGCCATTCTAGGATTCTATGATATATAGTATGGAGTGTAGTAAGACCTCATGCTTTGTACATATAAATATATAAAATTTTTACTTGTTTTTTTAAAAAAATTATTTCTTAGCTCTCCTCTTTGTTCCATTGTTCACCTCCATCTCCCTCCTTTCAACACCACCTCTCCATATCCACCACACCTGTCCCTTCTCCATCCCACACTGATTTTTGCCCTTTTCCCCCCAAACCCAGAGCACCTGGGTGCTGTTAGAATCTCCTCCCACCCCAGCTGTGACCACTTTGCCTTCCCTGCTCACTCCCCTTTATAATGGGCCCCAGGAAAGACAGAAGCCCCAAGTTTGCCCAACTGGGCAGAGGGATCCTCCTCCCATCATCGCTGGTGAGTACCTGTGGTGCCTGCTGGGTGGTGCACGCTGGGTGAGTGGTGGAGGTGATCTCAAAAGGCCGGGGGGCCTGGTGGCCCCCCGGCTAGCTAGGGCTAGGCTTGACAAATACCACAAATACCATAATGTTACTCACAGATGCTGGTTGGGCTTATCTTTGGTTAGCTGCTTCTTTTTGCTGACTTGTAAAGCTGACAAGAAGAAAGCTGAGAAGCGTTGGATGAACATGGAGGAAGTGTCTGCAAATCCCTGACAAGGAACATGGAATGCAACTTCAACCTCATCAGTGCTCTTTTTATGTCAGAGTGGCTCAGACTCTGTCTTGTTTTGTATGTAAGTTCAAGCTGCCTTGGTTCAGTCCCTGGTGAAATCCTGGCTGTGAGAAACTAGAGCAGGGCATTAGTGCAGTGAGAAGGTTGCAGTTCAGGGTTCTACTTTATGAAGCTGCTTGGCTGGTTAGGACTAGGCTTGATGATCACCCATGGGTGCTGGGGGTTAGTTGCCTTTTTTTTTTTTTTTCCTTCTGCTCATGTGTAAAGTTGGCAGGAATAAACCTGTGAAACCTTTTGACAAGCATTGGATGAGCATGGAGGAAATGTCTGTGAATCCCTGATAAGGAATATGGAATGAAACTTTAATCTCATTGATGCTCTTTTTAGTTCAGAATGGCTCAAGCTGTCTTTTTTTGTACCTATGCTCAAGCTATCTTGGTTCAGTCTCAGGTAAAATTCTGCTTATGAGGAGCCAGAGCAGGGTGCTAGGTGCCTAGGATGAAGTTCAGTCTGCCCAAGTGGGCAGAGGGATCCTCCTCCTGTTGTCACTGGTGAGTGCCCATGGTGCATACTGGGTTAATGGGAAGGGCACAAAGGCTGGGGGGTCTGGTGGCCCCTGGTTAGGCAGCATAGTTGATAGTAATCTTAACATCACCTATGGGTGCTGGCTGGTTCTCCTTGCTCAGGCTGAGCAGCTGGGTCTAGTTTTCAAGGTGTCTCTGCCTATGCTGGGGAGCTTGCAGCAGATGATCTGTGAGGTCTATTCCAACCTCAGCTATTCTGGGATTAAGATATGCATCTACTTCATGTTATTTCCTTACCCTGAGGAGCAGAGTGCTGGATTTTCACTTCTGGTATTAGCTAGTCAACTCTGCAGAAGACCCTAAAGAGAACAGCTTTCATATGTGGGATTGATTGGTAATGTGGATCACTGAACCTGTTGTCCCAGCAATTATTAGGGGGAAGTATCCAGGCTCTGGGTCAGGTTGCAATCATAGAATTAGCCAGGTTGGAAGAGATCTCCAAGCTCATCCAGTCCAACCTAGCACCCCTCCCTAGCTAATCAACCAGACCATGGCACTAAGTGCCTCATCAAGCCTTTTCCTGAACATTTCCAGGGATGTTAACTCCACCATCTCCTTGGGCAGCCCATTCCAATAGGAAATCACTCTTTCTGTGAACAGTTTCTGTCCAAAACCAAATTGATTTCTGTTAAAAAAACCCAAACAACCACATCCCACTGAAACAGATCTTTGCACTTCATAGACATGCAATTGAGGGTGTGGAACAGAGTTGTTCAGAAGTCAACCACACCAGCAAGCATCTGAAGAAGGTAGGATCACACTCTACAAATTTGTATTTTGTTTCTGGTTGTGAAATAGGTGTCTCCAAAAAGATTCTTTACATATGTACCAAATTTCCAGATTTAATGGAGTTGATTTGGAAGAGAGGATTTCTTTTGAAAATTGCTAGTTAACAAATTCCAGATATAGGAATGAAAAGCAGAATATTGCTTTGGT
Source organism: Psilopogon haemacephalus (assembly GCA_013396835.1). Taxonomy (NCBI): domain Eukaryota; kingdom Metazoa; phylum Chordata; class Aves; order Piciformes; family Megalaimidae; genus Psilopogon; species Psilopogon haemacephalus. The sequence continues at coordinate 1,761,267 of VWZI01021156.1, read as the reverse complement.
TTTCCTCTTTGTAGCTTTGGGAAGAGGATGTGCAGAAGAACTTCAATGAATATAGCTCACGTGTCTGACTCACTTGGAGACACTTCCATTTAGTCCTGTGAACTAAATCCCACCTTTAGTGTAAAAGAAAATAATTTCTGACTTTTAAAAGTGTGGAATTTTGGGGATTAAGATGTCTCTAATCTTCTGAAGAACTGAGTTCAGGATACTTACTAAAGGATTAGTACGCATCGAATTTGGTCCCCTTCAATGTATGACCTCTGCAGTGGACTGAAATTGTCTTGTCAGTGTGGTGATGCACCAGCATGAGCTTGGTGTCTCCTGCTCATGCAGCTGCCCATGGCTTTGCTAGCTCACTGTGCAGGGAATGCTGTTGAGGGCTGTCAGGAAGATTCAGCAGAGGGACATCTATTTCACCTGCTTTTTCCTTTCTGACCTCTCACATAGCAAAGCACACAGAGAAGTAATGTCCTACTACATGCAAATATCCAGGATGGAACAATGAAATTCAAGGAATAGATTCAGATGTACAAATCATTTCCTTGCTGCACACGCTCACAGGAAGCAAAAGCCATGGTCCTTGTTGGGTTTCCAGAAAGCAGAGGATATATGACCACTGAGTCCCAATGAAGCTGTATCTGGTAAAGTTTCCCTGAGGGAACTGCTACATCTCTTGAGTGATGAATGGTCCCCCAGCAGCTCCAGGCCTTCAGAACCCTGTGCTGTGCTGCTTCCATAGCAACCAGCAGGACTCGGGATGGGGCACAGCAACGCTGAGGTGCTTGGCAAGCAGGAGATACAGTGCTACAAGCTGACTTTCTCATTCCCAGCCATATAACTGTGGCAGGCTGGAAAAACATAAATCCTACCACAGGAGTCATGGGACCCTTTAGTTGCTTGTAAGCCACTAAAGAGACAGCAGAGAGGAGGGGAAGCCAAAAGATCTATAGAGGAGCATTTGCTGCTACTGTGAGCAAGAGAGTGAGTTCTGGATATGTATTTTGGAGAACTATGACCTTTCCCAGAGGGTTACTTAAATATTTGAAGCTACAGTGATCTCAACTGTGCACTGATGTATATTCTTATCAGAAATTACTGCAGGAATTATGCTGCTGTGGCACTCAGCAAAGCACATGTTTACAGTTCATTTAATTTTCCTATTGAAAATGTATAAGCATATCACTTTCACCTTGAAAAATACTCACCCAGCAGGAGAAAAATAGCATAGTTTACTTGGAAAATGTTTTCTGTAAGAATATTTCTGTCTCTCTTCCAACTTGATGGGAGGATGTGACCTTAAAAAAAAGAAAAATGCAAGCTGTCAGTAAACGAATAGGAAGTAGAAATTTCACAAATCTTTTCCTCTCAGCTGATTCTTGGAAACTCTCTTCCTTGCCCTCATTTTTCCATGGAATTTGGTATTTTAAAAATCCATTTGTTTTTAGGCACCCTAAATATTACTGGAAGTACTGGCTAGCCACAAGAGGCCATGAAGGATTATCTGTGCAGTGTGTGCTTCTTATTTAGTTGAGTAAGAAGCTCTTCTTGTTCCAGGAAGCTTGACTTGGATGTCTCAGCAATCCTACCCACAGCACCCTCCTCTCACCAAATCTTGATCAGGTCACAGATGAAAGGGAAGAAAACTGCTGGTTGGAAGATGAAAGGCACTGGGCAGAGGTAGGTTGGAGAAGAAAGCAAGAGCTTCTTAATTTTTCATATCAGAATAGTGCAATCACAGAAATCAGTGAATGCAGAATGCCATTGGGAAATGTAAAAGCAGTTGTTTAGTCCTTAACTCCAGAAGGTGCTTTAAGGCTCAAAAAAGTTGCAGCCTGTCTTTACCTCTCAGATAACCACAGAACCTTAATAACTCTGCCTGTAAACATGGAATGAATTAAATGCAGTTTTTGTTTAGCAGTGAATCTGTTTCAGTTTTTGTTTAGCAGTGAATCTGTTTTACACAGATTTTAACTGACCTACCCTAAGAGGCTCCTCCAGCACCATAATCCAGCTCTCACTTCAGCTAAGCATTTCAGCTCTAACTGAGCTCTCAGGGTGTGCATTAGTCACACAGAGGACAGGTGTAGACATTCAATGACTAAGAGGAACAGTGCCAGTTGGCAGATACTGGGTTTTACCAAAACAGAGTCATGTTTTACTGCTGCTGGATGGAAATGCAAAGGTCTGTTAAACAATACAGGGAAAAAATATTTAAAACTATGCCAACTTGGACTCCTGACTTCAGCAGTGGTGCTAAGGTAGCACTCCCTTGCACCCACCTTTCACATCCTTTCCAACTGACACTTTCAAAACGCATTTTGGAGCATGCAGAGACTTCTATGAGTAGCTGCATGCAGCTGTTAGGGACAAGAAAAAGCTGGAAGGTGAGAAGCTATAGCAAGGAGAAAGGACCAATTGCAACAGAAGCTTTTAGCTGGCAGTAAAGGTACCAGAATAAAGTAGGCAAGCAGGAAACTGTTGTGAGGAGTGACACACTAGCAGGGTTTGATGTAGTTAGAAATACTTGGCACAATCCCAAGCACAACTCCAGACTGATCTCTTTGGGTCTCTTCCAACCCCTGGCACCTTGTGTAGCTGACCATCCCTCAAAGCACTCAAATGCGCAGACATGACACTTTGCAGCATGGTTTAGTGGCCATGGTGGTGTTAGGTTGATGACTTGATGATCTCAGAGGTTGTTTTCTAACCTTAATGATCCTATGGTTCTTCTGTCTTTTCTAGCTCTTTAAATTCTTCTCATCTCAGCCCATGGGATATTTGGTTTTTCCCTCCCTTGATCCTCTTCCTCATCCCACTGGGAAGATGGGGGCAGGAATGAGAGGGGCCATGCAATGCTCAATAGCTGGCTGGCCTCAACCATAACATGTGGTCTGATAAGTTTTTCTTCTTCTTGAACACTGAATAGTTACTTTTCTTGCTAAGGGAATTTGGACACCTTGCTGAATTTCTAAGGATTTCTCCCTCCTGAGCTGAGCTGCTTTGCAGGAGACGTAAGTGCATACTGCCCTAACTGCAGTAATAGCCCCAGCAGAATGTCCCTGAGCGTGTGGCATGTTTTGGGCACATCTGAATTGCCATCTGAGGTCATTTAAAATGTACATGAAGTTTCTTCCCAAAGCACAGAGAAATGTGAGCCCTGCAAGGTGTCAGGAATTCAACTTCATCAGCTGCAAATTTGCAACAATTCATAAGCTTCAGTGTTTGGGGGAAGCTCTTTTACAAATGGATGAAAAATGTTCCCTGTGTCAGTAATAAATGACAGGCGAGGAATTTTGGCAGCAAATGTTTCAGCTATCCTGGTGAAATGGATTAATATTCCCCTCCTTACATTAATTCATATTACAACATGTACAGGGCAGAATGATAATGGGGCCCTTCCCTCCTGCTTGTCATGTATAAAATATTGTACCACTTCATAACATTAAAAGGGTGAGCAGGGCCAGGCACTGCTCAGAAAAGCAAAGAGAAACTTAAACTTTCAAAGGTAACATCTTCAGTGTGAAATGTAGTATTCATGAACACTGTCAAATACCAACCTCATCTCCAGTGCTGGCTCCTGCTAATTCTTACTGACAGCTGTTCTCTTGCTTACCTAGAGACATTTGGTTTTAAATGTCAGCCTGGTTGGATCTTACTTCTTTTCTAAGCATTCACCAACAAGATGAGGAACAAGTTTGTTTAAAAAAAAAAAAAACTAACAAAAAACCCAAGGCAAGCAGAAAGAAATTATGTGCAAATGTGAAATGTGTGAAGCCTTCTGGAAGGAGATTTCAGATAAAAATTATCCCAAGCAAATTATTTCTTTCCATACATCCCCAGACTGCAAAATAAGGGCTCCAAGTATCTAATATCTACTACATATGGAAGGGTAGCAGTCTGCTAATAAACCTGATACACTCAAGGCAATACAGGAGAGGAGCTGAGGTTCAGTAAGGCAAAGTGCAAGGTCCTGCATCTAGGTCAGGGCAACCTTTGATATCAATACAGCCTGGGGAATGATGAAATTGAGAGCAGCCCTGCAGGAAAGGACTTTGGGGTGCTGATGGATGAGAAGCTGGAGGTGAGCCAACAATGTGTGCTTGCAGCCCAGAGGGCCAGTGGCAGCCTGGGCTGCCTCAAAGGCAGTGTGGCCAGCAGATGGAGAGAGAGGATTCTGATGCTCTAATGAGATCTCGTTTGGAGTACTCTGTTCGGCTCTAGGGCCTCCAACACACGAGAGACAATGACCTGCTGGAGCAGGTCCAGAGGAGAGCTACAAAGCTGATCAGAGGAATGGAGCACCTCTGCTGTGAAGACAAGCTGGAAGAACTGGGGCTGTTCCCAGAGTCTTCTCTCCAGGGAAGAGACCTTAGAACAAATTTCCATATTTGGAGGGGACCTGCAGGAAGGCTGAGGAAGGACTGTTTGGAAGGGGCTGTGTGGATAGGACAAGAGGCAATGGTTTCAAACTGGAGCAGGAGAGATTTAGGTAGGATAGAAAGAAGAATACTTTTTATAAGTGGTGTAGTACTGGAACAGGCTGTCCAGGGATGTGGTTGAAGCCATTCAAGATGGCTGGAGACATTCAAGATTAGACTTGATCTTGCTCTGGGCAGCCTGATCTAGTTGGAGGTGTCCCTGTTGGGTGTGAAGGGGTTGGACAAGGTGACCTTTGAGGGTCCCTTCCAACCCAGCGTGACCTGTATACCTGTGAATCTGTGTGGGCATGAGCAGGTTGATCTCAACCCTTCCATTCTCTGTGGGTCTCAGAAAAAAATGCCACCTCCTTGATCCCTGCATGTTCAGTGACCACTACCAGTGCTCATAACAGGGAATTAAAAATTTTTCAGGGGCTCTAGGTTGTCCCTTGGAGTGAGGGAAATTAATAGCCCATTTAAGCAGCTTTTAAATTCTCAACAGATCTGCTTCCTCCTCCCTCTTCACAGCCCCTTTCTTTAAAGTCCTTTAAGTAGTGCCATAAGAGAGTAAAGTGAGCATTAAGGGAATAGTGGAGCTCAATTGCTTCTTATCAAGACTGGTTGTTTTCCCATGAAGTGTGTTTTGATAAGGCCCTCAGGATATATACCTCTTTATGGGGCATGTGAGGGTCTATTCATCACCCAGTGTCACATTTTTGGCAGAGATTAATTTTTTTTTTATACATCTTTGCAGGAATTTATGGAACAAGATATTGTATTTGGGACACCAGGTCATGATGGAGACAACCAAAAGCCCCACTGGGGTATTCTGACTTCCTAATCTGACAGCTTTTGGGACTAATGCTACCTTTGGCCATGTCTCCAAGGAAATTACATTGCAGTAAGGACTGCATCTCCTAGTGCATTTTGTCTGAACAGATGAGAGTCAAATAATCAGAATGTGCAACAAACGCTGTTTGAAAGCAAAGCACTGGAAGATGGTGGGATCGAGTAAAGCCAGGACAAGAGTCTCTCCTCCTTTTGAGTTTGAGAGCTGGTTTATTTTTCCCCTCTCTAATCCTTTGTGACTGAATGACAGTCTCTGACCATCTTCCCACTGCCTTGAATCAAGTACAAAAGTCTATTTCTTGTCATTACAGGGGCTATTGAGGATGTTCTCTGGGCTGTCACGTTGGAGGCTGCTAATCAATGGGCACCACCCACAGACAGTCAAAGATCAGCATCAGTGCACAGATCAAAATTAGATGAACAGTGCCTGAACAAGAATCATCTCAATAAAGTGATGCTGTGAGAGAATTAGCATGTATTAGTGAGCAGCCAAAGCACTACAGGTAACAAGTAATCCTGACATTCTTCTGTGTCACACATCAAACTGTTTCACTGCCTATTAAGATCCCTGTGGGTTCTTCTTGAAGGTAATTTCCTTGGTGGATGTGCAAAAATCCATCCTGCAGCTTACTCAGGAGACTTTGCAGCCATCATCTGCTGGATGTGTAGGTGTAGACAGGGCTTTATATGCTGCTGCATGGAGGACCTGCAGCTGTGGCTGGCTCTCAGAGAGATTTGTCTGGATTCAGTTTCTCAGACACATCTGAGCTGTGCTTTTTCATTGCACTGTTGCTGATCAGAATGCATTTCTTTTTTCCATGACTGAATTTGTCCCTAATTAAAATTAAAAGCAGGATTCAATAATGTGGCTGAGGTAAGCAAACTCCAGTGCCTGGATGTTCTTCTGAACTCTCAAGAAGGCTCCCTGAGCTTCTAGTGGGTCACTGTGTCACTGATAGACTTCCTACATTGAAAAAAAGAGAGATCCCACATAAAGCCCTTCCCTCAGCACTGGGTACCAGTCTAATACAGCAAACACTTAGCTAAATCATTTCCCTATAAAAATCCAGCTTTTGGTTCATGTTTTTTTTCATCAACTTCCCTCTTCTTTTGCAGTAGTTTTAGATGGATGTGTTGAAGTCAATGAGGTCAACAACTCATCTATTTTAAAAGGCTTGGTTTTGTGAATAGAGGTTCAGTGCCCAAACTAATATCTGCCGAAGGAGCTTAGGGCCTGTGAGTGTAGCTACAGTGCAACCAGCAAGCTGGAGACTGGGTAACAATTGCAGTAACAATCCACTGGGTAAGGTGACAATTGCAGGTAACAATCCATCTCTACGTTTAGAAATAACAGGACAATAGAAGAAATTAAGATCAAAGAAGGCTAATTTAGAGGGGAAATGAGTTGTAAATAATGACATAATCCAATTTGTTTTCTTTGCTAACACAGACAGAATTAAATATGACTATTAGCATATGCTCTGTGTACACAGAATCTGTTCTATGTGCAGTTAAATATTGCATTGTAACATGACTGGGGCTAGATGAAATCCCAGTTCAGCTGTGTGCCTAAATCTGTTGGAGTTGATTCTATATCTCCTAGCAGTTCCAGGCACTCAGGCTTCCTAAACCCTTAGCTGCCAAAGCACAGAACTATCAGCTGCAATCTTCAGTCCTGCAAACTTCGGAATTCCTGGTTTGCTTTGACAGCCTCTGAAAAATTGTCATCTGAAACTGAGAGTTCAGCCCCAAGGAGCCTGCAGTTGAATACAATTACTGATGGCAGTGAGATGCTCTGCACCCAGGGCTGAGTTTAGTCATCTCACCTGCAGCTTCCCCAAACATTTAAGCAAAGGTGACTTCACCGAGAGTGGTGAGGAGATGACTTCTTCTCATAGACACACCTTTGGTGACTGAAACACTTATGCAGTGGAAGCCAGGTACAAAATCTTTATCTGGGGAAGAATACTCCATTTTCAGTCATGTTCATGGTGCTAGTAGCTACAATTCTTTCTTCCTTTAGTGAAAATCTTAGTATTTGATGTAAACGCAGGGTAATAAAGAGGAAAAAATAAATGAGGCTAGACTATTTTCAAAGCTGCAGCAGAAGGTTAGGAGCTCAGAGATTTACTCTCTACTAGATTTTTTTTTTTTTCTGTCATATGGATCTTTTACGACTTTACTTATGACTGAATTCCTGAGGCCAGGAGGAGGACATGAAGGCTGGTTCCAAGATTTCTCCTAGAAGAACACACGCTCTCCTTACAGTTCATTTCTAGGAATGAGATGACACCAGTAGAGTGTTTGTGGTTAACCAACTAATTGCTCATTTTGTGTGACCTACAGCTACCTGAAGGGAGGTTTTAGCCAGGTGGGGTTGGGCTCTTCTCCCAGGCACCCAGCAATGGAAGGAGGGGACAGTCTCAAGCTGTGCCAGGAGAGGTTCAGGCTCGATGTTAGGAGGAAGTTGTTGGCAGTGATTGGAATTGGAATGGGCTGCCTAGGGAGGTGGTGAAATTGCTGTCCTTGGAGGTATTGAAGCAAAGCCTGGATGGGGCACTTAGTACCATGGTCTGGTTGATTGGCTAGGGATGGGTGCTAGGTTGGGCTGGATGAGCTTGAAGCTCTCTTCCAATCTGCCTGATTCTATCCAGTTGGGATTTTTGGTTTTGGTTTTTTGCTTTTTTTTCCTTTTCTACTACATAAAATTTCTGGTGGCAGCTTCTGTGAAGGATTTGTTATTTGTACCTATTTAGTTTGAGCATTTGTAGTAATTTTCTCTTTTTTTTTTTTTTTCCCCATTAATTTGCTATAAAATGCTATGGTACCTTCTTATAACACCTCAATGAAATTCTGGACTGTTTAAATATTTGACAGCATATAAATATCTGTGTCATAACCTCAAGATATTTTTCCTCACAATCTTCCCATTCCAGAGCAAATTTCATGGACAGGGTGAGTTGTGTTTCTGCAACAAGACTCAACGTTTCTGTTCCCATAAATTAACAAATCAGATGGAGAAGAAAACTACTAAATAGGTTGTTTCTCAAGAGCCTGGGTGAGGCTTTACCCTTGGAAAGCAATGCTGCAAGCCAAGAACAGTATGTATAAGTGCACTTCATTCAGGACATTTTTCACTTCATGGAGACCCATCAGCCCTCCAGGCAGATTCCTCCCATGTTTTCTCAGCACACCCATAAATCTTGAAATCCCTCCCACTGGAAAAAAAAATCCAACAAGCAAACAAGAAGTGATACTCCAAGGCAAGCACAGCAAATCAGTTGATACAGCCAGGTGGACCTGCTCTTATTAAAGACAGATGAATGTGTGGGTTGAGCCTTGAGAAAACATCACAAGCTTCTTGCTGACAGTGAAGAAGTCTTTTGCCACTTGAGTTTTGTTATTTGAAATGTCCAGGCTTTTCATGTTCAGAAAGAAAGCACAAGCTTCTTTCAAATCAGCAGAGTGGGGAGGAAAAGGGACACTTAAAAATCACCTACCAGAGACTGAACAAACAAACTTTCCAGTGGAAAGCTCCATTTCCAGAGCTTCAGGAGAGGCTTGAAGAAAATGGTGCTGACAAAGTGTATCTGTATCATCCATTTGTTAATCTGTATTACTGCTTTTAGTGCTTCTGCTGTTAGAAGCCAACTCCATGATTGCAATGCATTTGCTCTGGAAGGATTTCTGCTGTATCATGCACTAGGGAGAAATAACTGTTGAGTACAATTTAACTCTCCAAGCCGAAGAGAAAAAAATTGCTAGTAATTATTCCCACTTGCTTGCCTTTCAGGAAATGTGCATTTTAAAGGCTCATGTAACTATAAAAGCCCTTGCATGCTGAGCAGCTTTGAAAGACTTTTAAACAGTTTGAAACTCCTGATATTCCCTGGCTCATGAGGATCACTGACAGCTATGATGCGTTTGGATCTGCTGTTTGCTTTTCATAAACCAGACTGAAACAAGGAATCTGAATCTCATAGGTCAGCTGCTTGTGTTTGGTTCCTCTCTATCAGGATCACAAGCATTTGCATGATTGGAAGTGCTCATCTCAAGAGGATTCTCTCATACACAGAGCACTATCTGCTAGTCCACAAGTCTGGGGAAGACTCAGATGCAGAAAACTCTTCTGTCCTAACTGAAGAACTAATTATTTGTGGTACAAGTTTCATCCCTAGACTGGAGAAGCATACAAAATGTCCTTCACTCCCAGGAGTGTGCTACTGTATGTGGAACATAGAATAGTAGCTGCTGGAAGGGACCTTTGGAGGTCAATCAGTGCAACACTCTGCTAAAAGCAGGTCTAGGCTCAAAGTCAAATCTAGTCACTCTGCACTTTTCCAGGTCTCTTTCTGAGTATATTTAAAACTGCAGATCCCACAGACTCTCTGGGCAACATGGTCTGGTACTTAACTCTCATTCCTCTTTTTTTCCCCTTATATCCAGTCAGATTTTCTATTGCTATAATGGGAATGCTCATGGTCATAGCAGACAAATATATTCCAGCAATGGCAGCCACACAGCCAGATGCTGATCCACAGCTCCTCTCTGGCTGCTTCCCCTTGACCAGCACCGTTGAGGACACCGGTGGTTTCTCTCTGCTCTCCATTTGAATCTCAAGGGGCAAGTAGTGACCCTTAGCCCCAAAGTCTCCATTGACAGTATCACTGACACCCACAAGGGCAAGCAGCAGTCTGTAGTTGTCTTTTTTCCAGTTACTGTATTGCAAAGACTGTGTATATTTATACACACACACAAACTGGGATTTCCTGATGAAAGACAAAGAATGAAGTCAGTTGTGAAATTACCTCTTCTACAGTACTGAGGCAAATTGCCTTGTCCCCCTTTCAATCTTCGGACCTCAAAAAAAGCACAGAGTATAATGATCACCTGTTGAGGTTACACATTTCTGTGTGAGAGATGACTTCATGCTCTTTTCTAGAGATGTCTCAGGAATTGTTACCCTGAAGCTATTTCCACATGAGCTCTGAATTTTCCCACCTGTCTGTGCTGACAGCTTTTGAAGCAGTCCTCTTTGTAAAGTGTGGCATCCAGCCTGGAGAAAGCTCTGTCTGCTGGTCAATGTTTCATATCCATTTTAATGCCCTGACCACTTTCAGCTTTCCAGCTTCCCCTGTCAAAATTAACATCAAAAAATGGTTTTGCTTCAGTTCCTTCCCCTTCCACAATTTGCATTCTTTGCCAATGCACATTAAAGAGTTCATAAAAATGCATCATGGACCCATCTGAAGGATGTGATTAACTGCTAATGTGAGACATTACCTCGCCGTGCTTTGACAGAGATGATCACGTTCAATTATATTTGATGATGGTAATTCATAATTATCAGTTTTGGTTACATGTGAAAAAATGCTGTGAGGCAACTGCTGGGTATTCAAAACTTCTCTATAAGCTTAAGAATCATAGCATCAGTCAGGGTTGGAAGGGACCACAAGGATCATCTAGTTCCAACACCCCTGCTATGGGTGTGGGCACCCTACCCTAGATCAGGCTGCCCACAGCCTCATCCAGCCTGGCCTTAAACACCTCCAGGGCTGTGGCCTCAGCCACCTCCCTGGGCAACTCACCACTTTCCAGGTTCTCACCACTCTCACAGTGAAGAACTTCCTCCTTGTGTCCAGTCTGAATCTCCCCACCTCCAGCTTTGCTCCATTCCCACTAGTTCTGTCAGTACCTGATATCCTAAAAAGTCTCTCCCCAGCTTTTTTTGTAGATACTGAATCTGAAGAAATAAGTACTGATGTTAGGTTGAGGGGTGTCCTGCCATGGCCACTGTGACTGATAGACCACATAACTCCTCTCAGCTCTGCCCACCTCAACAGCCCATCTTGGACTGCTGGAGCTATATTCATAAAATGACTCTTTATAAAACAAGCTCAAGAAACACTCACACAGAAACAGATTTCAATAAAAAGTATCCTGATATACAGAAGACAGGAATTTCATTTGCTATAGAAAATTTTTGACCCTATATTTCTATCGCAGGATTATAGAATCATGGAATGGCTCAGGTTGGAGGAGTGGACCTTAGAGATCATCTCCTCCAACCTCTCTGCCATGGGCAGGGACACCTTTCAACAAGAGCTGGCTGCTCAAGGCCTTGTCTAATCTGGTCTTCAACAGCCCTGGGTAAGAGACAGCTTTGCACTGAAATGAAAGAAATAAATTATGCAGAAATTCAATCATTGTGATGGCTTTACTGGAAAAAAATAATAGCATAAAGAACTGCTGTATATAGAAAAAAAAATTCTAAGACCTGGCTCGTGTTCAGTTGTAACTGCAGAAGCCAGATCTGGCCTATATGAAAGCTGGAAAAAACAGGAACCTTCTGGACCACATTGTGCAAGTTTCTCTGATGGTCAATTTAGGACGTGCTTATCTCCCTCCATTCTGGAAGAGATGCATGAGCACAGGGAAATAGGTCTTTAATAGGACTTTCCCTGAGGGTGACTAGAGAGAGGACAAGGGGGAATGGTTTGAAGCTGAGGCAGAGCAGGGTTAGACTGGAGCTGAGGAAGAAGTTCTTCAGTAGAAGTGCTGAGACTCAGGAACAGGCTACCCAAGGAGGCTGTGGCTGCCTCCTGCTTGGGGGTGTTAGAGTCCATGTTGGATGAGTCCTTGAGCAGCTGAGTCTAATTGAGAAGCGTCCCTGGGCATGGTGAGGAGGTTGGAGCAGATGACATCTGAAATGCTTTTCAACCCAGGCCATTCTATACAGTTGTACTTTCAGGGGACAAACACATTCTTTTTGCCTAGTGTATGCCATTGGAGCTGAGCAGTGAGCCACAATGGCTTCTGAATGAGGGTGACATTTGGCAGATGGTTTGTATTTTTCAGAACTATTTTGCAGTCAGGAAAATAAAATATTTTTATTTCTCTTTCTTTCTTTATGTCTTTCTTTCTTTTTTCTTCTTTTTAAATTTTTTTTTCCCCAGAGCTAACTTTGAATAAGCCTTTTAATAAACATGGGAAAGCAGAAAATGGAGGTACACTTATAAATACACACGTTTGGTAATGCACGTTTAAATACAGTTATGGAAGTTTTTAAGTAAGGCACAGAAATGAAAAGAAATAATCAAGATATTATGAGCGTGCAATAGTTATAGCCTCCCTCCTGCATTACAGTACAGTATTTTTGTTCTGTCTTTACTTCAGAAGTGTTCTCAGCATTCGTTGTATATATTGGCAGCCAAGGTGGGCTGCTCCGTTATCTCTGCCAGCCATTTGTGTTGGCAGTCTTCTCCCCTTGTCTAGTTAATTAAAGAAGTATAAATTCTTGATAGTGATCAGTATATGAATGAGGAAAGATGAAGACCACAGTTCAAGTTTCAGTTCTAAATAAAATGTTGATGAAGTCACCATCTGACAACTAGCCTTGCAGCCATCCTGTACACTGCTCTCTTGCTGCCCTGCCAAGGTAGAAATAAGTTACAGAATCCCTCTTATTAATGTACCTAGAAATCACACTTTATTAATAAGAGATATTTAGATGGCAATTGCTTTGCAGGAGGCATCTGAAAGTCCTTACACAAAAGAGCATGGGGAGAGAAGGAATGGTGCTTATGAATGACGTCAATTTGGGAACCACCTTGCCAGAGGAGAGGAGAGGATAGGCCAGGTGGGAAGAGACCTCCATGTTCATCTAGTCCAACCTATCACCCAGTCCTATCCAATCAACCAGACCATGTCACTAAGTGCCCCATCCAGTCCTTTCTTGAACACCTCCAGGGATGAGGACTCCACCACCTCCCTGGGCAGCCCATTCCAATGCCAATCACTCTCTCTGTCAAGAACTTGTTCCTAATCTCCAGCCTGTACCTCCCCCAGCACAATTTGAGCCTGTCCTCCTTGTTGAAACGAGCATTTACCTCATGCTCTGGGTTGCTCTGCCTGCACCAACCAGTGACAGACATCCCCAAAGCAGAGAGTGCCGAAGGAGTGCTTGAGCATCATTTCATTCCTCTGCCACACACAATTCCCTGCATTGGCTTGTAAGGAGATGTGGCTCAGTTAGAAGCAATATTTCCTTATACCTCAAGGAAAGCAAAGAGATGAGCTGACCATGTTAGTCACAGTACCAAATGATTTAACCTGTCCCCGCACCCTGTCTTTTTAATAGTGCAAATCAAGAGGCAGGCACGATTAGAGCCTCTGCTGCAAACTTGGGGTGGATTTTGCAGTTGTTTTTAACAAACTGTTGGTCGATTTACATGTGCATCAGGTCTTTTACACTGCTGTTAGCTGGGAGAGTAATAACACTGAGGCAGCTCCTAGGGGGGGAAAAATGTTAGCATTCAGCTTTCTAATTATTAACACGATTAATCTTCTCTCTTGCTGTTTTTAGAATTCCAATGAAACTATTTAAAAATTTAGAACCTGCTCTATGGGAAAACGAAATCTTAATTGGGCAGGATGTGCAGATTTTCTGCACGTAAATGAGGGTCCAGGTTAACTACTCCTTGCCAGTGCTATCGTGAACTGGAGGAGCTGCTCCTTCTGCTTCTCCTGTAATACAGCAAGAATGAGAGACCTGGGTTCAAGTCTCCAAAGAACATTTGCAAATGTTGGGCAATTATAATAATTATCCCCAGGATGTGTGTGTGTGTGTGCACAGCAGCAACACAAAAATGCTGCAGGTTGGATACATGACTGAAAACTGAACCAGTCAAGGCTTACATGTCACAACAGTAGAAGGTGTTAGGATAAAGGTCTCAAAATCACTTGAATGTATCAGTCACTCCTAGTCTGCTGAAATGAAAAGACTTTCCTCCCCTCTCCCTTTTTTTTTTTTCTTTTCCCTTTTCTCTGAGGATAATTCCCAATGGAGGCAAATAGGAGTAAACGCTACAAGAGGAAAATAAAAAATAATAAAGAGAAACGAAGCAAATTAAGTTTGACAAAGTTTAGACATGAAACTGCCTAGCTTAGGCCATGGGTCATTCTCTTTAACTGCCCTTTTCTTCTCCTCACACAAATCACTTCCAAGCTCTGATGCCCACAGAAAGTCATACAACTGCTGATGAGAGAATGGAGTCAGAAGAAGAAGACCAATTCCATCCATTACACTTAAGCACAGTGATGAGGAATTTCTTAGAGCCATGCACGATGTGACTGCAGCGATGCTAATGCCAAACATGCTCCCGCTGAGAGGTTCCCCCTCTGCAGCCTCTGAGCCCCTGTCTCCCACACACTGCCACAGAATTTTCACCACTGCCTGTGAGAGCAGGGCTTCAGCCAATGGTTATGAGAGAATTTCAACAGCAGCAGCAGCAGAGCTTCATCCTTTAGCTGAATCACAGAATGGTAAGGGTTGGAAGGGACCTCCAGTCCAACCCCTCTTCCAGAGCAGGATCACCCAGGGCAGCTCACTCAGGAACACATCCAGGTGGGTTTGGAAAGTCTCTAGAGGAGACTCCACAACCTCTCTGGGCAGCCTGCTCCAGGGATCCAGCACCCTCACAGGGAAAAGGTTTTCCCTGATGTTCCCATGGAACCTCCTCTGCTCCAGCTTGCTCCCAGTGACCCTGCAGAGCCTGGCTGCATCCTCCCCACACTGCCCACCCAGCACTGAGGGCAACCCTCAGGCTTCTCTGCTCCCAGCTCCCTCAGCCTGGCCTCACAGATGTTCCACTTGCCTGAAGCAGCTTGGAGGTTCTGTGCTGGACTCTCTCAAGCAGTTGCCTGAGGTCCTGCTTGACCTGAGGGACCCAGAACTGGACACAATACTCTAGATGCATGCCTACAAGGGTAGAGTAGAGGGGGAGGAGAACCTCTCTCAGCCTACTAGCCAGACCTTTTCTAATCCCCTTCAGCAGTGTCCCACAAGGGCACACTGCTGGCTCGTGGCCATGTTGTTGTCCACCAGCACTCCCAGGTCCTTTCCCCCAGCGCTGCTCTCCAACTGTGCTAGTCCATGGGGGTTGTTCTTTTGTTATTTCCAGGTGTGAGACCCTCCACTTGTCTTCACGTTGGCCTTTAGAGAAGAAGCTGTTTCGTGGCAAAGGAAGTACTCACAGAGGAGGATGGGGAGAGTAGCAGTGGTATGTTTCTTTTTATAGCACAATTTCCACAGAGATTAAGCTAAAAGTTCTGCTGCACAGGAAAAAAAACTGAATTCTAATACAATTGCTGTAACAAAAAGTAGAGCAGGAATCACAGCTCTAGGATGTGCCTTTTTCTGAAACCCATCTATGCAAGGAGCTGCTTGATTCAGTTGTAAACTGAATATTTGTAACATCTTGCTGAAAATCTGGTTGGGTGAAATGAGTAAGCTCTATACCACAGTTGCCAAACTTTTCCATTCACGACTCCACTACTATCTGTACTCCCAGGCTTGCTTCCAGCTCCTCTAGTTTAGGAAATGCTGATTTGAGACCTCGAATTAAAAGCATATGTTGAGATTTAGCCTGACCTTTAGAAATCCAAAGTAGTTTCAAGAGATGATGAGGGGGTGATAGATGGAGGGGCAGGAAGAGTCAATATGAAACTCTTTCCTGCACCCACAGACAAAATCTTCATTCTTTTCACTTTTTTTTTTTTTTAACTGTGTTTTCTGTTTGAAGTGAAGCTTCCAGCCTGCTGCTCTGTGCATGCATCTCTCTGTGTGTCAGTGTATTGATTTTCCTGTTGCTCATTAACACCTTTGTAGATATTAGCTAATTTATAGAATCACAGAATCATAGAATCAGATAGGTTGGAAGAGATCTCCAAGCTCATCCAGCCCAACCTAGCACCCAGCCCTAGCCAATCAACCAGACCATGGCACTAAGTGCCCCATCCAGGCTTTGCTTCAACACTTCCAGGGACAGTGACTCCACCACCTCCCTGGGCAGCCCATTCCAATGATGCTGTGTGCCTGGAAGAAGAGCCCAACCCCATCTGGCCACAGCCTCCCTTCAGGTAGCTGTAGAGAGCAATGAGCTCTGCCCTGAGCCTCCTTTTCTCCAGGCTGCACACCCCCAGCTCCCTCAGCCTCTCCTCACAGGGCTGTGCTCCAGCCATTTACTACAACACAGATCTCATTCATCCAAATTTCATGAAAGAAAAGGCCAAGCAAAGAAAGCATCTTTTAGTGGTCTCCATGCTGCAGAGTGAGCTTTTGCCCACTCAAGAATCCACCCTTCTGAGATGTGTTTTGGAGATGCCACCTCCAGTACAGTACTGCTTGCTCACACCTTACTCTGCTTTTAGGAATCCAGCCATAAAACACAGTCACAGGAAGCCAGGCTTTCTTAATTCCTGCAGTCAGGAAATTGGCTTCATTAATTAATATTGGGCTGGTACCTAAATGTGTCACAAATATGGCAGTGTCAGAGTGGGTGCCAGCAGAGGGAAGCCAGAGGGTTCAGCAAACTCAGGTCATTTAAGAGAACACATCTCACTGGTCCCACAGTGTCTGCTGGTGCCTGTAGGCATGCACTAGGAAGGCTGATGAATGATAATCCATTCTGGACCCACTATAAAGAAAACTGCCAGCTGAGCTGACTCAAAGCACCAGGAGACAATCTGAACTGGTCCTGGTGGTGAATGGAAATTGGGGTAATCCATAACAGGGTTCTGTTTGTGACTCAAAAAACACTTAGACAAAAATGGTTGTGTGACCCTCCTGTAGTCTCCTGCACTCTGTAGCAAAAGCCTGTAAACCCAAGTGCTCTGTGTGACATATTCAGGTGCTCATAGAGCTGCAGCAGCTCTGCTATGAGGACAGGCTGAGAGAGTTGAGGCTTTGCAGCCTGGAGAAGAGAAGGCTGCCAGGAGACCTTATAATAGCCTTCCAGTATCCAAATAGGGGCTACAGGAAGGCTGGGGAGGGACTATTGACAAGGTCTGGTAATGACAAGATGAGGAATGGGTTTGAACTGCAAGAGGGGAGATTGAAACTGGATGTTAGGAAGAAGTTCTTTCCAGTGAGGGTGGCGAGACACTGGCACAGTTTGCCCAGGTTGGTTGTGGAGCACATTCTGTGTTTCTGTGCTCCACAACTTCCCTGGAAGTGTTCAGGACCAGGCTGGATGAGGCCTTGAGTGACCTGTTCTAGTGGGAGGTGTCCCTGCCTATGGCACAGTGGGGTTGGAACTGGCTGAGCTTTGAGGTCCCTTCCAACCTAAACCATTCAGTGATTCTGTGATTATCCTTGAAAATTTAACTGAACTGCTCAGCATAAGGTGACTCTTCACTGTGCCAGTGAGCAGCATTGTACTCCCTACCAGTTTCCATCTTTGGGCTGGTTTTCTATGATGAAATTCAAATTAAAAAAATAAAAGAAAGAAAGAAATTGTAAGTTTAGAACCAGGCTGCATTGTGCACCAAGGTCAAAGCTACAGAGATTGTAATTTAGCACCACCTGATTTAAAAAAACAAAAAACAAACAAACAAAAAAAAAAAAGGGAAATAAATGAACAATCATTTCTGCAGCTGTTTTGCTCAATAACAGTAATAATATAGTTGTTAGACACGAGCAGTACACATCAGCTCTGGCAGAGCAAGAAAAGGCTGCCAAGCTAAGTACCTGATAAGCTTTCAGGTTCAAGTATTTGCATGCAATATCAGTATTTCTCCTGTACAAATGACAGTGGATGACAGCTGTCACCTAACTGCCTGTGCTGCTTGGAAGGATCAGGGACGCCCAAGAGGTGAGTTTAAGGACAATTTTTATTCCACCAGTGAGTAAACTTTGTCAGCTTGCTGGACTAGAGAGAGGGAATACCTTTGATGCTCACATGGAAGGGGGGGAAATGATAGACATGATTAAAGAAAAAAGTAAAACAAAAGATTAAGCCTGAGTTTTTCAGCAGAGCCTAAGGGAACTAACTTAGTTCAAAAGAATGTAACTCCTTCTGTTTTTTCTCTTTGCATCCCCAGCCTGCCACCATGTTGTGACACTGATGACTGCAGTTACTCGAAGTGACACTAAAAGAAGCTGGAGTAAGCTTGAGCTCCATGAGAATGCATTTTAAACAGAATTGTCTTTGTCACTGCCTCGTGCCATACAACCTCGTTCTTGCTTTTCTTCAGGGACCTTGGCATTGCCACTCCACTGTTAGGGGATGCACACCCCACAAACCATTCAGATCTTCCTCCTCAGCTCAAACCCAAATGGGAACTTCTGCTTAACTAAGATTTGCTCTATGTTGTCACTGGCTGCTAAGGAAGTTTAAAATTATTACAATACCCCTCATGGGGATGCACTGGAAATGTTGTCTCCAAAGTTGATGATGTCTCATCCCTGCTGTCCCTTCATACAGACCTCATGTTATACTGTAAAAGGAGGAGTCCCTGGGACCACTGAAAAAGAATTGGAGGGTTGGACTCGATGACCTCCTTGGGTGCCTTCCAACCCCTAACATCCTGTGATCCTGTGAATTTCCTTTCTGAAGTGTAAAGGTGTTTCTGATTAATCCAGCTGCACAATGGCATCCTGTGCCTTCTGCACACCTTCTGCTCCATGCTGAGCAGAACTGCAGTCACTTCACACACACACACAAACCATTGTCTGTACAGCACTCACAGAAGGTCAGCTGCATCCAGAACACGTTGGACATAAAGGACTATGTTGTACAATTACTCTGTGCATGTAAAGGTAAGCCCTAATGCACAAAGCAAAAAGAATTATCAGCTTGACTGATAATTTCCAGGGCATGCAGAGTAGTTTGGACGTGTGTCTACCCTGCTCACTCACTGTAGAGAGCTGATCTGCATGTATGTGGGGAAGCAAAGCCAGGACATCTCTGACAGACCAAATGGAAATGCAGATCAAACAGAAAAGTCAGGGAAATGGATAAAACCTTCAAAATTTTCCTGCTGGACAAAGTGGACATATACTGTGGAATACGTGTAGTGGAGCTGAGACCTGGAATGAAGGAAAGAATGCATCCCACAGGATGTGAGTCCTCCAGGATCCAAAACTAGAGGAAAATGGCTGGGACATCTGACTGTTTTGCCTTTCTATACAATGAGGATGAATCTTATAAATGTTCCCCTTCATTACAGATGTTACATTCCTCACACAGAGCATCTTCAAGAACATTTGATAACTTCTTTCAGTGGATAGGATATTCCTCCCTTCTAATTTACCACTGTCTGATAGAAAGGATGAGCCAGTTAGAGCCTTTCCACTTGCTTCATTTCTCTGCTGTCACTTTATTAAGTTTTCTACCAGGGTCTTTTGCTTTATAAGCACAAGACATAGCACCTACAGCTGTCAGATGGCATTCTGAGAGAAATACCAGAGCAACCTGAGACTGCTCTTGAAAAAAGTGCATGAGGGAAAGCACACTAAGTCTGTCACGCCTAAATTTATCACAGAATTTCAAGCATGGCTTTGCATGGTCTCCAGCACCACACACACAATTGCCTGCCTTGCCAGGTTAGTTACTTACACATATTTATAACTACATTGTGGAAAACAAGAGTACTCTCAGGTTGTCTCTGTTCCTCTTTTACTGACCTATCTTTATAATTTCTTTTCCCATGGTATATACAACTGAACACAGCACAAGAAGGAGAATAACACCTGGGCACACATTGTGTAGGCTTTCAATGCTGAGAAGAAGAATACTTTAGATTAGACATCCTGTACTTTCAATTTCCTTCAGTATTTGCTCCCTTCCCTTCGGAGAAGAGAGATGAAACCCAGGGACCTCAGCTCAAGGCGGAACAGTGTCAGCTCCTCAGCTGTGTGCAATAAAAGGGCAATACAATGAACTATTTCTAAAGTTCCTGCTGAGAGACTTACAGAATAACATTTCTTTCTTTGGGGATTTTCACCAAATGTCGGCTAATTATTCCTGACATTTATTCTGAGGTCCCAGAGTGATGAAGCACGTGACCAGCTAGATTTAATAAACTAATAATAGCCAATTTAAAACATTTACTGACTTGTTCCATGGAAGGCAGAGCCAGAGGGTTCCCCTCATGCCTGAGAACGTTGCAGCTGTGCTTTTGTATGCTTTGGGGACACCAAAGGTAAAAACAGGCATTAGATGCTTTAAGCCCTCCACAAAATGTCTCCTTGGTGGACACGTGCTGCATGTGAGCCTTGAGAATAGTGTGCTGGTCTATTTTCAATGCTTAAAGCCATAGTGCACTCAGTATATCATCTGTTTCTTATTTTTATCTATACTGTGATGCTTCACTATTTCTTTCAATAGTTCCTTGAGGGAACCTGAGAGAACTGTATTAAGAACACCACTGATTTGAATTTTTTACCTATTGAAAAGCCTGAGCTTTCTGCACAAAGCATGGGTCTTTAACTGTCACTTCATGTGAAGGATCAGCAGAAGCCCAACCAGCCCTCTGATTAGAGATCTGGCTCTCCAGAAAGGCTGTGTAGGTGTTGGAGGGCAAACCCAGAGGCAGATTCTCCTGCCCCAAAGCTCCGTGTGCCTGAGACATTGCTACAACAAGGGATGAAAATCCACTCTGCTGCTGACAAGGGTGCTCTGGAACCAGAACTGGCAGAGCTGTGTCAGCACAAATCCCTACACAGGCTTGAAATGATATTGATTGCAGCATTAAATATTGTATCACAGGAGTTCTGTTTTACAGAGAGAGGAGCTGGTGACTAACCACTGCGATGCCAACCCTTAACGCACGTCACTGCATGCTTCAGAGCAACAGTAGAAGGGAGCAGTGGAACATATTTGATGTCCCACCTGCAAGATAACATCACTGTGTAATTTTTGATGCTTGTGTATGTAGGATCTACTCAGGCTTGCAGCCTCCACCTACTCTCTTGGGTGTGCTGAGAGTGTCAGTGCTAGCTCAGGGCTGTCTCTCCTGAGTACCTTTGTCATGCCTGGTCTGTCCTTTCCATTCCAACAGTGCTCCTTGTCTCCCTTCAAGGATTGTAACAGCCATGACGGCAGCAGATCATCTTCAGCGTTTTCTGCTGGAAAAACATTGCCTCACTTTTTCACTGAACATCCTACATCAGGGAATTCTTAAATTTTGCATTTTCTTTATTAAAAAGGGAACGGCATCCATTGGGATCATAAAGCCAAGTATGAGAGTGGCCTAAAGAATGACATTTTTCTGTTAAAATGTGCTCGAGGGAAGGATTTAATTCCCTAGCTGAATATGCTAAATGCTAACAAATGAAGAAATAAAGGAGGTTTTCTCCTCCTTTCAGTGTGCAGCTCTTGGTGTAGGGAATGCATAATGATGGGAACTTGTAGGCAAGATCAGTGAAGGCACAAGATGTGTGAAGAAGAAATGAACCCAAATATTTGGTAGTGCCTAGAAGAGGATAATTCCCCACATGGACAAGCAAGAGCTCAAAACTCCAGGGACAGAAGTTGAGGTCAGATGTAAAAAAGATCCCTTGTTGTCTGACACATATAAAGTAAATGGGAGTTAGTTTCCCAAGCACTTTCCTATATATAGCTTCAAGCTTTGCAGATGATTGCAGAAGAAGGTTAGAAGCTTAAGCAGTAAGATTTTGGACTCACTCACATAAAAGCCCACAGGTTGTTAGTCAAGCTAAGTTTTTTGGCAAGGTGCAGCTCTGAGCTATTTCACCTGGGTTACTGACACATTCAGACCCAGATATTTTTGATCTTGCAGGAAAAGAAAATTTCTTTTCCTCAAGGAAAGGATTTTCCTTTCAAGTCTCTCTTACTGTTTTACTCAATTGAAAAACTACAGCTTAACACACAGAAAAGTTAAATGTTGTGTTGATTGAGAAATTACTTATAAAATAATGCAATTATTTTCTTGGCTGCTTGTTTTGATTTTTTTTTTTTTTTCTCCCTGGCATTAGTCTAGGTCTTCCAGGAATTTGGAGCTTCAGAGAGCATTGTTTTGCTTGTGGGATAATTCATTCAGCATTTCAGTTCACTGCTAAAGCTTCCCTTTAAGATGCCTGTGCCTACCATTAATCTCCAATGTACAGCACTGCAGAGAGGGTGGTTAAGCAGCTTACACGAAGGCTAACTGGCTGCATGCACAGCCTGCTGTTTCTTCTATGACAGCCTGACAAGCTTGCTCTTCTATTTAATATCCAGGATTGTGGCTCATTTCTTACCAATGCAGAGAGCCTTCCCCTTCACCCTATGAATATCAGTTTTGTCTAAACCAGCTTATTAAAAAAGATGAAAGACATTGGTCTTCAAATCTATTCTTCCTTTTTTTTTTTAAATTTTTTTTTTTTTTAAGCAGCTCTCTCTGAAGCAACCTTCACCGTGTGCCTGGTGATAAAATATAATCTCTTTTCAAAGATATTATGCATTCACTTCATGCATTTTAAGCACTTGGACTATTCAAGTGCACTGCCCTCCATGAGGAAATGTAGTGTCAGCTGGATTCTGCATATGCTTCTCTATGTTTTCATAATGCAAATGCATCCTTCCTCCTTTTTGTCACAGCTAAGCTTTCAAATTCCCACTCCCAGACCTTAGCAGACATAGGTTTCATTAAGAACAGCAAAGCAAAGGATGTGAAAAACATTCCAAGTGGTTAGCACCTGTGGCATTCCTGAAAAGGGAGAAAGCTTCTGTGCTGGAAACACAAATGCTTGAAAGCATGTATGGCTGTCTCAGCAGCAATAAAAATGCTGAAACCGTGTCTTTCAGCTTTTCTTAACCCTCCCTGCAATGCTCACAGCTCTTTCCCACATGCTTCTTGCTACCTTCACTCTTTCTGTGCCTTCCACATCCTTGGCTGGGTGAGTAGCAGCATATGCTGGGACAGATTCACAGCTGCACATGTGCTGACTGTCCAAACATATACGTGTGCTGACCAGCCAGCTGGCTGCTTCCTCCTGAAACAAGGATTGCACTGGCTCTTCCTTCAAGGGAATGCTAATTAGGGACATTACTGCATGTCTCCTTCACTGGAGATGTTCAAACCCACCTGGATGTGCTCCTGTGTGACCTGCCTTAAGTGACCCTGCTGTGGCAGAGATGTTGGACTAGTTGACCTCTGCAGGTTCCTTCCAACCCTCAACATTTTGTGATTCTGTGATTCATGTCAGGGGCTGGAAGGGACCTCCAAAGCTCAGCCAGTCAAACCCCTCTGCCAGAACAGCATCACCTATACCAGATCACACAGAAATGCTTTCAGGTGGGTTTTGAATATCTCCAGAGAGGGAGACTCCACAAGTCCCCTGGGCAGCCTCTTCCAGTGCTCTGTCAGCCTCACGAGCAAAAAAATCCTTCTCATGTTTAGATGAAAATTCCTATGCCTCAGCTTCCACCCATTGTCCCTTGTCCTGTCATTGGGCATCACTGAGAAGAGGCTGGCTCCAGCCTCCTGGCACTCACCTTTACATATTTATAAACATTGATAAGTGGGAAGTGAGTGGGAACTTCTAATCCTTGAGCCTAGACCTCTGTCAGACTTGGTCATGACTGGACAACAAGCTCTAGGGATGGTCAGCCATAGCCAGCCAGCCAGGCAGGCAGTCTCCATGGTCACACAAGCCTCATTTCTTTAGGAAGCACAACTGAAATAATTTGCCTTTCCCTCTTACACCAAAGGATATGAAAAACTTTTACATCTTTCCTGTGGGCTGGTGAATATAAAATCCCTCTTCTATTTGCCATCTTCCTTTCTAAAGACATGTTCAGATCTCTCGCTGGAGCAAATGAAAAGTTCAAGCGTGGGAAGGGTCGCTAGGGAGAGAGATGTTCAGAAACACCCCTGGATCTGAAGCAGCTAAAGGGTTTTTCTGCATGCTTGTTCAGTGGTTTGACACCACATCTTCATAGTATTCCTACAAAGAGGAAATTCTGAAGAAAGTCTTGCCCAGCAAGACCAGAGGAAAGATAGGTCCCCTGTTGAGCAATCCACACCAGAGGATTAAAATCATTCCTCTAATTCAGCCTAAGATGAGCTTCATAGGCTTACATATAGTGACAGTGGAAGATTTAAGAAGCATTAGTAAGAGTGGCACTGTGCATAAAGATGTTCTGTTTAAAATGTCCATTTATTGGGAGTATTCCTCTCATTTTAGCCTGGATGCATGGAAGGAGTCAGAAAGGAAGGCTTCCACACAGGGCTTCCCTGTTTTTGCCAAAGGACATGTTCTGACAAAGAGGGGAGGGACTCTCTGTGACCTTTGCTGGAAGATGACATGATGTCTTCCTACCTTTAGACATCCATCACGCAGACATTTACATCTGAGGTGGCCACTATCAAAATCTTCACAGCTAATGGGAGGAATCAAGCCTGTCTAGGCTTTATCTGGGCTGGCTTAGTCCCTTCCTTTAAGATGATATGCGCTGAACCCTAAAATTGCTCATTTATCTCCATTGATTAGAGAAGTCATGAAATAATATTTCATCTCTACATAATTTTGCTCTGGATATAAAAAATTTGCAAAATATCAATATTTTGACAAAGAAATAGTAGCTAGATTATAATGAAATCTAAAGGCATTTTTCATCAGCTGTTTTTTTCCAGTCACTTCAGTGATTTTCTTACTTGATTCCTGAGGATAAAATCAGCTTTTGGTAGACCTTAGCTCTTCCTTACGAATAGGAAAGAATTTAGTTTCTGGTATTTTCTCCAATATCTTCCCTAAAGAGTATGTTTACATCATAGAATCCTGGAATGACTTGGGTTGGAAGGGACCTTAGAGCTCCTCTACTCCAATCTCACCACCATGGACAGGGACACCTCTCAACTAGACTTGATTGCCCAAAGTCTCATCCAGCATGTCCTTGAACACCCCCAGGCAGGAGGCAGCCACAGCCTCCCTGGGCAGCCTGTGACAGAGTCTTACCACCTCCTACTGAAGAACTTCTTCCTCAGCTCCAGCCTATCCCTGCTCTGCCTCAGCTTCAAACCATTCCCCTTTGTCCTGTCTCTAGACACTCTCAGCAAATCTCTCTCTGCAGCCTTCCTGGAGGATCCCTTCAGGCACTGGCAGGCAGCTCTAAGGTCCCTCCAGAGTCTTCTCTTCTCCAGGCTGAACAACCCCAACTCCCTCAGCCTGTCCTCATAGCAGAGGTGCTGCAGCCCTTGAATCATCTTTGTGGCCTCCTTTGGCCTCCCTCCAACAGCTCTGTGTCCTTCTTATGATGGACATAAGAAAGAAAGATTAAGCCCTGCCTGGGTTTAACCAAACCACCTATTCATCTCCTCACCCCTAGCTCTCATTTCATACTTTTCACACCTCTCTGTGGTCTCCTGCTGAAAGGAGATGCCTCAACAGAACAATCTTTGTTCCAGCATTTGTTTTCATCAGTTTAGCTCATCTGCCTTGAGCACTTTGCAAATGCCTGGTGAAAGAGCTGCCCAGCAGCCCAGCCTCATGCTCCCTCATCACTGTGGAGCTTATTGGTGACTTCAGTGAGCTCACAAGTGTAGAGGGGCTTGAGCCCTTGGAGAGCTGCTGCTGTGACTCTAATAAGAAGGTGTTGACAAATCTCTGGCAGTTGTCTTGTGAGGCTGGCTCATGATTACTCTCATTTTTATTTTCCCACTGTACTTCCTGCATGCGAGTTGTGTTGCTGTATTTTTGCTGTTGTACAACTCATTGCAAGTTTTTTTGCTCTGAAACAGGATGCCTGATCCTCTTCTGCATTTACCCCCATTTCACACTTTCAAGCAATATTTTTTTTGCTGAGGGTATGACACATCTTGCTCATGTTCATAAGGTTCCCTATAGCTGTTCTCCTTTTGAGAAGGAAATAGACTTCCCTTCCTCCTAACAGTCTGATCTTGATTTTATTACTGCAAATTAATTATGGGAGAATGATGAGTCATCAGGACACTGTGACTACAGAAAATTAGTTTTACGTGAGGTCAAGATTGTCTTACACCACAGCCCTTTCCTTTTGTGTGTCCCCTGACATTTTAGCACTCTCCCTACGTTATTGCCTGTGGGTTAAAATGTGCTTCTCCTCACCATGCTTTAGGAAGAAGGGAGCACACATGTGAGATAAAAGCCATGCGTGCAAGCATAGGTCATCAAGTCTGCAAGCACAATAAATTATTTCTTCACATGACTGGTTGAAAAGATACCCCAAAAGTTGGATTTCTCCATTTTTATGAAGGTTTGGGTTTGTGCCTTTTTTTTTTTTTCCTTTCCTTTCTCTAGAGGCAACTGACAAAGCAACTGCACTCTGCTTTAATGTGTTTGTCCCTGCCTGTCCACTTGTAGCTATCAATCAGACCTCTCACAACGCCTCTTTGATTAACCCAAGACATTGCCTCTGTGTTCATCTGGAATTTGTAGAATGTAGAGAGTCATGTAGATGTCTCCTTACCAGTTATATATAAAACGAAAACACAGCTACTCAACTGACAACTCAGGAATTGTACCAGACTGAGCAACAGCCTTAGGGGAAAAATAAACAACATTATACACTTTAAGGGAATTTGACTGTAATGAGGAGGAGCTGATGGGGTGGAGGGGAGCTGTAGGCTTTGCAAGCAGCAGTTTTCTTGGGAGCATATGATACTGCAGCAGGCAGATGCTGTGGTTTGAAAAGCAGCATGCTGTGCAGATGAACGCTGGGCTTGACCAAGTGGAAGATCTGAAGGGAAAGAGCTGTCAAAAACAATGATCTAACCTCAAAGTCACCTCTGTAATATTAAAAGAAATATATATTTACATGGTGCCACTGGTGCCTGATCTGGTGGCATTTGAAGAGCACAGAATTCGAATTCACTGAAGGTGTTCACATCTCCACCAAGGAGAGATGATTTGCTGTCACACTGGTAAGACTCCCAGAACGCCAAGTTCTTTACACTGCATGAACAGATTGCATAATTATCTGTTGACTTTCTGGAAAGGAGAGTTGGCAGTGCAGTAGGAATAGGTTTTCCAGAGCTGGCGAAGGTCTAGGTGACACTCAAGGACCCTATTAGTGCGATTTTTAATAACTAACAGAAATTCCTGGGACTAAAAAAAACCAACAAACCAACATAACGATGAAACACCTAAAATGTGAGATATATGTTTGGCTGATTTGGCAGATGATGTTAAACTGGAAGAGTCTGAGTGGGGGTTAGGACTACCATGTGGCTGAACAAGGATGAAAACCTAACTTACTGCCAGTGTTTTCCTGCCTCCCTTGAAAAAAATTATGTTGCAGGGAAATAAATTATGTTGCAGGAAAAAAAAGTTTGTGCTATGTGGCAGCATACAAAGTGCACTAATTGCTATCTCTTGTTTTAGTGGGAGGTGTCCCTGCCTGTGGTGAGGGGTTGGAACTGGATGATCACAGGATCAGAGGTTCACAGGATGTCAGGGGTGGAAGGGATACAAAGAGCTTATCAAGTCCAACCCCCCTGCCACAGCAGGACCAGATAATCTAGCTCAGGGCACACAGCAACACATCCAGACAGGCTTGGAAAGGCTCCAGACAAGGAGACTTCACAACCTCCCTGAGGAGCCTGTGCCAGTGCTCTGGGACCCTTCCAGGCAAGAAGTTGCCTCTTGTGTTGAGCTGCAACCTCCTTTGCTGCAGCTTCCATCCATTGCTCTTTGTCCTATCCCAAGGAGCAGTGAGCAGAGCCTGTCCCCCCACTCCTGACCTCCAGCCCTCAGACACTTATAAACACTTATTAAATCCCCTCTGAGTCTTCTCTTCTGCAGACAGAGCAGCCCCAGGTCCCTCAGCCTCTCCTCACCAGGCACTGCTGCAGTCCCCTCAGCATCCTCTCAGCCCTCCACTGGACCCTCTCCAGCAGATCCCTGTCCCTCTTCAACTGGGGAGTCCAAAACTGAAGGCAGTGCTGACCTTTGAGGTCCTTTCCAACCTAAACCATTCTATGACTCTGTGGCCTGGGTCACTCACTCACAATACATATCTCATAAAAGTTACAAGAGTGCATTCTGGAAATCCCCAAATGTATTGTACATGAGAAAATAAAAGTCAGCCAGTTGGAAAACTCCAGAAAATAGGGTAGTGATCTAGGGCACCTGATCTGTCCCTGCACGAGGTACAAAGGGAATTCCAGAAGTAAGTCAAATAGTCACACTGAACTGGAAATCCTCAACTGGGTTGGGCTTTTTTATAGTGTTTATTAATAAAAATAGTGTGAAAGTATGCATATAACTCCAGAGAACTTTTGAACTATCAGAGCTTCCAGTAAGAACACACTAGGAAAAGTTCCTGTATTTTTATATTTCAGGTTAGAAAGGAAGGAAAGGAAACATGTTTTCAGGAAAGAATCTTGAGCTTAGACATTCAATTTTCTGAATGAAAACAGAGTGTAAGGGGTAAGAGTATTTGAAGTGCAAGATGGAATGAAGGAAGACCTTTTATATATTATATTGCCTTCAAGTTAGTCTTCTGCTATGCTTACTGGTCTTTGTGCAGATGAGTAGGTATCCTGTAGATTAAAGACTGTGGAATCTTAATATTCTGGCAGTGTGTTTCCATAGGTTTGTTCAACAATCTTTGAATTCTTTGAACCAGTTTCACTCCTGATTGGAGATCAGGCATTGCAAGGTGTACATGAAAGCAAGTAATTGATTCAGAAGGGAAATCAGAGGTTAAAACTGCAATTTTCTCCAAAGGAAGCCTCCCATGTTTTGAATTTTTAGTAGCTGTCTGTGTGTTATTAACAACCCTACTTAGATTTGACAGGCAAGTAATAATGTGGTTATTCATCTCAAAGACAGTGGACCAGAATACATTTCTGGCTCTATAAATGCATTCTAAAAGCTGAAAGACAAATTTCACTGCAATAAAGAATGGGGATTTGGTAAATGTAATCTTTGGGGGTTTATTGGCATATAAATCTTTCTTTTTTTTTTCTATAACTGCTATTAGGTCTTTAGAAAGTTTGATAAATAGAATAAGTATCCCCTTGTTTATCAACAACAACATCTGAAACCTGACAGTGGGGACATGGGTCAATCCACCCTGTGTGTAATGCCACTGAACCCAGTTCAGTTGCACAGATCTGGATCTGGTTTCAACTAAAAGGAAAAAAAAAATACTGTCCAGTCAAAGTTAAGGACAAATAATGCTAAATAACGGAAGTCTCTTCCCAGCAAAATCTACTGGAATCTGTCCCTGGAGGTGTTGAAGCAAAGCCTGGATGGGGCACTTAGTGCCATGGTCTGGTTGCTTGGCTAGGGCTGGGTGCTAGGTTGGACTGGATGAACTTGGAGGTCTCTTCTGATTCTATGATTGTGTGATAGGTTCACAGAGATGCCCAGTGAGTGCCCCAGTGTGTTTTTTAGATCACCATCCCTACATGCAGTTGTATTGGCTGCAGTGGTTTCTTCTCCTACACTTTTTTTTTTTTTTTTAATAGAAAATGAAAATTTTAGGTAATAAAAATATAAGTAAATAAAAAGATACCATTAAAAAAGATACTTGGTGCATTTCACAAAGTAACTCTGCCACACTCGTAGTATGTACAAATGGCAACTAGAAACTGAATCTCACTGCCAAAAAAAAAAAAAAAGTATTGTAGCATTAAGATTTCATTGTTTAAAAGTAAAATATAAAACTTTTAATCTTCCTTGAGCTTCTTTTTTTCCCCCCTCAAGCATTATATTCTCAGAAGTTTGGTTTGGTTATTTGTTTTGTTTATAATGGTAAACCAACATCCATTTATTTTTCACCTCTATTTGCCTCCAATTCTCATTGTTTTTTTCAGAGCTAAATATCTGTTCAAAAAGAATCCCGTCCTCCTGTTTCTCCCTCTACATTCTAAAAATCACCCATTGCATGACTTAGGATAACAATAAATGAAACAATAGTTTCACCTGATGGGATGGAAACTGTCCAGGCATAAAGCAAGTGTGGTATCTTCATGTGGCATGTGAAATAAAGAAAATTCCTCAGGAATATAATTTCATAACAAAGCAAATGACAATACAAAGTTGTGCTCTAGTGACAGCTGTCTTCTGTGTGGTTTGGAGCAAAAGAACATGTTAATTTTTTTAAAATTTTTTTTTACATCTGTCATTTTAAACTCAGAAGTCATAAAATCTACAGGAAAACAAAATACATGGAATTTATTCTTGTTCTCCCCAGGGAGTGCTAGATTCTGGGCTGCTGGCATAGTCTGCATGTTACCCCTGCAGCTGAGGACCTGTGTGATGAAGGCTTATCTTGGCATTGTGAGGTTCTACCAGGATAAGCACATTGTTCACCCAGCCTGGGAAGGAAGTGAAGTGGAATTTGCTCTCTGGTTATAACAGGAATGGTTTAGTGAAGTCCTAAAAGAGGTGAATGTCTACTAATTCTTTGGCCTTTAATATATTAAAAAAAAAAGCATTAGCCCTACAATACATTTGTTGCCATAACATCTTGCTTCACTTTCCACATTGTTCAAGTGTATTTAGGCTCTCCAATACTGAGGAAAGAATAAATAAATATATGGGAGTGTGAATGCTAAATGGCAAGTGAAGGAAGAACAAAGTTTTTTTTCAGGCACCTGACTGTCAGGTGGGTACCAGGCACAGTCAGAGCTATGGTCCAGCTGAGGGTTATTAAAGAGACTCTTTTGTTCCTGTCCATCCCAAGCAGTGAAGCCATCTGGAAATGTGACATAGCTGAAGCTGTGAGCTTTAGATCTTCTGGACTGACTTCCATGATTCTGCACTTGCTCCATTTGTCTGGCACTTCTAACCCATTCTCCACCCAGAAAAAAAATTACAACCAAATGAACAAACAAACAAAAAAATACCAACCAAAAACCCCCACACCCAAACACAAAAAAACCCAAACCCACAGCAGAAGACAGGACTTCTGTAAAAGACTTTGTATAATTTGCAGTCACTTGACCTTGCTTCCTTAGCATTGCTGTGAGCCATCTGAATTTTACCCTTTATTAAACAGAGTAACAAATTGTAAACACCCAAACAATACTTCGCTTCAGTTGTTGCTTCAGATTTTCTCTGGATGGTGCAGTGATGAAAGGCTCTGTCTTGTGACAACTGTTTTTCTGGCATTTGGAGTCGGTCCAGTTTTGAGTGGTCGAATACATGTGAGAACCAACAGTAGTGCTGTTAGATTCTTTGCACTTGAAAACGTCAACAAGCAGGCCAGAGAACTAATGGAATCAATTACAGACTCGTTTTAAGGTCTTCTTTCTAAACTAAGGCTGAAACATTTTGATAATGCCAGGCTGGGAAGTTTCCTTTGCCTATCTTATACTGGGATAACTTTTCCAGATGTGATGACAACCAGTTTTATTTCAAAGCATATCTCAAAACAGAAACTCAGCGATGGAGAGCAAAAGCTGCCAGAAACTGTATCTCCTCATTTTTCCTCTCCTCGCTGCAGTCACTCTCATCCTTTCCCTGAGTAGCTGCTGGTTCATGAGCCCTTGGGAACCAAAAGACAGAAGCAGAAAGCAACTGCAGATGCTAATTATTTTGGAAGGAAAACAACAATGGAAAACAATCCTCTGTCTTCTTTGGTTACCCCTTCATCCTACACACCACAGGTCTTTGACAAACATGATCATCTTCACATTTCTATCAGTCCTACAGTTAATTGGAGAATTTCAAATTGAAAGCTACCAATCTGCTATCTTTCACAAGTCCCCAGCCCTCACAGAAACTAAATTTGTGTGGCACAATCTCCCTCAAATTCCTAAAATCAGCGAATCTATAAATAATGCAGACAGAAGGCACAGAACACACTTTATACCCTTTTATCCACCTGCTATCAAGTCAATGCACGTCTGTTAAACTAAATTGTTGGCAGCAAAGTTAGAATGAGCTTTCTCACAGTGATTAGATGTCACTGCTGGCTCCGTGTCTAGTAGCATATGCTACTAGAATATATCTGCCCTATAAATTGGAAGAGTTACTATATCAGCTATCATTTCATTGAACATCAGACTGATTGTGCTCTCTAATCATGGGGTCAGAATTACAAAGGGAAGTATGAGAAGGATGCAAAGATTTCCAAAATCCACCTAGCTAGCAGCCCCATCTTATTTTGTGTCCCTCTTTATAAGCTGTCCAGCATCAGCTTGTTTAGACTAAGGTCTTGGAAACCAAATGGGGGTAATAATGTATTAAGTTTGGTAGCATAAATCCATGTCAAAATTTTCCTTTGTGCAGGGTCATTACTGCAACACATTCCAGTGAAGATCAAAGGAAGGAGTTGGAGGGTGATGCTAAAATGATTCATTGGATGTCTGCAGCTGTTTCTCCCAGAATAAGAAAAAGACAAGTTGGAATAATAGGAAATTTCTGCTGTCTTATACCCAATTTGAAACTAACATAATTCCTATTAGCACTACTATTTCTCAACTAATTTTTTTTAATATCTAAAGATACAGTTAAACAACAAGAAAAAACAAAACAAACCAACCAAAGAAAGGACTCCCAAATCAAGCAACCAATAAACAAAACAAAGGCAAAACTTATCTAAGTTCAGAATTTCAGGTGCATCAATACTTTGATAAGTAGTCTTCCCAAAACACCTAAAGATTCTGTGCCTGAACCCTAACCCCTTAAAAGTCTTCACCTGAGAAACTCAGCACTGGACTCAGTCCAGCAGATGGCTTTATAACATGACCCTCGTGTTTCAAGATCAATCAAGAGAGGAAACTTCCCTCTTCTTATAATCATTTATTCATTAGGTATTTCCTCTAGTGATGGGGAATTCAGGATCATTTGTTTCCAAGAGAACACATTCCAAGGAGACAGACTGCTCAGAAGGCTGTGGATTTTTCTGCAGTGCACCTTTTCTTTGAGCACCAAATAAAATTCCTGCATGGCTTCAGAAAAGCAAGATAATCTATCAGCTGAAATATTGTTTACAAATACTTTGGACTCTTCTCCCTTTTAGGGACTGGCACAAAGCTTTTTGAAAGGCACTCATACCCTTCCATTGATTCAGATGACCTTTTGACCAGCCTCTTGGAGTAGCTTGAGGGGAGAATTAATCTTTGATCAAGATTAAATCCTAAGGATTTCTAAAGCTACTCAAACAGGAATTAATTCTTCTGAATTCAGTGGAGAATGCAGTATAAAATCCAAGCTGTCGAATCAAGGCTGAGACCCAAAAGGAGCACTAGTGTAGAAGCTTATGATGTTGCTTTTTTTCCCCTGTGTTTTCCCTCCTCTGTTTTTGAATAATCCAAGAAGTCACACATTACAGCATTAGTTTTCAACAGGGAATGTTTTTAACTGCTTATCAGTTCAAGGTTACTTTAGCTGTTCTCAGAATCACACAGTCACTGAGCCTGGAAAAAACCTCTGAGATCATTGAGTCCAGCCTATAACCCAACACCACAACATCAGCTAATCCATGCCACCAAGTGTCACACACAATTTCTTAAAACTTCCAGGGACGGTGACTCCACCACCTTCCTGGACAGTCCATTCAAGCATCCAATGACCCTTTCTGTGAGGAAGTGCTTCCTAATAATCCAACCTAACCTTCTCCTGGCACAGGTTTGGACCATGCCCACTTGTCCTGTCACTTGTTGCCTGGGAACAGAGCCTAACCCACACCTGACTACAACTTCCTTTTAGGCAGTTGTAGAGAACGATAAGGTCCCCTCTAGGTCTCATCTTCTCACTTGCATGAGAGATAAGAAGGGATAGAATTGTTCAGCATCACTCTGAAAAATACCATGTTAGAACTATACTCACTCCTCTGAGGAGTGCAAATCTCTTAATCTGGCTCTTCTCTTATTAAACTCACACTCATAAAGTGTTAATTCCTTCATTAAACTCACTTTCAGATTTCCCACGTACAAGTAATACCTTCCTATCCTATCCTGTGCCACCTTTGCTATGCTTGCAGAATCAGCTCTACAAAAAAATCAATAGTTAATATATTTCATTGCCAGGGACAGCAAAGTGTTAGCAGAAGAACCACGGCAAGGTCATTCTCTCAGTCTCAGGCCACCAAACACACACAAACATTTGCCAACAGTGAGGACAAGGAACAGCCTTGGATGGTGTCAGTCTGCTCTGCTCCTGTGCTGCTTGACCGCAGTGTGCATGTCCGACACCCAAAGCACTTTCTGTGCTATCAACACACACACACACACACATAGGCATGCCCATATCCATATCTGGCTTTTGCCACTGCACTAATTGCTGCTTATTAGAGCTGCTGACTTTCCAGATGATAAAATTTAATGCCTGTTCTCTTGTAATATTTGATCTTAAAGCTTATTTTTATATATATCCTAAGCTGGGAAATTAACATTTTCAGTTGCATGATGTTTAAGACACAGATAGGTCCTCAAAATTGCTTCTCAGCCTGATTCCCGAGAGCTTTTTTTTAACTTGTATTTAGAGACTGTAAAGTTTTCAAAGAGTCTTGGGTACACATTAAGGACCATCGATAAAGAGAAGTTCAGACCTGTACCAGGAGCAAATATTTCCAGCAGAAAGAAGATTTGGAACCACAGATTAACTTCTCCATGAGCACTTCCAAAATTGTATTTTTATTAATGCCTGTCACCTCAGCTGACAGGGTAATTCATCACAATTAAAAAGATAACCTGCATTAGTGAGGTTTCTGAAAGGGAGTTGTGAAATTCATTTTCTAGGTGGCCTTTGTATACACAGCAGAATTTTCAATGCTTATGAGACAAAATAACACTGCCAGTGATCATAACACCCTCATCTTTACTTTGGCTACAATAGAAATGTGCTCAAATAATCTGCAGGTCAGCTTCTCAGCTGAGTAGTTTGGAGACTGCCAGCAGTAATTGACTGCCATGAGTGGTCACATGAGTAGGGGTAGATTGTATGCAAAAACTGTCACACAGTAGGAGCAGATGAATCAACACAATGGTTTGTTTCTCAAGAGCAGCAAGGGATGCAGTAAATTTGGAATTAGCTAAACAGTGTTTATTAAAGAAAAATGTAAGCATTTCTCACTTCAAGAGAGATTTTCAGGTGCTGGAAGGTGTCCAGAGAAGGGCAACAGAGCTGGTGAGGGGCCTGGAGCACAGCCCTGAGAGGAGAGGTTGAGGGAGCTGGGGGTGTGCAGCCTGCAGAAGAGGAGGCTCAGGGCAGAGCTCATTGCTCTCTGCAGCTACCTGAAGGGAGGTTGTAGCCCGCTGGGGTTGGGCTCTGCTCCCAGGCACCCAGCAACAGAAGAAGAGGACCCAGCCTCATGTTGTGCCAGGGCAGGTTCAGGCTGGATGTTAGGAGGAAGTTGTTGGCAGAGAGAGTGATTGGCATTGGAATGGGCTGCCCAGGGAAGTGGTGGAGTCCCCATCCCTGGAAGTGTTCAAGACAAGACTGGATGGGGCACTTAATGCCATGGTCTGGTTGACTGGCTAGGGCTGGGTGCTAGGTTGGACTGGATGAGCTTGGAGGTCTTTCCCAACCTGGCTGATTCTATGATGTCATGGGACTATGTGTGCTTCTCTAGACACAAGCCAGTAAGCACAAGGTGTTTATTACCAGAATAATTTGTAGTGAACAGCAATGTCTCTCTGTGCACAGGACTTGCCTATTACTAATTTTGAATCTAAGCCTGAATGTTATAAAAGCAACTCATTGACACTGAGCATCTCCACAAGCATTTACAGCTGCCCTACTCCCACCAGGTTGCCTTTGTTATTAATGCAGAGAAACATGCATTTTATAAGTTTTCATTTGTCTGGCCTCTTTAAAACAGCAGCTTTAAGATGAGATGAATCACACCTTAGACTCCATCAGCAGTAATTAATAAAAATTCCTTAACTCTGAAGGATGTCCCTGGTGACTGACTTAGACAAATTGAGCCCAAGAAGCCTAATGTGGTGAAATCCTGATGGCTTCCATGACCAATTTTGCAAAGGCTTGCTGCATGCATATGGATAATTTTATTTGTTGAGAGTTAAGACCTCTAAAATGAATTCTCTTTCCAGGGGTCTGGGAACCTTGACTTGCCTGTGAAGGACAGTCACCAGAATGGCTTTTTAAAGCAGGTGTCTTTTGGCAATATTGGTTTTAATTTCTCTGTGTGTCAGCTATTCCATATGTAAAATGTGAATCACAATATTAATCGTATTACGACCTGGTTTGACTTTCTTCATTCAGGTTTATAAAGTGCTTGATAAACTCCAAATGGTGCAGATGCCAAACATTATTAGCTATGTTATTCCTCTTCATTGCTGTCACCTATTCATAGGCATTTTCAACACAGTTTGAATTTTGACCCCTCTTCATCTCTCCTTTCTGAATAAATAGGGATATTTAACTGTCCATCACCCTGCCTCCGTCCCTCTGAGCTTCCAAGCCAGTACATTGGTGATTCAGAGCATACCCTGCAATACCCTTTTCCACTCTCTATTGGATGTGCCTTCCATATGCTATTAAAGATTCAGCATCACAAGCTATCATTATATTAATTTTAAGACACTTTTTTTTTTATCAACAGATGAACAATCACGATGATTAAAAATGCTTCTCCTCTCAAGGGCTTGTACAGTATTTTGCATTCTCTGGCATGCTGATTAGTTATGTTGATTGAAAATGAGTGAAAAACAGAGACAACTTATTAGCCAGTTGAGTTAGCTGCTACTTACATTAATGAAAATGTCTGGATACATGCCTATTAAGAATACTTGGGAGATCAGAGGTTGAGAAGTGATTCTTTCACTTCTCACTGCTGACAATTTGGAAAGGAGCATATCCACAAATGGCTGCTGAGGCAGGCACTGCCGCCCCAGGAAAGATGCTGGCCAAAACAGAGCATCCTCAGAGAGCCCCACCGAGTGGGTGCTTCTTGCACCCTGCTGAAGGTTGGCATTGCAGGTGCTTTGGCAGCAGGAATGTTTGCCAGCAATAGCAGCTGGCAGCAGCTCTGTTATTCACTAGTAACAACATGTCCATCTTTCAGTGCCAGACAGACACCCGGGCAAATAATGGAGGGGATGTCGTTGGTCTTCTGGAGCACAGCTTTGGGCTCTTCATAACAGGTGGCTACACTTCAATATCTGAAGAGGACCTACAGGAAGCCTGGAGAATGACTGTTTAGAAGGGCATCAGTTTTAAATGGGAACAGGGTAGCTTTAAGTCGGATAGAAGGAAGAAGTTCTTTACAATGAGAGTGGTAATACTGGAACAGATTGCCCGGGGATGTGGTTGAGGCCCTGTCCCTGATGACATTCAAGATCTGACTCAGGGTGGCCCTGGGCAGCCTGATAGAGTTAAAGGTGTCCCTGATGACTGCAGGGCAGTTGGATATGATGACCTCTGCAGGTCCCTTCCAACCCAATGAAATCTGTGAACTTGTTTGTTTATAGAAGCACCTCAGAATGCCTTGAAGGCTGCAAACAACATTTCATATGTATGTATGTATGTAAGTACATCTCTAGATATATATATTTTTTTTTTTTTTTAATTTTTTTTTTCAGGAGCTCCGTGCTGAACACAGACCTCATTCTCTCATCTGTGTACAGATAACACACTGGTGGCCTATGGCTGTGGGAAGGAGGGAGAGGGTAAAAGACATTTTGCTAAGACTCTTCTTTCACATTTGAAATGGCAAGGATAAAAGCAGTAAAGTGATTTGCCCAAGGTGATGCAGTAAGTGCCAGGAATTGAATCCAGAGATTCTGAGTCACAGCCCAATGCCTTAATCAGCTGACCATGTTTCCAAGCATTTGGCTTTACTGTATCAGTTGGTCTGATTTACTGGCAAAGCTTTATGATAGTGAATTTTCCCACTACAAAAAGTCAATGACCTAAAAAAAAAGAAAGTCTTTCCCCTCTCCCTGTTAACTGGAAACATATTGTACCTGAGTAACAGTGCAAAATGAATGCTGAGGAAAAAGGCTGGCAACAGAAACCAGGCTTACTGAGAGTTCCCATTCCAGCATCACTGCAAGAGTCAGGTGGCAATGACTTGTCATAAGGAACTCTCCATGAGAACAGAAGACCAGGATGTTGTCATCAACCAGGGATTTGCTTCTGGTCAGCTACTGTTTCATAGAATCATTGAATGCTTGGGGTTGCAAGGGACCTCCAAGGATTGTCTAGTCCAACCCACCTGCAGTCAGCAGGGACATCCTCCACTAGGTCAGATTGCTCAGAGCCTTGTCCAGCCTGACCTTGAATATCTCCAGGGATGAGGCTTCAACTACCTCTCTGGGCAGCCTATTGCACTGCAGAATTTGTTCCTAATATCCAGTTTCAATCCTTTTTGAAGGATTATTTAAATAGGAAAGGCCTAAGAAAGAATTTAGAGAGCTTTGCTTGTGCTCCTTGGATCACTGTATAGCCACTTTGTTTTTTCCAAAATATTTAGTTCTATCCAAACAAAGAACCCAGATTTCCTCCTGGCTGCTCTGACTCTGTTGAAAGGATTTCAAGTAGAATATGTCCTCAAATCTGCCAATTGTCAAATTATGACAATTAATATTCCGAATGGGTGAGAAAATAATTTAAAATCTATTCATAAAAAATTTAAGCCATATTTTAGATATAAGATTTTATCTTACATATGATTTAAC
Organism: Psilopogon haemacephalus; assembly: GCA_013396835.1. NCBI lineage: Eukaryota > Metazoa > Chordata > Aves > Piciformes > Megalaimidae > Psilopogon > Psilopogon haemacephalus. Next base: position 1,722,634 of record VWZI01021156.1, on the reverse strand, counting down.
TTTTTTTTTCAATTATCTCTATATTCCATGGTTGTTTTCAGTCTTGTCATTTACTCCATTATGAAAATACATAGTTAGAATAAAATATCTTATTTATCTGCTCATCTGGACTTCAGATAATTGATAACTTAATCTTAAAGTTCTGTGTTAGTGAAAAAAAAAATTCAGTTTCTATACGTGAGTTTAAACACAAGGCTGCTAAACTAGCAGAGAAGAATTGAAGCAGTCAGGGTTTGCTTGTTTCCATGGCCTCTCCAGGGTGTAAATTGGTATTTTATTTAACTGTGCAAAGCAAGATGAACTCTGCTATTCAGAGCCTAAACTACAAACAGCTAATTAGTAGGCAGCTTTCCTTTGCAATCAAGGTCCAAGTCTTGTTTTTCTAACACAGCAGTCCAAAAATTACACTAAAGAGAGAGTGCTAGAGAGGCACTTTATCAAAACCTTCTCTCCTACAGGTTTTATTCCTTAGGAATGGTGGTGCTGATCTCCAGAGAAGAGCTCCTGCCTGCAGAAGAATCCCACATTGCTCACATCTCTGGTACAAGCACACAAGCATTGAACATTCAATAACTGACTGTAAGCATTTCTTCAGCAGGTGAGGAACATCTGCAGTGCCATCCTGAAGCATTTTATAAACACAGAATTATAGAATCACAGAATGGTTTGGGTTGAAAGGGACCTCAAAGCTCAACAAGTTCCAACCTCCCCCTGTGCCATAGGCAGGGACACCTCCCACTAGAACAGGTCACTCAAGGACTCATCCAACCCGGCCTTGAACACTTCCAGGGAGGTTGTGGAGCACAGAAGCACACAGGTTGTGTGGGACTGAAGATCATGTGGTCACATTCTGTGCTTCTGTGCTTCACAACCTCCCTGGGCAACCTGTGCCAGTGTCTCACCACCCTCACTGGAAAGAACTTCCTCCTAACATCCAGTTTCAATCTCCCCTCTGCCAGTTTAAACCTATTCCTCCTCATCCTGTCATTACAAGACCTTGTCAATGAAGAGAGAGAAAACAAATCAGGGAGATCTTTATGCCTGTATTGTCTTGCACTGCAAGGTAGCATGCAAGAGAACTGACAAAAGAAGTGGGCCCAAAGCAATGCTCATGACATCCTGAGTTAGCAGGCAGCAGATCAAATTTACACCTGAAGAATGGGCTTCTCTGATAAGAGTCGAATGTGTGCACTGTGAATTAGCATGAATATTAAGCAAGGCCAGATAAAAACACATCTCATTTCTGAGCACAAAAAAAAAATATCATTGTCTCATTTCCTCTGAGATGTGTGGTAAACGTGACTTTTATTCAGCATTTGGAAGGCAGAATGGATGATATTACACTCCTCAGTAGTGCAGTTATGCAATTCAATGGGGGATGAAATACCATGATTTCATAAATAGGATAAAGACTAGTAAAATCATCTAATCACTGTTCCCTCTTATTTTCCATCACCACTGAGGATGGAAAAGAGCAGGAGAGGCAGATTAATTTTAAGGCTTTATGCGGATATGGGTCAGTAGCCCACAGCTTTCCTGGTTTTTCTAAGTGCTGACATCCTTCAGCACCAAGAGCTCTGAGAAGGAGGCAGTGACTGCAAATGAACCCTGCACTCCCCTCAGCAAGCAGCAGTGGGATTGTGTTTGTGCTTGCAGGTGACCCCCAGACATGCTCAGGTCTGCTCTGCTCCCGAGAAAGTGCACAGGGAAGTTGTGTGGTGCCTGTGCACAGGCAGTCCTGAGCTGTGTTTTTGCCTCTATTAGGCTTATTTAGTGCTAGGTTCAAGATCACCTTTGAAGCCTTAGATGTCATGTGCTCCCACCAAGGTCTGGCTGGACTGTCCTCAGAGTCCCCCATTGTTTCACAGCCATGTCATACTGCCAGAGTTGGACAGAGAAGTAGCCTGAACTTGGGTTGGCCTCCAGCTCAAGCTCTCGGGTACTTGCTAGGTGTGCAGGTGCACTCATTTCTGCCCCCCTTTGGAGCCAGGGCATTCCCAAGGAGGCCCATCTTCTGGGAGGACCACGAGGCAGTAAGGCTAGGCCAGGGAAGCAGGGCTGTGGCAGGCTGTGTCTCACTGGGTGTTTTTTCAGAGGAACATGTTGTCTGAACGCCTACGCCGCTATTCCAGGCACCAGGCATGTTAACTAACTGCAGGCATTCGAAGGTACCCAAAGGACTCAGTGATTTCAGCAGCCACACAGGATGCCTTCTACATCCACGCGGTGGAGAGGCACCACCTCAACCTCAAGGTGATCTTTCGGCAGTTTGGAGATCCCTGGTGCTACACCTGACTCCCACCAACATGTCCATGTGGAGAGTCAGCTATATAATCTGCCACAGTGCTCTCATGTGAACTGCTAACAGATGGCACTTTTTCTGTCTAAAATATGCGCCTGGAGCTGGTTTCTTTCACACTTCTCCCCCACACACACACGTTTGGAGGGGTTTTTCATCAGTTATTCACTCTGCAGCCTCAGGTTGCCATCAAGTCTGAAAGTCACTGCACAGTCCAGATGCTCATGAATTTATCATGCTACCTGTTCAGCCTCTGGCCCAAAGATTAAAAGCTTCTTCTGGGTTCATTTCAGTCCTAACAATGTAACTGTACAACACATTCATGTTTTGTCTCTGTCACCGTGCCAGCGGTGACAAGGACTTACAAGGGCAGGGTGACGAGTCATAAAGATACCTCACAGCACATCTAAGAGCAAATCCAGCTCTTGAAAGTTAGGCTGGCCATGGAAAATCAATTTAAACCTCAGAATTTGGGCAAAAAGATCTTTGTGATCATAAACTCACTTAAAGGTAGGGTAGAGGTTTCTTTAGAAATTAATAGCGGTGATTTATCTGGGGAGCATTAGCAGCACTCTGTGGGCACGGTTTTGGTACAGAGGCAGAAGACCTGCATTCTTCAGTGCTCATCTATGTCATTGCTTAATGTCCATCACAACCAGACTGAGGTGTGTGGAAAGCAAGCCACCTGCTTTTCCTGTCTAATGCACCATGCTTACAAATCACTTACTGGAGAAAGCTTTCTAGATGGAACAGTGGTGCTGCTCAGCATGACCTCAGCTCTACTGCCTGCCATAATCTGTGGCCCTGTGAGGTGTGCAGCAAAGGAAGGTGAAAGCTGGCACAGCAAAATCAGAGGCAACAAAATCAGAGGCAACAAATTAGGAAGCAGTTTGGGGAAAGAGCAGGCAGCTCAAGGGATATTCTCTTCTCCCTCTGCTCTGCCCTGGTGAGACCCCATCCTGAGAACTGCCTTCAGTTTTTGGCTCCCCAGTTGAAGAGGGACAGGGATCTGCTGGAGAGGGTCCAGCAGAGGGCTATGAGGATGCTGAGGGGACTGCAGCACTGCCTGATGAGGAGAGGCTGAGGGACCTGGACCTGCTCTGTCTGCAGAAGAGAAGACTGAGAGGGGATTTAATAAATGTTTATAAACATTTGAGGGCTGGGGGTCAAGAGGTGGGGTGGAGAGGGGGATGAGTAGGCTCTTCTCACTTGCTCCCTGGGACAGGACAAAGAGCAATGGATGGAAGCTGCAGCACAGGAGGTTGCAGCTCAACACAAGAGGCAACTTCTTTCCTGGAAGGGCCCCAGAGCACTGGCACAGGCTCCTCAGGGAGGTTGTGGAGTCTCCTTGTCTGGAGCCTTTCCAAGCCTGTCTGGATGTGTTGCTGTGTGCCCTGAGCTAGATTGTCTGGTCCTGCTGTGGCAGGGGAGGTTGGACTGGATGAGCTCTTTCGGTTCCTTCCAACCCCTGACATCCTGTGAGCCTGTGAAAGGTAAAAAGTCCATGGCATTGCTGCTGTCATTGTCTGCAGCAGAGGATTGGAAACCCAGGACATTCCCTGCCACTAGTGCAAGAAGGAAGGGAGGTTTCTGCTAGGACATGAGGAACGATGAAGCAGCAATAAGTGACCACACTTTTCAGGCTTTCCTATCACTGTCCTCACCTCCCACAGCAATTTTGCATCTGACTCCATTCCAGCTCTGCTGCATCTTGCTCCTGGTTCCTTTACCTTAGCAAGAAGCCAAGCAAGGCTGCAACCTCTCCTCTCCAAGGTGGCAAGATTCCATTTAGCCCGTACTGCTCAAGAGCCTTGAGGCAGCTCTGCCGTGTCTTCACGTGATGGTTAAAAGCCTCAGCAATCATCTGACATTGTCAGAGCATGTGCAGATGAGTTGAATCCCTGAGGCAACCCAAGACACTGTTTGTTGAGTCTCAAAAGCTGTTTACTGTGAAAACATAGAAGTGCTCCATGGAAATCTAATGTTCTGCCTTACATCACATGAACACTATGTCAGTGTTGCTGCTTTTTTTTTTTTTTTTTTTCCCTGTTTAGTCTGTGGTACTTATAAATCATTTACTGAATAAAGGTTTCTAGATGGAACAATGGCAATGTTTGCAGCATCAGCAAAGACCTGTGCTGCACTGCCTGGGCAGAAGCCCTGTGGTCTACTGAGCTATGAGATCAAACGTGAATGCTGCCATAAAAAGGCAAGAAAGATGTGTTGATGATTTCTCTGCCCTTTATATGCTGGCACTTAAAAGGCTTGGAGGTAATTTCTGTAAACTTCAGCAAACCTTTGTCCTCGTCAGGTGGGAACATTTGAATCAGACACTGGATGAGTCGCTGTCTTTGGTAAAATTATTCACAAAATGGAATCTTGGGATCAGGCTGAGGGACCTGAGGCTTTTTAATCTGCAGAAGAGAAGACTGAGAAGGGATTTAGTAAGTGTTTATAAATGTCTGAGGGCTGGGGGTCAGGAGGCGGGGGAGAGGCAGGCTCTGCTCACTGCTCCCTGGGATAGGCTAAGGAGCAATAGATGGAAGCTGCAGCACAGGAGGTTCCAACTCAACACAAGGGGCAACTTCTTGAGTCTCCTTGTCTGGAGCCTTTGCAGGCCTGTCTGGATGTGTTCCTGTGTACCCTGAGCTAGATTGTCTGGTTCTGCTGTGGCAGGGGGGTTGGACTTGATGAGCTCTTTGGGTCCCTTCCAACCCCGGATATCCTTTGAGCCTCTGATCAAAGTCAAACTTAAAATACACCAATATATCAAACTTAAAATATATTCAAACACTTTGCATTAAACTTTGTGTGGCTGCTGGGCCTCATGTGGTGAGGTTAGCAGAGAAGAATTAAGATTCTTGGTCCCCCTCTTCCACTCACAGATACTGCAAGCTTTGTATTTGGGGCATGTTAGCCTTTTCTCAGTCATATAAAGGAGTTAGATCTGGCCTCAGCACCACCCTGACACTCAGTGTAGGCATTAGAAACCTTGGGAAGAGGAGGAATGCTGCTTTTCTTCTATGTTATCAGGGAATTTCAGGGGACGTGATGCTTCCTGCATCCCCTTCTGCAGACCTGTCCCTTCAAAGGTGAGTGTTTGTTGATCCAAAGCTGAGCTGTGCAACATCTACCATGTGTAACATCTTTCTCCAGGGCTTACCTAAGGGCTGTAGTTCTTGAGGATGCTGCTGTGTTATTTCTGTGACTATTCAGCTGGTTTCAAGGGTCTGTTTTTTTTACAGAAACCACTAGGAATGTAAAGCTGCATTCTTTTTTAGAGGAGTCACCCAAGATGATTGCTCATGGTTTCAGCAGGGGGGAGGCTGGGAGGGAGATCTTGCAAAGTGTATTAGGAATGCTGCAAAGATTCCATCAGACTGGTAGGCAGAGACCACTTAACACCTCAGGGGCTGTTTGAGGGCTCCAGGGTCTAATGTCATCTGTGAAATAAACCTGTTTCAGAAAGGGCTGACCTGTAGGTACAGCCCTTGGCTGAAAAATAGGCTGCAAAGTTTAGAAAAGATCTTACCACTCTGATAGGAGGCCTTGTGCTTCCCTGCACAAGCAGGGGAAGCCTGTTAGAGATCCAGTCCTGTGGATTTCCCTTCTGCATAATTTGTTTTCCTCATGAATCTCCAGCCTAAAACAATAGAGGAGTTTCCAGCAATAGGGGGATTTTCAGCACTCTGAGCTTAGTCATTTCCTATTACTCAAAGGAAGAAAATGTGAAAAAGTTCCAATTTAGCAAGTCTCTGGCTGATGGTCCAGCCAATATTTATGTGTCTGCTTTCACAAAGTCCTAAACTTCAGCCCAGCAGGAGTGCTGCCTCTCTCTGAAAATAACATGATCTTTGAGAACAATTGTCCAAACTGGGAGAGTAAATAGCTCTCAGCATAGCATAACTGGCAGTGGCCATTGGAGTTTCCATGGTAACAGAGAATGTTGTCCTGGGTTTATTTTGTTGTTCCTTTGATAGTACAGGCAAACCTTTTAAACAGTTCCAGTCTGAGAGCTTAGACTGTTAACAACTACTGCCACAAATCTACCCAAGTGCCTAAGAATCCCATTCCAAAGGTTGGAGTGGCTGCAGCTTTGGGTGTGCAAGCACATGTTTTGCAAATCGTTTTTACTAATAGTGTGGCTTGTATTAAGTTCAGCTTAGCTATGTCTGAGCATTGAAAAGTTCACCTAAAGAATGGGAATTCTGCAGCCCATTCCCATAGCTCCTGCTTTATCAGCTTCTCTGCCTGGAATACATCTAAGGAAAAGGAAGTAATTTATTTTCAGCAATATTTTCCCCTGAGCTCCTTGAACCTAGTTCACATCTCAGCTTATCTTAGGTCCTGTTTGACTTTGCTCAGTTCACTTCTGTAAATCAGAGTCTTCCTCCTTTCTGCCAAAACCGTGAAGCAAAACTGGGCACTTTCCACTCAAATAGCTTAAATAGCTGCTCTTCAGGAAAAAAAAAGTCTTGCTAGGTATCCCAATGATACATGAGTAATACTTGAGGGAAATGAAACTCTTTCATTTGATAACTTTTTTTTTTTTCTGTACTAGTTCTAGAATTTGTTTATCCAAATGGAGCTCTATAAACTTGGAGCAATAAAACACAGTTTAAAATCCTCCTCCCAAGACTGCAGGAGGATAAGCAGCCCCCAGAATGACTGAAACCATGAGGTAAAGCAGGATGAACATACTACAGCTTGCCTGATGAGGCTTTTCCCTGCGGTATGCCCAAACAAGATCAGAAGAGCTGATTCAGGGATGTCCGAAAGAGAAACTTTTTCTGTATCAGCATCTTATCATCTGATGCCTGCAGAGCACATGTCCTACAACAACAGCAAACATTCTTTCGCAGTTCTAAGCAGCCCTTGTTCTTGAATCAGATGATAGTTATTTGATCCAGGCACCCTGAACCAAAATAGCCTGTGTGTTTTCCTTTCTGCAACTAAAGCATGTTCTAGAAGCTGGGAGCTACTCAGATATGGAAAGTAACTAAATACACCTCTGATGGTAACTAAATACACCTCAGCTACGAGGACAGGCTAAGGGAGCTGGAATTGGTCAGGCTAGAGAAAGGAGACCTTAGAGCTGTCCCCCTCAACGGGGAAAGAAATTGTTCCTTATGTCCAACTTAAACTCCCCTGGCACAGCTTGAGGTGGTTTCCTCTTGTGCTATCACTTGTTAGTTGGGAGAAGCAATTGACCTCACCTCACTCCCACCTCCATTCAAGGGAGATCCCACAGGAAGGCTGCAGAGGGACTTTTCTTGAGGGTGTCTAGAGACAGGCCGAGGGAGAATGGTTTAAAGCTGAGGCAGAGCAGGGTTAGACTAGAGCTGAGGAAGAAGTTCTTCAGTACAGAGTGCTGAGATTCTAGAATAGGCTGCCCAGGGAGGCTGTGGCTGCCTCCTGCCTGGGGGTGTTGGAGGCCAGGTTGGATGAGTCCTTGAGCAGCTGAGCCTACTTGAGAGGTGTCCCTGCCCATGGTGGGGAGGTTGGAGGAGATGAGCTCTGAGGTCCTTTCCAACCTGAGCCATTCTAAGGTTCCATGAAGTAGCATAACATGATTTGGTTAACTATGAAGAAATGGATGGATTTCTCAAAATCATCAACAAAACCAAGCCAAATTCAGTAAAAAGAGTCACCATTAATATAGCTATTATGTGACCGAAACACAGAAATGTATGGTAATAGAAAAAGAAATAGAAGCCCACATCCAAAACAATTTGCTTTCTGCACAGTGAGAACAGCCTGCGGGATGTTCAGTTTTGCAATGCCTGTTGTAATAAGAGCCTAAGCTGATGTCAGGTGCTATTACACTAGAAATAATAAATATTACTTAATACTTACACTTCAGATAAAACATGCAAATAGAAATATGAATAAAATTTTAATTAAGATGTTACTATTTCACCCAATTGTGCTGATTCTCCAATTTTTTCTTCTCTTGGCATAGTCCAGGAAAACAGAAACAGCCTCAGATACTTCATTTTTCTTGCACAGGCCAGGCTAAATGATTAAGCCAACCACTGAAGAGTAGGAGCACTGATTTCATGCTGCATTTCAGAATTCTAAGCAAGCCACAGCCCCAAGTATTTCCCATTGAAGACAAAAGAGGTTCTTAGCATGGGATTCATTTAATTTGATGCATCCTGTCAAAACTGGTTTTATAAGCACACTATAAAAGAAATCAGCACTTTCTGAAGGTTGTCTGAAGACAATTAACAGTCTGGTAGAATTCTAGAAGTATCTAACTCTCTCTATATTGTCTGCAGAGAATGATAGAGGAGCTTTAAGCAGATGATGTGAGGAGAGACATCTCCAAGAGGTGTTGGATCAGGTTGGATATATGATGGTGACATATTTGTGGAGTATTCTTCTCTGGAGACTTTCAAAATCCATCTGGATGCATTCCTGTGTAACCTGCCCTCAGTGATCCTGGTTTGGCATGGAAGGTTGGAGAGGATGATCTCTGGAGGTCCCTTCAAGCACCTAACATTCTGTGATGCTGTGATTTGTTCCCATATATTACGAGCCTGCACTTCTAAGAGGGCAGAAAAGTTGGTGCAAGACTAAATGAAGAATAAGATGAAAGAATCTTAAACAAAACCAAACAAAAAACCCAAAACAAACCAAACCAAACTTTGTATTAAAAAAGAACCGGTGCACAGCAAGAGCAGCTAGGGTTTGACAGCTTCTTGTTTGGAAAACCAGAATAGCCTTCCCTTGTGTAATGGTCCTTTCAAAGTTATGACAACAAAACTTTGTAGTGTCAATCCCTGTCTATAGATACCTCCATACAACATAAAGGAATTTTAAATACCATTCCCTTCCCACACTGAAAACTTGTATGAATCCTTCCCCAGCCCACGTTTGTTTAGAATACATTTTTATAGCAAAGAAGTAATCTCAATAACGTGCAGTGATTTATCTTGGGCATACAGACTCAACAGTAACTGCAAGGAGAGCAAGATGGCAGGAAAAGAAGAGATCTGGACCATCTGGGTGAAAATATGTGGCTTTTTAAAATGGTTAGAGGAAAGAAAATTGACATCTATCTGGAAGTGAAAAGTTTTGAATCGAGCTGAGAGTTTTGTCACTCACTCACTGACTTTGTTCATGACACCGATGGTTGCTTTTCAGAGTCACATGTTGCCCACCTCTTTTTTCACAGTCAAGAAACTAGGGAACAGGGCTAAAATTTGGTTTCCCCATCTGGGGATGTGTAATCAACAACTATTTAGCAACTGTGCAATAAGCACTAAGGGTTGATTGAGTTGTCTTTGCTTTACAAGAAGACATTTAAACAAAGTGCTAAATTAGCATAACTGCTACAGTACCACTCCTCTCTCTCACCTATGCTATTTCTGATCATGATATGAAGACAACAATAAAAAGAACAGTCCCCTCCCTGAAACTCAGGAGCTTTACTCACATACAATGTTCAGTTAGCTACATAACAAGTTTTGTTCCCTTGTTCAACGTTAATAATGTTTATGTTCTTACTCAGAGAGACATCAAGTGAAAGATGAATTGCTTAGTGTTTACAAATAGAGTTAGAAGCTTCCCGGTGCTGAGACAAAAGGCAGGCTTCTGTATGTCATTGCAAAGGTAAAGAGGAACAGGTTTGTCATTAAACCAATAAAATTTTATTCTGTTCTGTTTTTTGTTGGTTTTTTTTATGGTCTGTTATTGCACTGAAACTCATCTAGTATTTATCAGGTGATAAAAAGGACAAGCCAAGCTCTTCTTTACTGGAAAAATGAAGCTTTGTTGCTGTAGCTGATATCAAATAGGCCTGCTAGGTGGGATAGTGCCAAAGACCTTCAGAATACAAATGGAATCCAGAGGGTTTGTGACCAGTGAAAATTTTACTTTGGTATTGTTCAAAATAATATGCTCACTTCTGATTTAATTCATGCTGGTGTTCTAAGAAACTCACGTGGAAGTCAGTGACATTGCATCACTCTGTCTGCAAACAGGGGTTGCTCATAAAGAAACTGAGAAGATGATAGAGTACTGAAAGTAGGACCCCACCAATGGGTGGAAACAGAAGTCTGCTTTTCAAAGATGCATCTTCTTTTGCAGGTCAAGAAGTTATCATAAGGTAAACCACTTCATGGCAGCTACTCTCTTAATACTGAGACTGTCAGGTCACATAATTTATGCCTTCAGCACTGCAGTTTACATGCTTTCACTGTGCCCCTTCATCAGCTATGTCCATATTCAGCCACGTTTTCCTCCCATTTAATTCCCTCATGTGTGCTCTAAAAGGAGTTGATCAGGGTGACAATTTTGCAGTGGCTTAGTTACCAAGAGGAAAGTGTCTATCTGCAGTGATTTTTTTTTTCCCCAGTACCCTGGTGTGCCTGACATAAGCTGTCAGACCTGAGAGCAAGAGTGTTTGGGTTAAATGAGGTTTCATTTCTATAAAACCCAACAAAATAAACCAAATGTACTGGAAATAAGAAGATAATCATTGTAGAAATCTGATCTGTTTAAAATAGCCTAATGGAGTCTAAAGGAGTTTATTATCTTTTGAAATAGAATCATAGAATCCTCCAGGTTGGAAGAGACCTCCAAGCTCATCCAGTCCAACCTAGCACCCAACCCCAGCCAATTAACCAGACCATGGCACTAATGCCCCATCCAGGCTTTTCTTGAGCACCTCCAGGGACAGCGAATCCACCACCTCCCTGGGCAGCCCATTCCAAATATTAGAGTATCATTCACTGATGTCAAAATAATCTCCAAAATCCCCAGGAGCTGCTCACCTTGGCACACGTGGGAGCAGAGCACTCTCCATGAAGTCAGTCCCTCATCCCACAGATGAGACAGAACTGAGGAAAAGGCAGAGCTGTTGCTTGCCAGTGCTGTCCTCCACCACCAAGCAGAGCAGCTGGAACAGGAGGGGAAATCATGGGGAAATAATGTGTTTGGGTGATACATGGTAAACAGGAAGGCTGGGGAAAGGCTATTTACAGGTCTGGTAATGACAGGATGAGGGGGAATGGGTTTAAAGTGGCAGAGGGGAGGTTGAAAGTGGATGTTAGAAGTTCTTTGCGGTGAGGGTGGTGAGACACTGGAACAGGTTGCCCAGGGAGGTTGTGTCTGCTCCCTCCTGGGATGTGTTCAAGGCCAGGTTGGATGAGGCCTTGAGTGACCTGTTCTAGTGAGAGGTGTCCCTGCCTATGGCACAAGGAGGTTGGAACTGGATGAGCTTTGGGGTTGCTTCCAACATAAACCATTCTGTGATTCTATGATTCTATGAAACCTATCTGAATCCATCCCAGATGCAAGGAGTAAGTCAAGGATCGAAGTGTCAACCTAGTGCCAAAACAGTTAAAGCCCACCCACAGCTAAGGTGGATTTTAATATATTAGGAAACCTCTCTTGCTGTCTCTGAAATGACATCTTGGCAGCAAAACTGTAAGCCCGTTTGGAACTTAAGGAAATCTGCAGTAGCAGAAAGTCCCTGCAGAAGGCAGTCTGATGAAAAACTACGGCACCTTTTTAAAGGTTCTGGTTACCACTGAAAGCTGAGCAGAATTTCACAGCCCAGATAAAAAGCCAGGAAACAAATATCTTGCCCCAGGGAGTTCCCTGCTCCAAATATCAAAGCCTTTCTGAAAACAATAAATGTGAAACCATATTCAGGTTTTACCGAGAACAAACTGTTACAAACCATCACTTCCTCTCTCTTGCTTCTCTTCCACAAAGCCCCAAAGTATTAGCTAAATGTATGTAGACTCACGTTGCTCCCAAAACAGCTGAAGTGGAGGAGGTGTTGCACAGAGCTGAGAATGAAGTAAAGGAGTCAGAAAGGTGGAGGAACATGTAAAACTGGGAAAAGAAACAAATGGATCTCATTCCTGGATTTTTTCTGTCCCCAGACTTGCCATGAAGACTGCTGAGAAAGGAGAGTGAGAGCTGTGCAGCAGCCCTCCTAGGGTTACCAATCTCTCTTCTCTGGCACCCAGCAAACCAGGACCTGGAGCTGCAGCATGCTGAGGATGCAGCTGTGGGAAGCAGAGCCTCCTGGTGCCCCTGAGCTTTCCAGCCGGCAGACCACACAGCTGGAAGACAAATATTAGAGAGGTAAAGTAGTGCTCCTTGAGAAAAGGCTTCTCAGCACCCAGCTGAGCTTCTGCCTGCATGCTGGCCCTCTAGTTTCCTACAAACACAGACAGGCATATCCCCTCCGGGAGGGGTTCACATCCAGGACCTGTCATTTGATACCATGTATAATCCAACTACTTATTATTTTTCTGCTGGATTTCCAAACCCATTCTGCACAGAAGCTGTGCTTAGGATGGGAAAGGTTGGTCCCCACTATTAGTCTAACATCATTTGTTTACCTTTCTTGGCTGCATCTGCAATTGCTTGACTAGTTTTGAAGGAAGATTTCTGCATACTGGTTTTTTTCCCTCCCTATTCAAATAGGACATGAAGACCAGGTCAGTTTCTAATGCCTTCTAGTCTAAGAGAATTTATTCTGCTTGTGAATTTATTCTGCTCAAGAAATCTGATTGAGTATGAACACATTCCTTAAGCAGAGCCAAAAGAACAACTCATGATCAAACTTGTGAATATCCTTCTCTCCACATACACAGAGCTCTTTTCAGCTGTATATAATACTACAAATGCGAGAGAATTCTTCCATGCCCCACAGGAAAAATATGACAGCTGATTATGGGAATTGCCCATCACCAAGCTACAACTGAGTAAATACATCAAATGACTATCAGAGAATAAGAGGCAAGCCAAACTATGAAAAACAGATACTTGGCTGCAAGCCTTGTACATCAGCTTACCCAATTCCTCCAGCTATGTAGCAATACCCCTATGTAAGATCTCATTTGTGCCTAAGGAAATAATGGGAGTTTGCAGTTCCCTACATGACCAGTCACACCTCACAGAATCATACCACTGAAAGGCTTGGAAGGGACCTCAAGGGTCATCCAGCTCCAGCCCCACTGCCATAAGCAGGGACGCTCACACTAGATCAGGTTGCCCAGAGCCACATCCAGCCTGGCCTTAAACACCTTCAGGGATGAGGATTCCACCACCTCCCTGGGGCAACCCGTGCCAGTGTCTCACCACCCTCACGTTGAACAACTTCTTCCTAACATCTAATCTAATTCTCCCCTCCTCCAGCTTAGATCCATTCTCCCTGGTGCTATCACTACCTGACACCCTAAGGAGTCTCTCCCTGGCTTGCTTGTAGACCCCTTCAGATACTACAAGGCCACAATAATGTCTCCTCAGACATTATTATATGAGGCTCTGTCTCTCTCTAAACTTTCCCTGACACTCTGGTGGTGATTTTTCCTCTCAGATATCCTTCAGGAATCTTTCTCCCATCCATCTGCATGCCTCAATCTACATTCAAAGAGATTGTACTGCAAAGTCTCCACATGGAGACCCTCTGGAAAGCTACGTGCTCTCCTGAACCTCCAGCTTTGACAGGAGGATACTTCTCTTAGATTATTGAAGCTTGCCTGCTCTAAAACTACAACATAAATACCATGAAGGTATTACTTGTGTATAGTGAATATGAGAATGGGCTGCTTTGCTTAGCCATGCTTAAGCTGCTGGAAAAGCTAACATTTGCACTCTTCTGTGTCTGTTACCAAAGTATTTCCCCTCTGATCCTTATCAGTATGATCATCCTACAGGGAAAAAAAAAAAAAAAAAAAAAAAAAGAAGGAAAAAAAGAAAAAAAAAAAAAAAAAGAAGGGGGGGGAAGGGCAAAAAAAAAAAAAAAAGGCAAGCAGCTATGAAAAAATTCCTTCAGAAAACCAACACTTTACCAATAGGAAGGCTCTTCACTTCTAGCTAAAGAGAGAGGCAAAATTGCTCAGTTTTCACAACTGAAAATGTAAGAAAAACAGTCATGAAAAGGCAGAAATAAAGATCAATAGTGAAAAACACATCCCTTCAAGGATGGGGAAGTGAAAAATGAAAAAACAATAGTTACTGCTTTCTGGCTTAGTGCAGTCAAGTCCTAGGGCTAAATCTACCAATCTTACCTTTCCTCATCAGTTCCATTTCTCATTCATTTACTTCATTAATCATTAAGAGAAACTCAGTAAGGTTCATGGTCTCTAACAAATGGCCTCCAAATCAGGCTTGATTTAATTAGCAGACAAGCTTTATGATTTAGTTGTAATGGACTTCCTATTTGAGATAACATCCTCTCATCTTATTCTGTTGCCAAAATAACCCACACACTGTCTGCACTGGTCAGAATTCCATATAAATGCCTAATGTTCTGTAACCTTCAAAATTTGATGAGACTCTCCACTAAAGCTGATAGGTTTTCACAGTGTTAGAGGACCCAAATGCAGCCCAAAGAAGAAAGCGCTGTTCTAGAAGGCCAGTATCTGCTACTCTGCAGCAAATTTGTTTGATGAATCTCTAGGAGAATGGCTGAACTAATTGGAAATGGTGAACACGAAGGAGATAACTGAGAAGTGCTAATCCACGCTGTAAACAAGTACAGTTGCCAAAAGAAGTCTGACTGAGAAATATCACCTCGCGAACTGGCTGCTGAGATGCTTGGATCCTCTGTGGTAGCTGCAGATTGCAGCTGCTAAGAAAGCTCTGCCTGGCAAGCTGGTGGAGAGACTGAAAATTGAAATTGATTTGTGAATGTTTTTGCCCAGTATTGCCACTTGTGCCACTGAAGAGTAGCAGCATGCTTCTTTGCTTCCTGATTCAGAGCACAGCAGTCGTTTCCCAGGTCCAGAGCTGAGCCCTACAGTACACATTGCCCCCTTGGAAGTAAAAACCTGCAAAAAGAAACAGCTGCTTAAAGCTGTTGTGATATTTTCTTCTCAGTGATGACCTTTCTTTCACAGTCCTGAAAGCCTGTCTTCTGGTTTGGCCAGCTAAGCCTAGAAGCTGTTTTCTAAGAGTACTGTAAAACCACTATGCATTTACCCAAAGTTGCTGGCAAGTTGCCACTGTGGTCCTCGTGCCAGGAGTACAGGGCAGCCCTGGTTCTCCAGCCCTTCTTCAACACATTGATCTTTACCATTGTGTGGTTTGAGCTCTTTGTGGTTTCAGAAATAAAAAAAAAAAAAAATAGCTCAGCTTTGTCAGTAGCCTCTCTTGTTTACACCTTACAAGAAAAGACAATTTTACAGATTTCTGGAAGTGATTGTGCCCTTGTACCTGACCCTGGTGAGGCCACAGCTTGAGTACAGGGATCAGTTTGGGGCACCATAGGATAGGAAAGACATTTGGGTCCTGGAATGTGTCTGGAGAAGAGCAACAAGGCTGGTGAGGAGTTTGGAAAGCAAGGCATAGAAGTAGCAGCTGAGGGAGCTGGAGTTGGATTCTGGAGAAGAGAAAGCAGAAGGGAGATCTCTACAGCTACCTGAAAGGAGGCTGGAGTGAGGCAGGTATTGGTCTCCTCTCCCAGCCAAGCAGCCAGAGAGTGAGAGGAAATGGATTGAAGCTGAGCCAGGGGAGGTTTAGATTGGACATTAGGAAAAACTTCTTTACTGAGAGAGTGGTGAGGGGCTAGAACAGGAGGTGATAGAGTCCCCTGGAGGTGTTCAAGAAGTGTGCAGACGTGCTCCCTCAGTGGTCATGGTAGTTGGGTTATGGTTGGACTCAAAGACCTTAAAGGTCTTTTCCAGCCTTAGTGATTCTATGAAAACATGATCTCAGAAGAGGACAATTCCTGAAAGCAGCATCCTTTGGTCTTCATCCTGTGATTAATTCTCATGTGAATGGTAGCCTCAAGCCAGCATTTAGGCACAACAGGACTAGCTTTGCACGAACTAGATTTGAAGATGCATGATCATGTGAGATATTAAGGCAGGATTTTCAAGAGAGCCTGAAGCATTTATGCACCCAAAAAAACAATCAAAATTCATTACTTGGTTCCTACATATCTGAGGTGCTTTTAAAATAATTATAATATTAATAACAACAACAACAACAATACAATAACAGCTACTACTTTAGCAACGGCAACATCAACATCAGCATCAACAACAATGACAGCAGCAACAACAGAGTATATCACCCTTTAATTAGGTATCTTAATTATACCTATTAAAAGCTATTTAAAGTATTAGAGGCTGCTGCAACACTTCTTTTCCAGACTCTTGTACTCCAACATGGAAACCCTCTCTGTACTGTAATTTTTGTTTTCCTATGAAAGGTGTGTTACAAATTGGCTGGACAAAAGCAAAATTAATTCAGATAATAGCCAAAAATTATTTCAGTTTTCTAGAATTTGCATTTGTTTGTACTTTGGGGTATAAAATTTGTGGTATTTAACTGGAATGGATTTTTTTTTTTTCCATGGGGCAAATGATTTTGTGTCAGTTCTTTGGCCATATCAGAATTACATTCATCATGGTTCAGAAGTCTGGAAGTTGGATATCCCAGTCCAAGCTATTCTTATTCCCCTAACAGTCAGCAAAGAGACAGAGGCATCCCTAGAGGGCAGTTTATCTGATCTGTCCTAGACATCTATCTTAGAAAGAGATGAATTGCTGTCTGGAGATGCTATTTCTCTCCACTGACTATTAAAAGAGAGTGTAGTAACTGTCTGGCTCACTCTGTAGCTTAGTTACCGTGCTAGATGCCTAAACCAGGGCAGATGGATCTCTTTTTAGGTGACACTTTTACTTTTTCTACATGCCAGCTTTAAAGGCGCACCACAGGTAAATCAATGTGTTTGGTTTCTGTCCCACTTTCTGTGGTTTACCCTTCTTAGGGTAATCCAGAGCCCTGGCTTTCTTATGCAGTCGTCCAGCACACACTCATACATGCAACATGGCAACCTGTGGGGTCGTGGCTCTTCCCCCAGTACAAGAGAGAGGATTCTGCCCCTTCTCTCTGCTCTTGTGAGACCCAACCTCACACGCTGCATCCAGATCTGGTGTCGTCAGCACAACACAGATGCTGGAGCAAGATCAGAGGAGGGCCTCAAAGATGATCCAAGGGCTGGAGTACCCCAACTATGAGGATAGGCTGAGGGAGCTGGGGCTGTTCAGAGAAGAGAAGGGTCCAGAGCTGCCTTCCAATATTTGATGGGATCCTATAGGAAAGCTGCAGAGAGAATTTTCATGAAAGTGTCTACAGACAGGACAAGGGGGAATGGTTTGAAGCTGAGGCAGAGCAGGGATAGACTGGAGCTGAGGAAGAAGTTCTTCATTAGGGTGGTGGTGAGACTCTGGCACAGGCTGCCCAGGGAGGCTGTGGCTGCCTCCTGCCTGAGGGTATTGCAGGTCAAGCTGGGTGAGACCTTGAACAGCTAAGCCTAGCTGAGAGGTGTCCCTGCCCATAGTGGGGAGGTTGGAGGAGATGATCTCTAAGGTCCCTTCCAACCTGAGCCATTCTACAATTCCATGATCAATGTGGTTCAAATATTAGCTGGAAGAAAAAAAAAAAAAAAACCAAAAAACCAAACCAACAGGAAGGGGGTGCCTGACTTGTTTAGTCAGTGAAATATAAATGCAGCAGTGACACAGAAGAGCAGCTCTGCTTCACAGGTGAAGAGAAAAATCACCTGCAGAGTTCAGAAACATTTTACAGAGAAAGTCAGTGGAGATCTCCTGTTAGTTGTGAGCACCTGAGTTTTAGTACGACATGCAGAGGAGCTTAATGCACAGCTTTGCAGTCAGTGTAATATTGTCTGATCTGCTTTCTTCTCATTCCCATAAACTCCTTGCCTGGCACAGAAAGCTTCATTTGCAAATTTGTATTCTCACTGCATGCAAATTTTTTAATATATTTATATTTTTTTTTGCGCAGCACAACTTATCTCTGCAGCCTGATCTCTCTGATCTTTCCAGCACGTTTGGAAGCAGCTGACAATGTAGTTTCTCCTACCTGTTATATTTAACCCATTTTACTAACACCCTTTGCAGCTTTTCTACCTCGTGCCTTTATTGTGTTTGATTTTACAGGTTAATTGGGTTCAGCTCAGCTCAGTGTTTTGATTGAAGATCTCCAAGAAAAGAATCAATTGTTATAGGGAGAAATACTGATGAATTAGTAGGGTGACTTTTAATAGACAGAGAGTCAATGCCATGTTTTTATAGTGCTGTGTGCATTCTTATAAGAAGATAAAGGTCCTGGTCATGTACTATCACCTAATATCTCACAAAGCTGCTGTAGGCAGTGGAACATCTCCTTATGAGGCCAGGCTGAGGTAGTGGAGGTTCTTCAGCTCAGAGCAGATGAACCTGAGGGCTGCCCTCATGGCTGCTGCTAAAGATGTGCAGGGCAGCGTGGGGAGGATGCAGCCGGGCTCAGCTCAGGGATGGCCAATGACAGGACAAGGGGCACTGGGGACAAGCTGGAGCAGAGGAGGTGCCACAGGAACAGTCAAGGAAAGTCTTTCACTATGAGTGTGACAGAGTCCTGGAGCAGGCTACCCAGAGAAGTTGTGGAGTCTCCTATCTGGAGACATTTAAGACCCACCTGGATGTGTTCCTGTGTGACCTGCTCTTGGTAATCCTGCTCTGGCAGGGGTTGGACTGGATGATCTCTGAGTGACAGAGCACTGGAACCAGCTGACCAGGGAGGTTATGGAGTCTCCCTCTCTTGAGTTACTCAAGAATCATCTGGATGCATTCCAGTGTGACCTGCTCTGGCAGAGGCACTGGACCAGATGAGCTTTCAAGGTCCCTTTCACTCCTGACATTCTGTGACGGTCTCTGGAGGTGCCTTCCAACCTCTAACATTCTGTGATTCTGTGCTAAGATCTTTGTGAAAATGCTAAGTTTGCTAGGCTTGCCAAATTGTAGTGCAGATAATTGCACTGTAGTATCTTGAATTGTTCTGGAATTCTCATATGGAAGCTATACTTCTCCATTTACCTTCTGAATACTACCTCATGTGTCTGCCTTTGTCTCTTCAGCAAAACCACAGAACGTCAGAGGCTGGAAGTGACCTGCAGAGAGGTGCTGTGAACCTGTACCAAGCTGCTACCTTGCAGCTGTAGAACCCATCCAGGCAGACTGAGCCTCTCCATGTCATGAGTTGCCACATTTCCCAAGTTCTCTCTCCTGTTGGACCCAACAGCCTGTCCCTGGCTGCGTAATTAAGCATTAAATCACATTTCCTTTGGAAGGCTTAGGCTAACAATTTGGGTTGCCTATGATAAGTCTTTTGTTCTGGCCGTGGCCGCCCTTTATGTGGTTGACATATTTTGCCAATGGCAATTTTCTGTTTATTTCCAGTGCATCGATGGAAATATCGAGCGCCACAGAACGTGACTATTATGGGTATGCACACCAGGAGGATCCCACTCGAGGATGAATCCCCACGGATGGCTGACTTTTTCAATTTGTAGGGCTAATTTTTAATCCCTTTAGTATTAATATTATATAGCACTAATATCTTTACCAGAATGTCAAGAGAGGTAACTATGTTGTCAATTACAATAATGCCTGCAGTAGCAAATCAATTGGAATGCTCCTATTGATTTCAGAGCCTGAGATGAAGAAAGGGGGAAGGGGCG
>VWZI01021156.1:1677221-1694567 GCA_013396835.1 Psilopogon haemacephalus | reverse complement strand
TCCCTTCCCTTCCCTTCCCTTCCCTTCTTCCTCCAGTAGAGAGAGAATAGCATTTTTTTAATGGATAGAATTACTCCTTACCTTTTTATCTGGGATATTAGCTGGGAGGAACCAGCTGAACAATAAATTCATTTAGCCTGGATTTAAAGACATGCCTCCTGGAAGCACTGGAGGGAGCATCAAATGCTCAAATACAAAGGCTATATGAAATATAAGATTTCTGACAATTAGGTCCTGCTATCTTTGCAGGTCAGCAGGAACAGTTTATTTCCCATGCCCAGTCTCTGTCTTTCTCAGTGTAGACATCAAAGATAGGCATGGAAGTCTAGATAGACCATAACATTGAATGGAGAAAACCCAAAGAAAAGCAGCAAAATACCCTTTAGTGGGAGTCCTTGAGAGGATCTACTTAGCTATGGACATCAGAAGAGAAATAGAAAAATTGATGGAGTCAGAGAACACCTGTTGAAAAAGCACGTAGTAGACTGCATAAGCATGACTCAAGGTGGAATAGTCATTCATTGGATTCAGAATATGACTAACTGTTAAAGGAGGCTTTTCAACACAAGGAGTGAGTCATCTGCCCAGCCTTGGGCATTCAAAACTTAAACATCTGAATCTGGAAATGACTGAAGACACTGTCAAGATTCAAAGGATAAAAGAGATGTTTCCATACTGCAAGGCATTTTAAGATCAGCATCTAACTGGGGCAAACGTCCACACATTTGCTTTTTGGAATCTGAAGGTAGCTTATCTAAAGCTAAGTGTCCTAACCCGGGTGAGATGAATCCCACCATCCCACAAGCTTGACATATGAAACCCACATTGCTGGGGCAGATTCTTTGTCACCACTGTGTGGGAAGGTGCATGTTTAATCACCACTGACAGTGCAATAAATAGAAGGTGATTGCACTTCTAGATTGGGAACCTGATTTAAGTTGAGACTAAATATACCTTGAGTATTAACCTTGGCAATCTGAACTGGAATCTTCAGTTCCATTTTCAGTAAAGGGCTTTATGCCTCAGGAAGGACTTCAAAGTATGCAGCAGTACAAGAATGGGAGAGTTTGGGTGGTATCTAATTTGTTCTGAGTACAAAAGCACATGGCTCTCTAGTGGAGAGCACCTCTGAGATCATCCTCATGCACACAATATTATCTTCTCTTATGCTTCAGACTAATGAAATCATTTCCTCCCTAGCTTCATGAAGTTACCCTTCCTTTTTCTTCTTCCTTACTCTGATCATACTTGTATTTTAACAATGAGGACATATACCTGTCTATTTAGACTTGTTCAGAATAGCAAGAACACAGCCATTCCCCTTACAGATAGCCCAAGAAGCATTCTATCCCTCTAGTTTTTCACACAGAAAGTGGACAGTGGTGTTGGAATTCCACTGAAGTCAGTCCAAAGTGTAGTCTGAAGGGCTGATTGTGAAAAGAGAGCAAGAGTGGACATTTCTATCTAATATTCAGAGTAGACAGAACATACAGAGAATGTTTTGAAGTGTTTCTAATCAAATATCCACCTCCTAATGTATTTCATTATTTGGCTGCACTGGTATTGCCCACCTTAGCTCTCAGAACCTGGGCTGCTTCTTCCCGTGCTGCTTCCATAGGAAAGTGAGTTGAAGCAGGCAGGCTGTAAAAGGCTGCAACTGGGAAAGCTCTGGATAAAGCAGCTAAGGTGTGCTAAGCAAACAATGCAAAGAGTGCAACTCTTTCAAAACAGGGTTCAGTGTTTCAGGTTTTTCCAGCTTCACATTGTTTTATGTGACAGAATGTCTTTAATTAGGTTAGCAAAGGCTGAGATAATGTCTGTGTTTGGCAAATGTGTTCTGCAATGGCCTGAGGGCTTCTCTGTGGCGCTGAGCAGCTTCAGTTCATGTGAATGCTCAAGACTGGGCAGACTGAAACCTCTATCCTAGGCAAATGAGGACTGCATCATTAGTAGGCAGTTAATTGCTTTCTCTTTTATCTTAACTGGATCATGGCTTTTTTGGGGAAGGATTTATATTCTTTGTTTTATCTCACTTGCTTGTTTCTGTCTCCAACAACAGACTCCAATGTACATTTGCAGGCCCTTAAGCACCTTCACCCAGAGAAGCAAAACAAGACAGAGTAGTGAATGTGTTCTCCCTGGGGAAGTGATCCACCTGGGATCCTGAAGAGGGTGACCTTCCTGATGCACACAGCATGCCCAGGTGTGGGGCTTTGCTCCTCTATGTACCCACACAGACTCATGTGGATAATGCAGCCTTTTCAGGAAGCAGATTACAAGCAGCAAAAGTAGAAACCGAAGCAAGATTGGCATCACTCAGGTTTACATTCTGGTTTATAAAATACTACTCTATTCTATCTCGTTTTCATTTTGATTATTAGAAAAGTCCTTATGGCTTGTGTAGTCTTGAAGCCTTAGCCTCTTTCCTACATGTTGCCTCATGTAACAATCTCACAGGATCACAGGCTCACAGGATGTCAGGGGTTGGAAGGGATACAAAGAACTCATCAAGTCCAACCCTCCTGCCACAGCAGAACCAGACAATCTAGCTCAGGGCACACAGAAATACATCCAGACAGGCCTGCAAAGGCCCCAGACAAGGAGACTTCCCAACTTCTCTGGGCAGCCTGTGCCAGTGCTCTGGGAGCCTTCCAGTCAAGAAGTTGCCTCTTGTGTTGAGCTGCAACCTCCTGTGCTGCAGCTTCCATCCGTTGCTCCTTATTCTATCCCAGGGAGCAAGTAAGCAGAGCCTGTCCCTTTCCCCCCACCCTCCCTTGACTTCCAGCCCTCAGTTAATTATAAATATTTATTAGATCCCCTCTCAGTCTTCTCTTCTCCAGACTAAGCAGCCCCAGGTCCCTCAGCCTCTCCTCCCCAGGCAGTGCTGCAGTCCCCTCAGCATCCTCGTAGCCCTCTGCTGGACCCTTTCCAGCAGATCCCTATCCGTCATCAACTTTGGGGACTTTCAACAGTTTTCAACTTTTAACAGTTTTGGGGAGCCCAAAACTGAAGGCAGTACTGAAGATGGGGTTTCAGCAGGGCAGAGTAGAGGGGGAGAAGAACCTCCTTTGATCCCAGACCACCCCATATCTTTTAAAGCACATGAGCTGCAGTGTAAAGCAGTGTTCACAGCCTCAGAGTCAGGCACCTGCCAACACGGTCAGCTGAACCAGCCTAATTTAGAGGAAACATCAGCCTTAAATATACCTTTCAATTTAACATTGCAAAAATGTGAAAGCTTGCCTGAGCGCAAAGCAAACACGCTCGTGCCGTCACCTTGATGTGATGGATTAGTTCTCCAGTAAGAGAAGCAGAAGGAAAACACTTTCACAACCCTGCTCCACACCGCCCACCAGCACTGGGTAAATTCTAGAGTTATGTCTGTGATGGGTAAATTAATTGGACATTTTGTCATTCATTTTTAATGAGAATAGAAACTGCTTTCAGGGAATGATAAGATCCTTCACCTGTGCGTTCGTGACACTGAACGCAGGGCAAAGAACACATCTAAAAAAACCTTTCAGTCAATATGAAACAAAGAATTCAAAGCTGTGCTGTTAAAGGAAGTTTCTCCTCTGCTGACGCAAGGGCTTGTTCAGAGGATCTGGTCGAGCTGACTGTTTTCTTCTGAGCAGTAATCTGTAAAGCCTGTTGCTTTAGGTAACACAGAAGTACTAATGGATGATTTGAAAATGCCTTTTGCTAATTGCCCTAAGTCTGTTATACAGCTAATGGCTGCTCCCTTGATTTTCTCTAGGGTGAAGGTGAGCATCAGGAAATACTTAACTCCCATCCCAAAAATCAAGAGCCTATAGAAAAATAAATATTTAAATTCATACGGAGATCTCCTTGCAGTGGACCAAAATCACTGTAACAGTCTAGCTGAGAGGTGTCCCTGCTCGTGATGGGGAGGTTGGAGTAGATGATCTCTGAGGTCCCTTCCAACCTGAGCCATTCTAGGATTGTTAGTAAAATGCAGTGTTGCTCTTTACTTTTCATTGAGTGCAACTAATTGTTGCAAGGAATGTAATTATGGGGGTATTTTTATTATTTTTTTGCCTCACATAAACTGAGAGGGATCATAGCCTCTCCTTTATAGTATGAATTAGAGCAGCCCTTCATTTTACATTGTTTCATACTTGTGTACTGCCAGTACTTCAAGAGTAAAGATATTCATAGAAAATTAAATTTTGCTTAAATGTAGACAGCCCTGTGTAACAGATGACAGAGATTTTTATCATAAGACAAAAGAATATTAGCAATAAAAAAGAAAATCTCAGAAATTACCAAGAAAAGTCAAACGCTTTAAGGATAATTAGAGCCTAATTAGAAATAGAGATGCTATCAGTATGATAATAGTTGCCATTTTATTCATGCCAAAGCATAATTTCTCTCAGTGACACAATGTAGTTCTATTCCTGAAAGCATGCAGTCACAAATTGCTCACAGCAGTTAGTGGTTGAATTAGTAAAATAACTCTGTTTTGCTTTCCATAACTAGTTCTTTTCTAAGCACTGATCTGATCGTTTAAATTAATCATGGGGAATATCTATGAAAATTAGCATCATTTGCTAGAGAGTTCTTTGTGAGAAATAATTTACATCTGAAAAAAAAAAAAAAAGCCCTACATAACCATAAAAAAAATCCACCTGGATGTTATGGAAGACAATAGGAAAATTTGTTACAGGAAGCAATATATGAAAATGCTTTGGAAAATGAGAAGAGAGTAATATGCAAGGGCTGGAGCACCTCTGCTATGAGGATAGGCTGAGGGAGATGGGGGTGTGCAGCCTGAAAAAGAGATCCACAGGAAAGCTGCAGAGGGACTTTTCCTGAGGCTATCTAGGGACAGGACAAGGGGGAATGGTTTGAAGCTGAGGCAGAGCAGGGTTAGACTGGAGCTGAGGAAGTTCTTCAGTAGGAGGCAGGTAAGGCTCTAGAATAGGTTGCCCATAGGTTGTGGCTGCCTCCTGCCTGGGGCTGTTGAAGATCTGTTTGGATGAGGCCTTGAGTAGCTAAGTTTAGTTGAGAGGTGTCCTTGCCCATGGTGTGGGGGCTGGAGTAGAAGATCCCTAGGGTCCCTTCCAACCTAAACCATTCCATGATTCTATGAATATGTTCCTCTTTCAGTGTCTTTTCCCACCTCTGTTCCTCAAGCAATCACGTAATGACACAGACACTTTCCTATACACAGTTATTAGCGCAGAAAGGTTGCCAGAAACTTAATATAAAAGAGGTTTTGTCTCAGATTAGTTTCTTGGAGGGCTATTGTCACTCCTGTCCATATAGAGGTATCATCCACAGAGTGCCAAGACTTTTAAGGCTTCAGGCCAGAGATTTCTACCCCTCTACATACACAACTGGCAAAGGTTACCAAATCATCTCCTTTATTTTTTCATTAGCATTGACCATTTGGTTCTGTACCCAGAGCTGCATATGCTTTTGTGAGACCATTTGCCCTTAAGTACCACTAACCTATTTATAGAGCAATAGGCTTTTTGATCCAAGCTGAAAATTTATTCTTGGCTTTACAGTAATAATATTGACTTGAAAATTTTAATGCCTCTAAGTAGCTATGGGAATGAGTTTGTGAGTGTTTATGACCTTGACTGATGGAAATGCCTCAAATAAAATTTCAGCATAAACTTGGACCGTCAGTGTCCAAGGAATGTCAACTCTTCACAATGCTTCATCTTCACCCTCTGCAATTGTTCTTCCAAGCAGCCACCAGAAAATATTTCTGTGAGCATCCCCTAGTTTTGGTTCAGAACCTGACTCCCTGAAAAAAAAATTGGTTTTGTGCCAAATGGATGTTAAGAAGATACAGAGTGACTTTTCCAACACACCACACTCCATTGTAAAAGAATCGGAGGAGAACTCAGAGCAGTTTTGCTGCAGAGTTTGGCACATTTCCCCAGAATATCTAAATTCAAATCCTCTTGCTTGGCTTTTATCAGCACTAGCAATATGAAAGATTAAAAAGGGCAGCTTACTAAATATTTGCTTTGGATTCAGCACTTAATACTTGCTAAATTCTTACCATTTCTTTGGAAGCTGTCCAGTAGGATGTGACTATCTTTTATCTGGGTATCGAAGCTGCAGACAGTGAAAAAAGCCTTCTTGGTAATAATCTTAAGTAGCTACATCACACATAACAACTGATTATTTAATTAAAGCTGTCAGTGCTGGTGCACTCTCTATATGCACCAAATGTGCACTAATTTGTCAGAGACATTCATTAAGGGCCAGCCAGAGAAGTCAATGCCATTTAGCACATATTGTTCCATGCAAGTTACATACAGAAGCTGAAATGTCTCACTTCAAGACCAGACAGTAGTCAGGTTATTGTTGTTCTGTTCATCATCAGAACCACTGCTCTGCAACTTCAGTCTTCTTTGGCCTGTGTTCATGCTGAGTTATTGCTTCCATAGTTACTGTCTAGGAGACTGTGCTAGGATCTGTGAGTGGCTACTGCCTAAGCAATAGGTGTTCCTGTCCACAAGCACTTCTGGGATGCCCTCCTTTGTGCCCTCATATTAATTATTCCAGTGCTGATGTCCTCCCACCTTTCCCCACTGAAAGACCTCAGACAGGATGTCCTTCATTGTCTGCCTTACTCCTTATCCTTTCTCTTGTCATGGTGAACAAATCTTAGATTTATATTAATTTATTTCTTAATTCTCTCATAGCAGAAGGAAAATCTGGCTTGGAAATCTAAGAAATTTTATTTTTATCTTTTTTTGTTGTTGTTTAATTGCCAACGCCCAAATTTTTCACAAGGATATTGTCCACAAGATCTCTCTGGTTCAAGATAAAAATTTTGCATCTACTTCAAATCCAGAATTATGTAGAATGTCCTTGTTGCTTGTCCTGGAAAGAGGCAGCATGACCAAACATGAATGCAAGTGTGAACTTTCTGCACCTTAGGTGAATATATTTACCTGGAATTGTAACTTACATTCTTGAATTCTCAGTTAAACTCTATTAACTAAAAGGATTAAAAATTGAAATATATTTTATATCAAAGTAAGGCAAAGAAAAAAAAAAAACTAGACCAGGAAAAATAAAATCTTCTTTAAAAGAAAAATGTTTTAAAACATTCAGGTAAGCTTTGCTGCCCAGGGTCTTTTTTGTGAATCTGCAACTGTCAAAGCTTTCTTTTTCCTGGCTTTATTATTTGGTGTAAGAAAGGACACTCCCTCTCCCTGTATGCTGGTGCTGATAGACCAATAAAGCAATTTAGATAAAACTAAGCAGTGCTCAGAACAGCCCAGATACAAATGCATGTGAGAAAGTCTTCTGTAACACCAAAGTTCAGAAAATTCAGACATAAGCAGAAATTAATTGGCCATGAATAATTCTACTGAGAGCTTCAACAGCTGATACACCTGCAAAGGACCTTCTCCACTGATAAACACAAGATAAAAAATACATTTACCAATAGTTTTCTTATTATCAATGTCCAAAAGGAAAGATCCTGTTCACTTTGGATGTAGTGAAGTTATTTGTTCTGTATAAATTGAGAACAGACATTTCCAGGCTGATTCATGCCAGTTCTTTCAAAAATCTTTTTCAGTGAGAGAAGAATTTACTATATTCACTAATCCACCATAATAACAGTGGGATGCCTATACAATTAACTCAAAGCAGATGTCCACAATTTAGTCGGATTAATCCCATCCTTAGTGACAAATGTCACATCAGAAGTATCTTTAGAATCAAATTTTCCTACCATTTGTAAATGCCATGCTGAATGATAATTCAGAAGTTCAAACAGCTGAGCTGTATGAGGAAAGAAAGGATATTGATCTGTGCTGGTTTGGTATCATCATCCATTTCATGCAAATAATAAGGAATGAGAGATGTGGAGTTCATTCAGAGGAAAGGTGGTGGGCATTGTCTTTGCTCTCATTATGTAAAAGCATGCAAGAGTAAGCTAATGGGATGCCTGCAAAGGTAATCTGAAATTACCTGGGACTCCTTTCAGAATCAGAACAAGAATACCTGGATTTATCCACAGCATTTTCCAGGCCTGCCCATGATTAACAGCATGGTGCTGTTATCAGCCACTTGATGATCAGCCACTGGGTGATCCTGCTTTGGCAGTGGGTTGAACTGGATGATCTCTGGAGGTCCCCTCCAGCCCCTAAGATCCTGTGATTCTATGGCTCTGTGATTCTGTGGCTCTGTGATTCTTTCCTTGGCAATCATTTTTAAGCAACCAAATTTCTGAGTCATCCTTTAAATTTTTGTTGTTAGTTAATGTATCATTTTCTTGCAACGTGGCATAAATATTTTAGAATGGATGCCTGAAACATATGAGAGTTTGGGGTTTTTTTTCAGTTTAAAAAGAAGAGTGACAGTTTGTGCCCAATATTCATTCTGAAAGTTTCAGAAGTCTTTTTTTTTTAATGATATAATCACAAATTATAATTGTGTCATTATGCATAATTACTCTACACCATTACATGACATAATTGGATCAGTTCAAGTTCTAATTGCATGGTTGGGGAGATTTATTCTAAGTATATTTGGGATATAATTGCACTAATTTCATAATTCTGGGACCCGCAGAGTCCAAATTTTCTAGGATTAATGTTTACTCTTGCGGTCCTATCTCACAGCAGGAAGATCTTAAAATGTTGTTTTGGTTGTATAACAGACCCTATTTGTTTTCACAGGGGCGATATTAATCTCCATTTCACACTAAATTGTATTTGTATGTGTAAAGTTTAGAGTACTACTTAGTGTATAGCAGCATTAGACCTGCACACACAGGCCACCCTGGTCTACAAATGAAAAATAATCACAGTGGTCAGCACATAGAAAAAGCAGATGGGTAGAGACTACAAGGACCAGAGCCAGCTGGTGTGCAAGAGACGGGGTCTGCTTCTCAGTCTTGTAAGGGAGCCAGTCCAGAGAACCTGATGTGGTGTTACTGGGACACTATTAATATCCTGGTACTTTAATGAAAGATCCACGGGTGGGCTTGTGGCAGCACAGACACCACCTGGAGTGCTGCCAGCTCTACAGACCAAAAATCATCAGTCAGGCAGCAAAAGAACCTGACACCAACCTTATGATACTGGTATTGAAAGTAATCAGATTATGCTTTGTATTCTGCCTTTTTTCGACTTTTAAATGACCACCTGTACTACTTCTAACAGCAATTGCCATATGATGGTTTCAGGCTGAAAACCTTTCCCTGTTTCTTTCATTTGTTCCTTTAAGCTTCTGGAGCTACATTAATTTCATTTTATTATCTGGAGTTTTCCATTTCCTCCCTGTGTCTATAGCAGGTGTTAGGAAAATGCTTACTATATGTTCACAAAAGCATGAAAGCAGCAAGAATTTCTGTGTTCCTTATTTTCATACCAGAAATATTGGAAGGAATGCTAAACCAGATTAACCTTGGAAAAAGTAATTTCATCATAAATAGATACAATTTCCAGCAGTGACAAATGTATCTATTAAAAACACCAGCCTCATCTTCAAAGCGAAATCCCAAAATGATTGCGGGTAACTGAGATGGACTTCTGTTGGAGTATACAGAATCCCAGAATATAATCTGGTTGGAAGAGACCTTCAACCTTTGACCCATAACTGAAGGGTCAACACTAAACTATCTCCCTAATCACCAGCTCCACACACAGTGATTGAACACCCCAGGGATGGTGACTCCAGCACTGCCTTGGGCAGACCATTCCAATGTTTGAGAGCCCCTTGAATGGAGAAATATTTCCTAATATCCAGCCTGAAACATCCCTGGCACACCTTGAAACCATTTCCTCTGGTCTTGTTGCTTGCCCCTGAGGAGAATAGGCTGCCCCCTCCTCACTCCAACCTCCTTTCAGGAAGCTGTAGAGAGCAATGAGGTCTCCTCTCAGCCTCCTCTTCTCCAGGCTGAATAACCCCAGCTCCTTCAGCCACTCCTCATAGAACTTGTGCTCTAGACCCTTCACAAGCCTCATCACCCTTCTCTGGACATGCTCCAGCACATCTATGTCCTTCTTATAGTGAGCAGCACAGAACAAAACACAAGAGCTAGGGTTAGGTGCTAGTGTCAAGATTAGGCACTAAGGTTAGGAATAGGGCGTTAGGCTTTGCATTGGGGTTCAAGTTCAGGTTCAGGTTTGGTTTAGTGTTCAGGTTTGAGCTAGGATTAAGGCTAGGGTTACACAAGTGAAAGGAAGGGATGGAATATATGCCAATAACGAGTGACTACAAATACTGGCAGCAAGAAAGAAATTGTGAAAGCTTTTGAAAATAAAATGGTTGCATTTCTCACTGCTGTGAATTTTGCTGTGTCCGTAATGTACTGTATCAAATCATTTGAATAAGGAAAAGTTCATCTGCTTCTGGGAATGAAACCACTGCACATTTCATCTTCCTGAAAAGATCTCTCTTAAGATAAAATAAGGACAGCACTATCCAAAAGAAAAAAAAAAAAAGTATCTGTTAAGTACTGTATTGTCTGCATTGTCCTCTAGATTTCATCTGTGACAGAGGTTAAAAAAGAAATTTGACTTTGTACAAGAGGGGTCCTGTTTGGATCTCCTAGTGCTGTTACATGCTGGGCTGATACATTGGAGCCACAAAGGAGACTCTTCAACATGTAAGATTTATTTAAGTCCTCCCCCCACCCAAATTTCTAAGAAATAGTTATCCAAATAACTCCAGAAGATATTGCTTTCTTATTTCTTTATTTTAACTCATGATACCCTTCTAACTAAAAGCCACATAGGGAAGGGAAACACTGTTAGGATGAGAAGGGATAGATGCTCTTTCTGAGCAAACAAATATAAGACTGATTGCTTTGTTCCCTCTATAACTGTATGTTTCCCTGTATATTTACTCCCTGGTATTCCAGAATGAGGCTTACATATTAATCAGTAATTTATATCTTTTGTAGATCGGCCTAACAAGGAGCTAATTGTTTTCTCTAAGGTTATAATTATAATTCTTTTGTCGCTTTTATTGATATTCTGTTTAGCTCCCAAGGAAAAACTGAAGGCCTGTTATGTTATGTACGACACATACCCATAGAATGAGCAAAGCATTGAGTGTGAATGGACAGAGCAATGGGTAGGAGAGGGAATGGAAAAACCTATGGTCTAAAAAAAGACTCCCAGCAGAGGCAAAAATAGAACTGCCATTGTCTTTCTCCTGGCTTTTCTTTATCACGGTCTGTGGTCTGTCTGATTTTAATGATCTGTTCCTTAGAGTTAGTGGACTCCAAATTTGCCAATAAAACTAACCTCACGAAGGAAGATGGCATAAAGTGTAACAAAAACATGAGGCTGCATTCTGTTTTCTCTTCAGGATGTGCGTCCATTGAGCTGTTCAGATGTAATTACAAGCAAGAAGAGTAATTTTTCAGTCCTAAGAAACCTTCTCAAGAGTGCTCACGTGAAAGGCAGTAAAACCTGAAAATGATAATCAACATCCAGGCTGACAGTTAAACAAGAAAGTTTCTTCTGGAATGGTATTCAGAGGAAATGCTCTGATAGATGGAAAGAGACCAGTGGGCTGAGAATTAATTCTCACCCTCAGCAAAGGTACAGCATATGGAAACCTAGATTAAAGCTTTTAGAAAGGCTGTTGGCTTTCCTGACATTTTTAATAGGCTTATTTTTGATTCTTTGCGATTCTGCTGGGCTGCCAACCACGGTGGCAAGCTACCAACAATACTAATAGTCTAGCTGTCTACAAGATGCAGCAGTGATCCTAATTAAGACCTGCAAGTGAAAGCACAAGCGGCTGAATGCAAATTGCAAAAATTCATCTGATTATTTATACAAGAATGAAAATTCTCTTCTCTTGATTAGATTCCTTGTTGGAGGCTGAATTTGTAATTGACCATTTCTCCGGTATTTTGAGAACAGTAATTAGAATGAGCAGCTTGAACTTGCTTTACTCGAGAGGAAATCATGAAAACTAGCGTAGTGACAAGATTCTCTGTGACATAGAAGTGACACTAATAATATTTCTAAGCCTCGCAGTTGATCTCTGCTTTTGAATGATGCACAAATCCAACTAACAGTTTTCTTTTACACCCTCCAGACGTGGAGAGTGGGAACGGCTACAAAGCACATGAGGACTGGGAGAGATTTAATGTCTGCTTTCAGAATAGGTTCTTTATGCTCCCCCTTCCCCAGTAACCAGGAGCTGTGAGCAGACACTGCACCTGATGAGCAGATTTTCAGCCTGCCAACATATTCTATAAAAGCCTTGGGTTTGATCTTTGTATGCTGAAATTTACTTCAGCTGGTACTAATTACACCAAAACTTCTATGACAAAAGATGGCAGAGCCCATCAAACAGAGCTAACCCCAGGCATGTCACAGTTGCCAGCTAATCACCTTGGCTGGCCACAGCCCTGCCACACAGATCATCTCCAGTTTTGGCTCCTGCTGCTGCTCAAGGCAGGTGAAAGAATGGACTTTGGACCTGAAAAATTAGCAAAAGCTGACATATGCTGGAGGATTGCTGAGACTTGTCAGCTTCTTTGATGGCATCACCCACATGAAACAGATGGAAATGTGATTGTGAAATTCCTATACGTTGGTTTCCTGTCTGTGGTATCAGCTAACTAAACAAATAAGAACTTCTAAGCCATATGGTCCTTCTACTGGCTCTTGAGTTCTTACTCTAAGGGAAGGAGAAAAGTGATCTTTATTCTATAATGCTGCACTGAGAACCCCTTCTGAGAAGGCATTACTACTATTATTTTCTTGTAACCAGAAAACCAAGAGCTGAAGACTGGTTTTAAGAAAGACAGCTGAGGATTTTGTTTCTTCCTTCCCCTGTAACGTCTGTGTGTTGTGTTTCTGGACTAGAGAAATTTAGAGGCTGGCCAAGTATGCACAGGATACAATAAATTCCCGTCAGTTCAGGAACTGATAAGGTAGCAAAATTTATGTGAACATATTGATTCAGATTCATTTTATGGAATCGTAACAAATACTGACTGAAAATACACTCTCAAGCGAAGTCCCAATTGCATCCCAGCACACAATGTGAAATTATACCTACAGGCATTCCAACCTCTTCCACAATGCTACCTTCAGCTTTTCATTATGGCAACAATGTTTTGAGCTAGAAGTTGAAATCCTTTATGAAAGAGGAGCTGTCAGGAAATTAAAAAATATTGATGCAATAGTTTGATGCTTGTAGGAAATATATGGATGGGGTTTTTTTTTTCTCACTTCAAACAACAACATGAAAGGATTTTCTAAATAACCACTTCTGTACCTCCATTGACTGAAAGGGTTTTTCTCTGCTCATGCTGTTGAAGATAACTTAGCTGAAGTTGAAGAAGACAGAATTCCTTTTCCTAAAGGTACGGTTTCTGTGTCGTCCCCCCTGCTTTTAGCTTGCTGACTTTTGAGTAAAAGAGATAGATACAAAATTTCCTGATTTAGTTCTTCTAGGGGATTGTTAAAAGAAAGGAATTGCATTAACTCAGACTTAAAATGTGGATGTCTTCAGGTATTGAAGCTCTTTTCTGTAGGCAGTGTGACTGCATCTTTCAGTGGTCAAGACAAGGTAGCCTTACAAAGACTGTCTTGAGGCACCTTCCCTCTATCAGCCAGCAAGCTGAGGAGCTTGGTTTTGTTTAGATGGTGAAGTGAGCAGCTGTGACATGTTCTGCTGTTGGATGTCTGACCCTGTTACAACTTGCCTGTTACTAAATACAATCTCTTTTGTTAGTTTATCTTCCCTGTGAATCTCTGGATATGGTGAAGGCTCATTGAAATTCAGGAAGACATTCCCTCTCTCTCTCTGTTTTCTGGTCTTCTGGGACAAGCACTTCTGGTGACCTGCCTTTTAAGATGTTCATTGTTTTTATCAATGGAGGCAGTGTTCACTTCTCTTTTCCTGCAGTCTAAGGCAAGTTGCTCAGACAGGGTGCACTCCAAGGCCTTACACTGGAGGCAACAGAAGTTAAGAGAAATAGTCTGTGATTTTTCTGATTTTAATCACAGCAACACTCAAAGATCAACAGAGATCAGTGCTGTGGTGCTATG
The DNA here is from genome assembly GCA_013396835.1 of Psilopogon haemacephalus. Taxonomy (NCBI): domain Eukaryota; kingdom Metazoa; phylum Chordata; class Aves; order Piciformes; family Megalaimidae; genus Psilopogon; species Psilopogon haemacephalus. The sequence continues at coordinate 1,680,537 of VWZI01021156.1, read as the reverse complement.
TACTGATCAAACATCAGAAGCTTGCAGATAGTCCATCTTGCAAAGCATGAGGTGTAAAGAAATGAAGCAGCAAGTTGTAGGAGCAATGAGTGGGCAGTGATGTGTGGCCAGAGTTATGCCAGGTCCAGGACTGCAAGAAAAGCAGCAAAAGAGGTGAATTAATCAAGTTCTGTACTGTTAGAAGGAGATAAGGACAATGAAAAGGCAAAATAAGAAAATTAAAGGAGAATCATCAGAGAGACAGAGAAGGAGGAAAAAAAAAAAAAGCTTCCAAGCAAAGTGTATAGCAAGGATGGAAGTAATGCCCAGTAAAAAGAGGAAGAGTTTGTCAGAAGAAAAATTAGAGAATCTCTTTGGGACTATTTCTTATTTTCCTTCAACACAGATGAGAACCTGTCTGCAGAATTTGGAGGCAAGAGAGCAAGTCTGTATAGAGCATTGAAAGACTGTAGTACCCTGTAAGGAGCTAGCCCTGGGAAAGGGAAATAGAAATTGAAAGCTTTGGTGATCTGGATCAGGAAATGACTAAAGCAATTCAATACTGTTCGAAGAAAAGTTTCTTTTTTCTTGTGGCTCAGCTTTGGGAAACTACCTTTTGTCTTCCACATTTGTGTTCTGGCTTTCTCTACTCTCAGTAACCAAATGCCAAATAAATTACTTTAATGCCAGCATGTTCATTTAGAAGGTGAAGAGTTCTGGTACAGACTGGTAAGAGAACAGTAATTGAAGAGTGAAAAGAGATATTATCATTTGTGAGAGAAGTTACCTATATCTGGCAAACTGATTATCCAAATAGCCTTCAAACAGGTGGAGTATCCAAATAACTGTCTAGTCTTTACAGGCATGAATGAAAACAGCTGACACAATAATACACTGTCTCAGCCCTAGAGCTCCTGACCTGCCTGTGACCAGAGTACTCTGACCTAGGAGTTTGATGTCAGTGCTTAAGAGGAAAAAAAACCAAAACAAATGAGGTCTATGGAATGGGAGACTCTTGTGACTGTTCTTATTTACCAAATGCACTGCATAAAGGAGCAGTTTATTGTCAGGAACACCAACAGTCACCATCTGTCAGATCGTTTAACAAGCTCAGTGAGATGGCTTTGCTTGTCCAGAGATGTTTTATTGATCAGAAGAACATTTCTTTAACTATCTGCAATTCCACAAAGTAAAATCATAAAGATAAAAGCTTTGCACTGCCCATATTTGTTTGACAACTGCTCTGAGAAATGACTGCTGAGAATGCTTCACCTGGTACTGCTGTTCTGAATCTGAGTCTAGACTTCCTTTCTGGACCATGCTCTGAAGTATCCCACAGCTGTGTGTTCCCTGCTTGACTTAACCACACTTCCATTTGGACTCTGAAAATGGTTTCCTTTGCATAGAAGCTACAGAGCAGAAAGCAGGGCTGCATTTGCCTGTGCTGTGTGCTACTGTGCCATCCAGAGATTACTAAACTACATATCCCACACAGGAACTGGGAAGTGCTTCCAAATCCACAACATCCATAACCTAAGGAAACCCAAAGGGTTGCATTTTTCAGTGAAATTCATGCCCTCTTAGGTGGTGCCTTTCAAAAAGAAACAAGGCAGATGCCTGCATGGCTGGTGCTCTTTTTCTTTTTTTGACAGATACCTCAAATAATAGATTGTGCCCTGGATCAGTCCCTGAAGTGTCAAAAGGATGGAAAGCCAAGGATAGTGATGGTGATGTAGAGTTCTGACAAGAAACACTCTCCCTCCTTCCCAAAGGTCACCACAACATAGTGTTTCCCTCATTTTTGTCTCCTATCTCACCTGTGACAGAGATTATCTCATTATGCTCCTCCTCATCCAGCACTAACTTGTGCTGTGGATGCCTAGACTCCAATCCAGCTCCTAACAGGGTCACAGCTGCTTGTTTCCTGCTTCAGAGCAAGCTCAGCTGCATTACCTGAANTAAAAAAAAAAAAAAAAAAAAAAGGAAGAAAAAAGCCTAATTTGGTACTAGGAAGCAGGATCTGGATTGACAATTCTGATAGACAAGTAAAGCCTACAGTTATTACTGTTTAATTGCCATGGCAACTGAATATGGCCTTTTTGCTGAAATAATGTCATGGTAACACCTTACTCATTGTGAAAAATAGTAATCAGTCAAACCTAGATTGCTATCGGGGCTGCACTCGAGTGAAAACTGTAGACATAGAAAAGAAAGGTTAATAAAATACACAGAAGAGAAAACAAGGTTAGAGGTAATGTTTTGCCTGTGAGGCGCTTTTCAGAATGCAGAAGAAAAGGATTAGCTGCGGAGACAGGCTGAACATTAGCTCCCTGCTTTCTCCTTGCTACCAATAACCTTGCAAGGGTTTGTCCAAGGCACACGAAAGTCCCTGCAGCCATAAGGCCACCTTCAACCTTGTTATCGGTCTCGGTTTCCAACAGATACTGCTATCAATTCTTTTCTCTCACAATCTCTCGAAACAGCCACAAATTATAATTGCTTCACAGCCTTATTAGAAATTTGGGTCTCTCAGTAATCTGACAATTTTTTATGTGCTTCTTTTTCAGTTACTGGGAAAGCAGAAAGTTTGTGAACTCGCAGTTCTGCTGCTGACATTGCTCTTCTTAGCGCTTTGGTCTACCACTATAGAAACTAATGGTTTTTATCTGAGGGAGAGTAAGCTTGTATGGGATCTTAGGAAGAAGTTCTTCAGTAGGAGGGTGGTGAGACTTGGATAGGCTGCCCAGCAAGGCTGTATCTGCCTCCTCCCTGGGGATGTTGAAGGCCAGGTTTCTTAATGCAAAGGGAATAACTGGCTATGAGAACTGACTGGCTATCTGCTGATAGCAATTTGAGTAGAAGATTTGTACAGATCCTTATGTTCACAGCCAGGCCCCATTTAATTTCTTTTAATAATGTTATATTTCCTCTTAAACAGTTTTTTCCTTCACAAAGTATTCATTCTTTACAGTCCAATGAACATTTTGAGTCCAGAGATGCTCTAAAGCAGATTAAGAACTTGATTTGCTCTAATTCATTATGCAATTCTGATCAGTGGTTTGCAAGATGAAAAAGACTGAATAGACACATTGAGTATCTTTGGAAAACAATTTATGAAGTGAAGTACCACTTAAAAAAAAAAAAAAGGCCAGTTATATATTATATTAATTTGGTTTTCTTTTCCAACCCCTTAGTCTCTTTCTCCTATTCTGTTTCCCTTTTGGGGAAGCATCTGTCGTTCATCTAGTGGCCAACCCAGCCCTAACTCTTGCCATGGATGTGCAGCCTGCTCTGTCTTCTATATCCTAGAATTAATACCTTAATCAATGAGATTACC
>VWZI01021156.1:1666605-1677167 GCA_013396835.1 Psilopogon haemacephalus | reverse complement strand
TGAGGAAAAGTAATATGTTATTGTCACATAATAAAAGAGCTAAAGATGATTTATTTAGGTTCACAGAACTAGCCATAGCCACTCTTGACAAATAGAAATTAAAGTTTCTAATGTTCCCTTAAAAAAATTCTTATTAAGGCAGTCAGCTGCAGGCACTGGTCAGAGTATTTAGTTTAACACCATTATCTCAGAATGGTTCTGTTCCTTCAGGGCTACCTTTTGTTAAATGGTTTTTGCCTGGACTGTCCATCTCCGACTGGGATATGATTTTATGGGAAGTAACCCTAAGGAAATAAGGGAAATCAAATGATCCTGTAATTTTAATGCTGAGCCTGTATCTACTCTGGAACCTTTCTTACAATATATGACTTCTGCTAAAAGTTTCAGAGGAAGAAATTGATTAGGAATTATTTTAAAATTCCTATCCTGCTTATTTAAAATCTTGGTGTTAGGATTGCTAAAAGAATGAAAATTTTCAGGCTCACATCAGGAGGCCTGAAACTAATGAGAAATTCGCTATTTGGCTGTCTTCAGATGTGGCTTTCAAAACTGAATTATTACCCCCACCTAGCCACTCTACAAGTGTCACTTTAAATACCCTTTGTTAAAGAACATTGATGGGGTTTTAACACCTTGATCTCATTGAAGAAACACTGATTTCTTTTTTTTTGATAGCTGAAGACAAATACAGATGAAATAATTATCTATTAGAACTCATCTTGCAGTCAGTAGTTTGTTTTGAGGCTTGTAAATGCAGAATCTGTAGGAATCTCAGCTTTCAAAGACCACTGTCATCAGATCAAAAGTACACTCTCTTCCATTTCTCCACCTTCACACAATTGCTACCACCTCATGATGGGGAGCGCAGGTGGATGATGAAACTGTTCTATGGACTTGTGTCTAAGACTTCTTGGCCAAAAGCTGTATGAGACTTTGAAAGCTAGGCAAAGGGGAGAATGATCATCAGAACTAATCCTTTTGAGAATCGTTATTATCTCAGAAAAGCCATTAATTGTCTTTCTAAAACAGACACTACCATTAATACAGTTGGAAATTTTAATTATTTCCAATGATTAGGTAAGACTTTGGGAGCTCAGCAATTTCTTTATTACTAATGAACATGTAAAGTAATTCTGGTAGAGTTGGCAGGCTCTGGAAGTGAATGTTTTTAATGGAATTCACATGACAGAAGGCAATGCACCAAATGAGAGGGCTTTTGCCTTTGTGCAAGGTAGCGCAGGTAGTAAAATGCCAAATGTGAGTTACAGATTCTGATTACAACTAGACTGAAGGACCTGAAGTTGCATTCAGTCTCAAAATCACTTCTTTATAACCTTTGACATCTGATGCAGAAGCCATACCACTGCTCTTTCATTTTCCCAGTAGGTTGCTATGCTTAAACCACTGTCAATCTTACCACATGCACTAGCATGGTTCCAATGTGGTCTTGTAAAATCTCACCTAATAAACACCTAATAAACACTGAGAGTCTTAAACTGTACTGAGATCTGATAGATCAGCCCAAAGCATAGCTGTTTGAACTCACTGCTGCGAGCAGCTTACAGGCTCCCCAAATATATGTATATATTTAGGTTCAAAATGAGATTCAGGAAATTCATGAAGGCTAAATATATCAGTAGCAATTAAATTAAGTGGCTGCAATCTGGCTCAGAAATTCCCCAGACAGTAGATTGGAAGGGCCTTTCAGGGGGGGAATCTCAGAGTTTTAACAAGTCAGATATCTTCTGGTGTCCTGAGCGACTATTCCCATTAAACAAGCAAACCCCTTAGGGGTGAAAAACTGGTGAATCAAATTAAAATTCTCAAGAAATGGAATTAAGATCAATTAATTTCAAACCAACCCAAAACCCTGACCACAGGGCTGGAGTTTCATAAGCATAATGATATTGTCCATTTCCTTCTTGGAATGTTAAACATAACAGGAAACGTTGCACATAAAGCAAAAACGCTTGGGAAATGAAACCACCTCTTTTGGAGATGCCTCAGAAAGTAACTGTAAGTTATTGTATATAGCAAAGTAGGGACATCTGCAGGGAATTGTTAACAATTTATCCCACTTTGTCTATGCCTAGCTGTTTTGCTTGCTGGAATACACTGCTGGATTTCAGCGTGGCTACACTGCATTACCCACAGTGTGTTGGAAGCTCACATTAAGGACTGGAAGAAAAACCTGTGCCCCTAATGAAACTGAGAATATTGGATCTTCATTTCATCAGGAAAAGAAAGGCTGAACTTCTGCTAGGTTCCTTCCCTCTTCTCGGGCGAGGAAGTAGAGTGCAGGGAGAAGATTAAAGGCTTGGAGACACTCACTTAAAGGGTCCAAGACTTTCCCAGACTTGTTCCTCTCAAATAAGGGCAAGCACGCTCCTGACTTCACCTGCTATGGTGAGGTTTGCTAAAGTGCCATTCTGATTGATGAGTTTGTGTGGCCACGGTGGCCATTTCCATTTGGGCAATCGATTAGTAGGCTTCTGCCACAGGCTTTGCTGCTTTTGCTTTTACCTTTGTTTTTCCTGCTCTGCCCTGCCACATGCTCTGCCTGAAACGACCTTCATGATATCAACAGAATTCCCTTCGAGCTTTGGGGTCTGTCTGATACTATTTTGTGAGTAAATATTTCAAAGCCTCTCTCTAAGAAGTTCTGTGTCTAGATTCTGTTGTGCCTTCCTGCCTTAGCAGCAGAAAGGATCCTCTCTAGTCCCCTGGTGGACAAAAAGTGGAGTTGAAACTAAGAACCTCTTTCCAGGATTAATGTTTGCATTTGCTATTGATTTCTTAAAGTGTTCTAGTTTTGCCTGTTCCCTGTCTGTATAAGTATCCAAACCCTGTGTTTCCAACATTGTAAATAAGTTTTCTGGTGAGATCTAATATTAATAAACAGTTATCATAGTTATTAACAATATTCACGTGGATATCAAAATTAATATAAATTATTAATTTTGCATAATTTATAACAATGTATCTGTCTCACACTTTTTTGTCCTGTCAGGTCTCTCCATCTCTAAAAGGAGAACACTGAATCACATGAAAATATTCATTCTTTATCAGACAAGTGGGATGAGGGCCAATGGGTGCAAGCTGGAGCATGGAAAGTTCCATGTGAACATAAGGGAAAACCTTTTCACTGTGCGGGCTGATCAAATGCTGGAATGGGCTGCATAGAGAGGTTGCAGAGTCTCCTCTGGAGACATTCCAAACCCACATGGATGTGTTCCTGTGTAACCTGCCCTAGGTGAGCTTTTGAAGTCCCTTCCATCCTTCTAATTTCTGTGACTCTGCAGCTCTCTGGCCAGCCAGATATCCCAAAACTGCTAAAGGCAAGCTCCACATTTGAGCTTCTGAAGCAATATTAAGAAGCACCTGCTAATGACTTCGTTCCTCACTGTGCTCTTCAACCACAAGGAGGTAGTTTCCTCCAGGGTACAAACATGAAACTTCTTGAATTCATAGAAAATAGCTGATAAAAACAATTGCATTACTGTGCCTAATTTTTTACCAGTACCTAAGACACCTAAATAGCTTCTGCCCTGTGGTTTATGTTATTTCTTTGAAGGAAGTGGTTTTGTAGATGCTATTTGCATAAATGTACTCTTTGTTATCAGAATAATTTCCTGCTTTTGAAGAAAGTAAGCTCTTCAGAGATGTGCATATAAGATAATAGTGGTGCTATGAAAACATAATCTCTGCAGTAAAAAAAATAAAGAGAGAGAGATACTTTGCCTACTCCATCATCTGAACCTCAACAAGCCTTGTGAGTTTGCAGTTAAATTCTGCAGTGCTCCATAAGGTAAGCAAATGTTTGTGTCCTGTGTTACTACAAGAAGGAATTCCAGTCTGCTCTGAAACAATGGCAATATGTTTTCAATGAGGAGAAGACTTTACCTGCAGTTGGAAACAGGGCTCAGAGGTTCTTGCTTTACATTCTGCTCCGCATCACATTGTTCTGTTGATAGACAGCTTGCATTGAACACCTCTTTTACTTATGCACTATACATATTCAGAAGACCAAAAAAATTTCTTTTCAAATAATTGCTCTCCCAGTTAGACAGCTGCAAAGTTGACATGTTGAGAGCTAGCCGGCTATTCAGGCAACTGACAGGTGACTAAAGGGCTAATTTCATACTTAAGCTCACCTCACTGAGTACAAGATCACACAAATCTTGCTTAGGGGCAAGATGTTATCTGGCCTGGGATTTAAGATTGAATCCAAGCCCAAAATAAACCAAAAGAAAAGGATTCAAGACACCTATCTGAGGGAAGGGTGATGTTTAGTCCTGCATCCAAAAGGGTGTTCCCCAAAGCCCCGGCTGAGGTGCCACAGGAGCATCAAAGGCATTCAGTCCTCACAGCTGTTGACTCTGTGATCTTAAACTTCCCAAAGAGCTTCACTCCACAATTGCACAAGTGCTTATGTTTTGGTATGGCTCTTGTGAAGCTCACAATGAAGACCAGGCTGGATGTCAAACAAGAATTCTTTCACTTAAGTTCCCCCAGGGTTTTCCCAACCTGGTAAGCTTTGCCAGGGTAGAGCTTACATGCATGGACCAGATCAGACTCCTGGAAAGCACAAAATGCTTCCACAGCTACTGGATTCTTGAAGAAGGACACACTGAAACTAACCATTTATTTAAAATGTGTTGGCTTTCCCATGAAGTGGGATACGAAAGCTAAGTCCTTTCTCTGCCAAAGGGATGTCTTTCTTTTTTAGGTCAGTGGTCAGAGCCGAGAATGACACATGCTTTGTAACTTGGCTACTCAGTGAGTGGATACCTCCACCGTGTTTTCTGGGCAAAACTCCCTGAAACCTGCATTCCTTTCTGCAAAGTGACAAAGCAAGCTTCAACAAGCACATGGAATTTATCTTCCCTGCCCCAGCTGCCAACATTACCTGGAGCTCTGTGATTATTGCATTTTCCTGAGGACAAGAAATGAGGAATGGAAAGAATACTGAAAGCTGAAGAGGGCTTCAATCTCAGGCTGTACCCTATGCAGAGGCCACATGCTATGTGGTTGCAAGGGGCTGTGGCTGGTATCTACTTTAGGCTGAACACAAGTTTTCAGAGATTTGTTTTCTCTGAACACCCCCAGCTCACTCAGCCTGTACTCACAGCAGAGGTGCTCCGCTCCTTGGATCATCTTTGTGGCACTCCTCTGGACTCACTCCAACAGATGGTGACACCAGAACTGGAGAAGTTGGTAAAACCAAACCAAAATGCTTACTTATTCAACACAAAACCAGTCAATTCTTTTTGGTGGGTCTTAAAATTGGTCCCATTTATCTGCTATGATGGTTGTATAAGCAAATTTTTGCTTACTTAGCATGAAGGTTAGGGGGTGACTCATGGGAATTTGTATGCACAAGCATTTGTGCTGCAACAGTTCTTGTGCTTGTCCTGAGGGCTGCTGTTGGCATGGGAATTTTTCCAACAAAGAAAGAGAAGCAGTGTCACATATGAAAGGGCTGGACACATAATTAGACATGTAGAACACAATAAACATAGCGAGAAGCTCAAAACAACAGTCAGGCTTTTTAGGTTGGGAACTGCTGCTTAACAGTGGAGCAGAGCTGTGCTGAGCACTGCACACAGACAAGGTGCCCACGGGCATATTATGAACAACTGACAGCCAACCTTTGGCTGGAACATGTCATTTGATGAGTCACTTCAAATGCTGAGCACACTGGAACGTGTCAGAGCATTTTTGTATGGATTTCAAGACCAGCCAAATTTGCTGGATAAACCATTTTCCACTGAAACAGATCGCCCGGTGTGAGATGACACAAAAAGAATTTGGGCAGCTTCTTCTAAGTTTTCCTGCTTGTTTTTTTCCCTTCCATTTACTCTGAAGTCTAAAATCCACCAGCAAAATGAGACACAGGGAAATGTTCAGCCCCTGTGTAGCAAAAGACAAAGGATGACACAGCTACACAAATAAAACTCCTGGTGACATTATTTCATAGAATCATAGAACCAGCCTGGTTGGAAGAGACCTCCAAGCTCATCCAGTCCAACCTAGCACCTAGCCCTGGCCAATCAAATAGACTATGGCACTAAGTGCCCCATCCAGACTTTGCTTCAACACCTTCAGGGATGGGGGCTCCACCACCTCCCTGGGCAGCCCATTCCAATGCCAATCACTCTCTCTGTCAAGAACTTCCTCCTAACATCCAGCCTATACCTCCTCTGGCACACTTGTCAGTAACTAATTTTCAGTGATTTCCACACTGCTTGGCTGGACTTGTTACAAGTGGCAGTGTGACTGACTCCACTTTCATCCTGGTTTAAAATAGGTGCAAGAGGAGAATTAATAACAGGAACAGCCAAATAACACACTTGGTAAGCATAGGAGGATCATAAATTTCAAGCATTACGTACAGTATATTAGCAACAAAAGAGTTTTGTAGCATACAGAGCAACTCCTTTGATGAAAAACAAATATGGTTACCTTCTGCATTCAATTTTGCTCAGATGAATGCTTAAGTTAATGTTAAACATGTTTAATATTTACAGGCCTGGCTGCTTTGGATTGTTTATTTAGTTAGTTTTAACATATGTTCAAAATCCTGTGCCAACAGTGACCGCAAAATGATAGTCAGAGAAGTTATTTGACTTAGATTAAAAACACTGCATCCTGTCTTTGGGCACACGGCTGCACTAGATAAAGTTTTAAGATCTCTTTCAGCTCAGTGATTCAGAACGTCAGCTCGTGCTTGATGCTCACAGTCTGACAGCTAAACGGAGCAGACACAGAAGCTCCTTTCATCAGCAGCCTCTCTTTCACTTCTGCCTTGTAGCGGTTTATTCAAAAAGTCACTCACTGACCAGGAAATCATATCTGAAACCTCAAAAGCTACAGTAATGATGAATATTTAGGTTGAGTCTGCTCTTTGATTAATTTTCTTTTTTACAGTTAGAATGATTGATAAATATCCCTCTAGCGAGTAATAATTCTCAACTGACAGATTACTTCCTCCTTAGATGTTTCAAATCAAACCATCACAGACATTTTGATCACACTTCATTCTTTTACGTTAGTGCAGCACAAAATCCTCCCACAGCTACATATGTGTCAGATAGAAATATTAGATCTAATTCATAAATATTTATTTACAACAAATCTTATATCTGAAGTTTCTTGGATTGCCAAGGAAAAATGTAAATACAATAGATCTTACTCCTTCTGGAACTCTAAATACTGATTGTGCTCATTTATATCTTAGGATGTTCTTCAGTAGGAGGGTGGTGAGACTGTGGAATAGGCTGCCCTGGGAGGCTGTGGCTGCCTTCTCCCTGGGGGGTGTTCAAGACCAGGTTGGATGAGGCCTTGAGCAGCCAAGTCTACTTGAGAGGTGACCCTGCTCATGGCAGGGAGGTTGGAGTAGATGAGCCCTGAAGTCCCTTCCAACTGAAGACTCTATAATGATTCTGTGATATGGTACAGAAGAGATTGAGGTTGACCTTTTAGCTTTGGTTTTTGCAGATCCCCAACGAATGCTTCAGAATTTCAGATGTAAACAGAGATGGCTTTGCTCCAAGCTTTTTTTCTTTTTTCTCCATGTAACACTGAATCCAACCTGGTGGTGCTAAATATTGCAAGGGGAAAGAGGATGAATGAGGAGCCATTGTAACTGTCTGCCCCAGGCTTCTTCATAGGCCAGCTTTCAAGGGGTGCAGTTTAAAATGCAGTGGGTCAGATGCAAAGCTGTCAGAAGGAAGCCTACTCCCTTTGAAGTCAGTACTAAAGTTTACTATCTCCAAACAGGTAACCTAGCAATTGTGTGACAACTAGTTAATGAGCTGTCAAACCTTAAACACCAGTCATTCACTCGCCTGCATCCAGCTAAGTGATGCACAGCCAGAACTGTATGTGTAGCATTTAAGCAACTGCCACAGATGGGGAATTTAGAACACTTGCTGAAATCATTCCAAGAATTCCTACACCAGATTCGAGCAGCAGCAAGTGTATATAGAAAAGCTTAGTTATCAAGAATGCCATCTAGTGTACCCTCCAGCAAGGCTCAACCCTATACAAACTCTGGATGTAGAAGTAAAGAGCAGTTATGATGAACTGTATGTCACCCTGGGGTGTGATAGACAGGACCACTGATGGCAAGCAGAGACAAATCAGATGGCTGGATCTACTGAAAATCACTTGGCTTTCCAAAGTGACTTTGAGTGTTTTGTTCTACAAGATGGCATGAGATTTTTTTGATAACCATTAAGATCTTTTGATAGATCATTACAGAAAACTATTCCACTTCCAACCTGACCATCTCCCTCATTTTTCACTAGGATGCCCAGGAAGGTTGTGGCTGCCTCCTCCCTGAGGGTGTTGAAGGCCAGGTTGGATGAGGCCTTGTGCAGCAGAGTCTGGTGGAGAGGTGACCCTGCCCACGTCTGGGAGGTTGGAATAGATGATCTCCAAGGTCCCTTCCAGACTAGGCCATTCTATGATTCTATGTCTTATGGCAAATCTATAGCCAGAGTCCCCTGCCCTTCTGTGTCTCTGAATCACCCTAAACATAGGGAAGAAAACATTTTGTGGAACAAGGCTCCTTGATAGCTCCCTGAATTCTGAGATAAGCATTAAGATGTGCAACTCTAGTAAAGATGCTTGATAGGATATTATCTGGCAAGTGGATGATCTTCATCTTGCTACCTCACAGTTGCTCTAGTAAGCAGTGACAAATTGTAAATACCTAAATATCTTCTGCTATCCAGTTCACATCTTTTAGTTCTTCACACACAAGACCTGAAGTCATCTTTGGCTAACTTCTGTGATAGGATGGTCTGTGAATCAGCAGTAAAGTTTTTCCATGATTACTCTCATTTCAAATCTGCTGGCTTGTAGTGGTTTGCTGCTCTATCTCAACCCTGGAGTTTTGCTTGGTTGGTTGGCTGGTTTTTTTCCATTTATAGACAATATGACAGTGAATTATTTGCAGGAAAATAATTTCATTTTTTTTACAGAGCTCATACGCATTTCCAAGAGAGGTCTTGCTGTGATTCCTGTGATGTTGCAGCTTGCAACTGCTCAGACATATCTCCTATCATTGGCCATGTAAAAGCATTTGAATTTCTGTTCTGCAGCATATTACACAGTAAACAAGCCCTTCATTCTCATCTGTGAAAATAAAGCTTGTTTATTATAGGTCCCCCCAGCACTGCTGAAATCATACCTGGAACACTGTGTCCAGTCTGGGGCTCCCCAATTCAAGACAGACAGGGATCTGCTGGAGAGAGTCCAACAGAGAGCTATGAGGATGACTACAGGACTTGAACATCTCTGCTATGAGGAAAGACTAAGAGCCCTGGGGCTGTTTAGTCTGGAGAAGAGAAGGCTGAGAGGGGATCTGATCCACGTCTATAAATATCTGAGGGGTGGGTGTCAGGATGAAGATGCCAGGAGCTTTAGGATGGTACTTAGTGACAGGACAAGGAACAGTGGGTACAAGCTGGAACACAGGAGGTTCCACCTCAAGTGACAGAGCCCTGGAGGAGCCTGCTCACAGAGGTTGTGGAGTCTCTTTCTCTGGAGACTTTCCAAACTCACCTGGATGTGTCCCTATGTGACCCACCCTAGGTGACCCTGCTTTGGCAGGGGTGTTGCACTTGATCTCTAGAGGTCCTTTCCAGTCCCTAGCATTCTGTGATTCTGTGATTTAGCGAGGAAGGAAAGTCTACTGAACAGGAAACCAGTCCAGCGTTTCAATCACTCCATACTTCCTCTATGGTTTTATCAAGGTGTTCAGCTATACTCTAACTTCCTCCTTTATCAGTCAGATGTAAAGGCTCAGATGCCACTACTGAGTTTTGTGAAGGTAAATAATATGAAAAACTGTGAAGTGTTTGAACAGAGCAGTAGCAGAAGCAGGTAATATTTTAGACAGCTCTGATTCTTTTTCCCACTTCCAGCAGTGCTAGCACCTGCTGCTCTCATCCCTGTAACATATTTGCAATAAGCTTTGTCAACAGCACTTGCAGTTTGTTTTAAATCCATTAATGAAAAGAGTAGATGCTTGAGGTGTTTAGTGAGATTGCCCAGAGCATGATCTGCAGCTTAGCTGTCAGCCACAGCATACCAATGATGCTGCCCCAGGAGTAGGAGCGCTGCAGTTTTTTGCTCTCTCAGATGGCTGCACAAGCACTCTGAAGGCTGACACCAGGTACACCACTGAAGAGTATGGAATCTGTAGTTCAACAAACTGATTTGCCACAGGATACTAAGGGTTTCTCCGCTCCTGCATAACTTTCATTGAACTGAAATCCACAGCTGATTTACAAGACCACTAATAAAAATTTGCATTAAGAACGCATCTCCACTGCTGTCAATGAAACTGCTCTGCTTAAGGGAAACCTACAAATGTAAGTCAGTAAGGAGAGGGAGCCTATCATTATTTATATTTTATATTATTTAATATGATTTTATATAATTTCTATGTTGTTGTTGTTATTATTATAGTATTAATTATAGTATATTGTTGTTATATAAATTTGAATTGAAGAGGGGATATTTAAACTGGATGTTAGGAGGAAGTTCTT
>VWZI01021156.1:1581118-1666553 GCA_013396835.1 Psilopogon haemacephalus | reverse complement strand
TTCCCTGGAGGTGTTCAAGGCCAGGCTGGATGAGGCCTTGAGCGACCTGTTCTAGTGGGAGGTGTCCCTGCCTATGGCACAGGGGGGTTGGAATTGGATGAACTTTGAGGTCCCTTCCAACCTAAACTATTCTATGATTCTATGTCTTATCAAAACACTAAGACATCAATATCCTTATGATCTGTATTTTCCTCCATGNTATTGACTTTATGTATGTAAATTGTTAAAAAATGAAAAAAAAAAAAAAAAAAAAAAAAAGGAGAATTAGAGCTTTCAAGTACCCTCCTTAAGCTGGAATATCCTTGTCTGCTGTAGAGTCTCCTAGCAGAGCTTACACTCTTTCTTATCCTGACTAATATCTGGGCATTTAGCAAGAAAATGGAACTAGGTGAAAAGAGATAAACACTGAACATTTAGGGAAACCATGCTGAAAGACCCTGCCCTTTTTGATTCAAAGCCTGTTTCTGCTCACATCGCAGAGCTCTTGATGTCCCTTCAAACTGCTGTTACAAGCAGCACACTCCAGCTCCATTAGTCACAACGTCTTGGAAGCAGGCAGAAAGCATCTCAGCAGGAGGTACGATTTACCCCATGGTTATTAAACACTGTAAGTAGTGAATGGAAACCTCCTGTTGAAGGTAGGTGAAGTGAAAGTCTGACAGAAGGCTGCACCTTTCTGGGAAAATCAACCCCGTGGTGAAACTCAAGGGTAAAGAAATACAGCAGGTAGAAGTAAAATGAAAAGAAACAAAGGGTGGAAAATAATATTATTATTTAGTGAATAAAAAATTAATTTCCTGCATAAATCAGAGAAAGTGCACGAGAATTGAAGTCAGAAATAAAGAGGTAGGTTGAATTCTATGAGCTCATATTAAAAAAAGGTCATAATTCTATCTTTAAATGCATCATGGTATTGAATGGCAATTTTTAAAGGCTTTAAACTACTACATATAGACATGCAAAATAACTCAGGCATGGAGAATAACTCACCAAATAAGGTGAACATGAAGGGACTGGAAAGGTGATCCATTTCTTGGTAAAACTGGCATGGCTGCTTTGACTTCACCGTGTCAAATCTGGCATTGATTTATGCCAAATGTCCTCTATTTCTTCTCCCTGGGGAACAGATTGACTTCAGCCAAGTAGTCTCTCTGAGATCTACACAGCTCCTCGTGCCTCTTTAAAAAAAAGTAAAATTCAAAAGTTGGAATGGGTGAAGAAAACAACAGTCACAAAAATGCCTCAAGTAATACAGAAAACACCTTAAAATTCAGGGATTACAGACCTCTGCCTGGTTAACTATCAGACAGAGGAGTTGGTTGACAGGTAGTATCAGTGAATCACAGAATCAGATGTCTTTACATAACTACATAAGGAAAATATCTCAAAGACTTTGTGCTCTCTTCAATTTCCTCTTTAATTTTTTTTTTTTTAACTGTTTGGAAGAAGCTTCCTAAGTCATGCATGACACAATGGCAAGAGGAAGGAGAACATTTTTCCCCACTCAATCAGAGCCCCAAAATAATAACTTGATGGCATTAACAGAGACAGGAGGGGGTTCTTTCAGTCATCACCTTCTTTGTCACTTTTAGCTGAGTGACAACAATTGAGAAAGCACAAAGCAAAAGTTAGCTCTGAAAACATTTGAAGAGCCCAAAAGCCAGATTGAGCACCATTTGCCCAGCAGCTTGGTAGGTTTGGGTCATTGCCACTACGTCTTTTGTTTTGAGTTTGCGTTTTTGGAGCTTAGTTGTGGAGTGCAAGATGAGCTCCAGAGTGTGTACTTTGTGCCCAAAATGGGAGTTGGATGAAAAGTAGGCAGTGAGGTCCAAGAAAGTGATCCAGAAAGTGCATACAGCAAGTGGTTGTTAAAACCAGCAAACACTAACACTCCAAAACCACCTTCCTGTTCAGCCTAACATGTTCCTAGAGGCTTCTGCTTGCATCCAGCTCCCACCTTGTCTCCTTAGTCCCTTAGGCAGAAGGAAGCACCTGCCTCCAGCTGAGTTCTGCCACAGGCCAGTGCCACTGTGTCATCATGGTGGAATTGAGTTCAGTCGAGGAACAGCCACCTCAGCAACGTGCAGGAACTGACTTGCAAGGTAAGGGCAGTGCTGCTTCTGCCTGCTTTTAAGGGAATTTGTCCTGCACGTCACTTAGCTTGTACTGGGTCACAGGTTTCAGCTTTGAAAGTGTTGGTCCCAAGGTTTCCCTCTGGCAGACACTTGTTGGGGTTGAGAGCACTGATGGGCCTCCCCGTCCTTGCCCAGCCCCTCAGGACCTCCCTCACTCTGGGATAGGACAGTGTCAGCCCCTCAAGTGCCAGCAGCATAGAAGCTGAACCATAGCCCTGCTCCGGGCTGATATCCTAGATGGTCCCCAGGGAGGTACCCATGCTCAGGCTCTCCTGCTCCTGGCTGAGCCTGACACAGACTCTGACTGCTGCCCCAAGGAGTTCCCTCAGACCCTGGTTGACCTCTGTAGGGAGCCACCAACTCACAGAGTGTCCTGACAGGTGGCCCTTCACCTATCCTGTGTCACTGCCCACCACAGGCTTCCTCAATCTCTGTTGCTCAACCTTCCAGCACAAAATAAAATGGTGTCTGTCACTCCCACTGCTCCATACCTCCTTGGCAACACCACCGCTCCATACAGGGACCAAAGAGAGAGCCACTTTCACTAACTGACATTTTCCTTCTTGCTTCTCCAGCATTAAAAAAAAAAAAAAACAAACTCCACTAAGCCCCTGAGAGAGAAAAGCAGCATTGCAAACACATTGAAACAAGCCGTCACTGCCCGAAAATTTCCTTTTCATGAGCTAAGGAAATTCCACTATTCCAGAACGACAAGCACAGGGCTTCTGAGAAACCCCTGTAAGCTCTGCCTGCTCACAAGCTTCTTGGTTTAGCCAAGGTTTATTAATAGGAAATGCTGGGGAAAAGATGATGAGCAAGCCTGTTTTCAGGAAACCCAAACCAAGGACCAGATTGAAACTGTGGGATTTTTTTTTTCCCTGCGATAAACCAACCCCCTAAAACCCTTTAAAGGTTCACTCATCATTACACAAATGCCTCCACATAAATCAGGTAAGTGTGAAGAGGCAATAAAGTTTGATTCATTCACAAATATCCTGGCAATCAGCCATGCTGGAAAGAAAGTCCAGAGGACAGCAACTTCTGAGGGTTTCCTGAAGCATGATTTAGGCAACATTTGCCAGGATGTGACAGGGTCTCCTTAAATCCAGGAGTATTTTCATGCGTGTGATTATGTTTTGCCACAACTGGGAAGCCCTTGCAGAACATTTTTGGTCCTGCAGTTCAGCTTACATTACTAACCCAAACAATATTTACCAAAGCTTTACAACCGACTTGTAAAAATACACTTGGCATCAAAACTCCAAGCTTGGCATATGAAGGACTGGCAAATGAAGTGCCCAAAAGCATTCTGTCTCCTTCCAAAAATTTTGCATACAAATAAACAGAGGGAACCTGAAATATTTGTAGGTATAAAAAGAATCGAGATAATATTTCCATACAGATTTTTCACACTTGTGTAACTCTAAAGTGGGATGAATACCATAGAGTTCATACCAATGACTTCTATTACAGAGGTTAAAAATAGCTAAAATTTGCACACACACCCCTNTACAGAGGTTAAAAATAGCTAAAATTTGCACACACCCCCCTACCCCCCCCCCCCAAAAAAAAAAAAAAAGTTACAAGTCATTTCTTATTCCAGATGATGCAGATGATGGAGAAAACACATTTGAACTTCTTCCTGGTCATTCATTGCTTTAGTTCTCTGAAGCGGGCAGAACACGACCAGCTCTGGGCATTTCCCTGTGGCAGAGGCACAAGGAATGAGAAGGAGCCAAAGGAAGATGAGATCTGAGTGTGATTTATCTTGCATTGACTAACAAGGTCCTAGCTAGGCTTATTTTCCTTTTTGTCCCTTCCTTCCAGGACTGAGCCACTGGCTTCAGGAAAGAACATGAAGTGCCTGGTTTCTTTGAGCAATGAAAGCCTGGGAGGACACACAACACAGATTCTGTGCAAGGAGGTTGCCCCTTTCTGGAGCCCTAACTAAGCCAACTCAAGACATCACTCCTAAAGCATGCTTTAGGCAGACTGAGGGTCCTGCCACGAGACACACCTCAAGAGAGGAATTAACTGAGGGCCTGTAAAGAGGCACAGAGCTGTAGGAAAGAATAATCCAAGGATTCTCGATATTTTAAGAACCAAATCACTTCAAATACTCAACCCCAAGGTCCAATACGCAGCCCTTTTTCCTCCTTCCATTCTTGCTTTGCTCTCTTTCCACATGGACACAAAGAATGATGTGAAGGAAAGAGTGAGACTCCTGGAGCTTTCCTGCTCTGGACTCTTAAACAGATTTTTTCCTAGGAAAGGGAAAACTTCCCCAACACCCAGAGATGAAAAGAAGGAAAAATATAGTCAAGGTAAAAGTTATATAAAGGGTTTTTTCCACCAAAGCTCAGAGGGGATTCTGGCAAGAAACAATCATCTGCATGGAATCAGAGAACAGAGTAGAAGGAATGTCTGAAGGAAAGAAGGACCTCCCGAGATGAAGCCAAGAAAGGCAATTTTTCTACTTCTATGCAGAAATATTACCCTTTAAGGAGCTGAGGTCCAGGGAGTTTTTTAAACTGTTAAGCTGGGTTTTTTTAGGGAGCCACTTTGCTGAGGAGTAGAGTGGAGAGAAGAATTAATGAGTGACTCAGAGTCCACACAAATCCAACTTAGGAGCAGTTAGGGCAGCAAGAGACTTTTCTTATTTCCTTCTCCTTTCCCCTCCCCTCTGCTTTGTCTCTGAGCTCAGTCATTAGGTAGGATACAGACACAAAAGGACCCATGGGTCCCCACCGTGACTAACTAGGTGACAATCAGTGGTTTATGGGAGTTTAGGTGTGATAAGCTCTTGATACCTCACTGAAGCAAAAGCCTTTGCCCTCTGAGCTCCATGACTCACCCATCTTCAGTGCTGTAGATTCTCCCAAGCAATCCAGGAGCCTGCTGGCTTAGACCCATAGCACCATTAGGGTGGTTCGGGTGCTGCTAGCATGAAACCACCACGAATGGTCATAGAATCACAGAATGGTTTAGGTTGGAAGGGACCTCAAAGCTCATCCAGTTCCAACCCCTCTGTGCCATAGGCAGGCACACCTCCCACTAGAGCAGGTTGCACATGGCCTCATCCAACCTGGCCTTGAACACCTCCAGGGAGGGAGCAGCCACAGCCTCCCTGTTCACCAGTTTTTCCTGGTTTGGGGATAAGATGAGATAAACCAGATGTGGGTTGGACAGATTCAAAGCCCCAGCCAGGCAGAGGCACACAGAGTGCAAAGGCAGGCAGTCCCTGCAGTTCTCCTGAGGGCAGTCATTAGTCGCACTGCTGTAGTTCTGGCTGGATTCGGGGCAAAGGGCTCCTGTATTACAGCTACAGAAATGAGTCTCATCTTTTTATCTGAAATCCTGTTGTTATTTCAGTAAGGCAAGGTTAGACATGACAGCTACAGCAACATTACCACTACTGTCATTCCATTCTTTTTACTTTGGAACAGTTTTACCTTCCATTTTTTATTTTTTTCCTCCCTTCTCCCTATCCCTAGCAGAAAATGATGCCATGGCTTCAGGAGAATGCAACTCTTCACAACGGGATGCAGTGCGTGGATGCTGCTGATCCCTTGTAGCTCTCCCAGGGGCACAGGAGAAGAGGCTGAGGCCTTGTAATGGCAGGAGGAGGAGGAATGGGTTTGAACTGGCAGAGGGGAGGTTGAAACTGGATTTTAGGAGGAAGTTCTTTGCAGTGAGGGTGTTGACACAGGTTGCCCAGGGAGGTTGTGGAGCACAGAAGCATTGAATGTGATCCAAGATCACATTGGGTGCTTCTGTGCTCCACAACCTCCCTGGAGGTGTTCAGGGCCAGGTTGGACGAGGCCTTGAGCGACCTGTTCCAGCGGGAGGTGTCCCTGCCTATGGCACAGGGGGGCTGGAACTGGCTGGGCTTCGAGCTCCCTTCCAAGCTAACCCACTCTGTGATTCTCTTCCGTGAAACAGAGCAGTGCAAACCTAACCACCTACCTGGGCTGGCGGGCAAGAGCCTCGCGCAGGCCTCTCGCGCGCACGAAGCCTCGGGGAGAGCCTGGGCAGCACTGTCCCATCCTTTTCTAATGCCATTGTTGCCACTAAATATCCCGGCAAAGGTGCACACTCCTCTCTGCAGTCACCACAAAAGTCGATTTCCAAAGCCAAACTCTTGTAAGCCTACCTGAGATGGGCGTTTCCAGGAGGCCTCTCCTCTCGGGAGGCCTTCCGAGTGCCAGAGGCTGAGGGGCTCTGCCAACCAGCCCAGCAGCAGCTGCCGCACGGAGGCAGTGCTGGCAGGGCCACCCCTGGGGCACTCACATCCCGAGCTTGCTCTTGCATCAGAGTCACAGAAGGGTTAGGTTGGAAGGGACCTCAGAGCTCAGCGGGTTCCAACCCCCCTGTGCCATAGGCAGGGACACCTCCCACTAGAACAGGTCACTCAAGGCCTCATCCAACCTGGTCCTGAACACCTCCAGGGAGGTTGTGGAGCACAGAAGTACCCAGTGTGATCTTCGATCCCATTCAGTGCCTCTGTGCTCCACAGCCTCCCTGGGCAACCTGTGCCAGTGTCTCACCACCCATCACTGCAAACAACTTCCTCCTAACATCCACTTTCAATCTCCCCTCTGACACTTCAAACCCATTCCTCCTCCTCCTCCTCTCATCACCAGCCCTTGTCAATAGTCCCTCCCCAGCCTTCCTGCAGCCCCCTTCAGATGCAGCAAGGCCACTCCAAGGTCTCCTGGCAGCCTTCTCTTCTCCAGGCTGCAGAGCCCAAACTCTCTCAGCCTGTGCTCAGAGCAGAGCTGCTGCAGCCCTCTCAGCTGCATCTTGGTGGCCTCCTCTGCACTGGCTCCAGCCCTTGCATGTGCTGCTTGTGCTGGGGGCTGCAGAGCTGCAGACAGTGCTGCAGGTGGGGTGTGAGGAGATCATTCCCTTCTAACCCAAGCTGTCTTTTCACAAAGACACCAAATTTTCTTCGATCATGATTCTGCTTTGATCTTTTACCTCTCTTTTAATTAATAGCTGTGAATCATCTTTACCTTGTCAGACTATCTGGTATCCCTGATTCATTTTCCCTTGGTCAGGTGAAAAAAGTAAGCTGACTTTTGGCTGCTTTTCATCCTTACCTTTGCACAGATGGTCTAGCAAAAGTGACTAACATTTCCTAGAATCACAGAATCCTGGAATGGCTCAGGTTGTCCCTTTTATATTAATTTTTAGGTTTTTTTTTGTTGTTGTGTTTTTGTTTTTTTTTTTCTTTTTCTTCTTTGGCATTTCCTTACAAAGGCTGTGACCTTTCTGCCCTCCTTGCTTCAACCCTTATAATGCTACCAATAAAGCCATTTGCTGACTGCATGTAGCAAATTCTTATTAAAATACTTTACATTTTTAAAAATAAAATATTTTTTAAACTTTCCCTTGTAGTACAGAGTATGCTTGGAAAGGTTGTTTGTTGTCGTCCTTGGGTTGTAGGTTTTGATTTTGTTGTTGTTTGTTTGGAGGTGGTTTTTTTTTTTTGCAATGGATACTTTTGGCCTCATTAAATAATTACAAAATAAACAAGCAGGAGCTGGTCCCAACCATTATATGGGAGATAAACAGTTTTTAAAATGTAGCCTAATTAAGTAATTACTCAATAGACCAAACCAATTCTGATCTGCCATGTAGGTAATGTGCAGTTTGCAAAAACTACCTAATTAAAGTAATTACCCAATAAAGCTGATGGTTCTAAATGAGTCACTTCTTCTCTTTGGGTAGTTGGTGCCCAGATTAAAGCTACCTAATTGCATTATTTCTTTAAAGAGGTATTCTGATATATCAATCAGCATACCCAGGCTCTGCTCTCACTTCCATTACTTTGCCTCTTTTTAAGCTGCAGCTCCATGGAAAACATCCCAGGCTTTGTGCAATCCTTGGGTGTCAAAAGAGAGGTGGCTCCGGTTCCATGTGAACACCTGAGGTGCCTCTTCGATGGCAGGGTGACTCCTCCTTTTTCTCTTCCTATACTTTCATCTAAAAATGAAATGTCAGAGATCCCTTTTGTAGATCTTGAACACTGCCTTCAGTTTTGGGCTCCCCCAGTTGAAGAGGCACAGGGATCTGCTGGAGAAGGTCCAGAGGAGGGCTACGAGGATGACGAGGCTCTGCTCACTGCTCCCTGGGACAGGACAAGAAGCAATAGATGGAAGCTGCAGCACAGGAGGTTGCAGCTCAACACAAGAGGCAACTTCTTGACTGGAAGGCTCACAGAGCACTGGCACAGGCTGCCCAGAGAGGTTGTGGAGTCTCCTTCTCTGGAGCCTTTGCAGGCCTGTCTGGATGTGTTGCTGTGTGCCCTGAGCTAGATTGTCTGGTCCTGCTGTGGCAGGGGGGTTGGACTGGATGAGCTCTTTGGATCCCATCCAACCCCTGACATCCTGTCCTGTGACACCTACTTACCTGATCCCTAACATCAGTATATATATATATATATATATATATATATATATATTGCTCTGCTGTGAGGGAGCTGGGGGTGTGCAGCCTGCAGAAGAGGCTCTGGGGGGACCTCAGAGCTGCCTTCCAGTACCAGAAAGAATCCTACAAGAAGGCTGCAGAGGCATTTGTCCTGAGGGTGTCTAGAGACAGACCAAGGGGGAATGGTTTGAAGCTGAGGCAGAGTAGGGTTAGACTAGAGCTGAGGATGAAGTTCTTCAGCAGGAAGGTGGTGAGACTTTGGAATAGGCTGCCCAGGGAGGTTGTGGCTGCCTCCTGCCCAGGGGTGTTGAAGGCCAGGTTGGATGAAGCCTTGAGCATCCAAACCTAGTTGAGAGATGTCTCTGTTGATGGCAGGGAGATTGGAGCAGATGATCTTTAACGTCCCTTCCAACCTAAGCCATTCTGTGGTTCTATGATTCCATGACTCTATGATTTGAAGTGCCAGAGTGACATACTCTGACTCTAATAATTTATATATCTTAACAGCAAACCTTTCCCCATATGAACGCTTTTGGTAGGAAAAAGCCCTGTGCTTGGTCTAGAATCACTTCATTTTATACTGCCTCTCTCCTTGCCTGTCTCCACACTCCTCAGCACAAAGGGAAGCATCAGCAAAAGTGCAGTGTTGCCAATATGACTGTGCTTACATGGGCAATTTCAGCAGCACACTTCTGTCACTCACACTTTACCACTCTCCTCATCAGCATAGCTGTTCCAGCAAAATTTTACGTTACAGACCTGACCTGAGTCTCATTACAGTGGCCAAGGGTCATAGGCTGTAGAGTGAAAGCAGCATCTTCCTATCCACCATTCATTTTAATTGGTTTTGAAGTTAAAGTGGAAGTTGACATTGTTTTTGGTCTTTTTTTTTTTTCACCACAGAATCTTCGTGGCTACTTATGAATTGTTTGGCTTCTCAGCCACAGAAATCTGTCCCCTTTCCAGCTAGTTTTGGGTCTTGAGTACAGGGCAATGGAAGGAGAGAATTGGAGCAGCAACCTGAGGAAGAAAGGTACCTGAGTAGAAGCAAGAAATTGGGATAAATTTCTGTATCAACTGAAAGGTACTCAAGAGATAGAGTAGGAAAAAGACTCCAAATTCAGCCTGAACCTCCAGAATTTTTTTTCCTTTTGGTGGAAGATGCAGCAGCCTGTCAGCTTGAAGAACAGCAGCATTTCATTTAGGGACTTCTACAAAGCCTTGGATATTTCATTTTAGTCATCCAAGTATGAATTCATTGTATTTATTTTTAGAAATACACTTAACCTTCTGTGGCTTTTTGCACTGGTGGAGGCAATTAAATGGCATTTGTTATTCACCATTGCATTTCTGATGCCATAATCAAGCCTGCAGCACATGTCTATTCTTGTATTCACCTGAGTCCAAAACTTCGCAGGCATAGCATAAACTAATTGAGGTCTTCTAGCTATGACAGTGAAATCCCAAGTCCTCACTGCAGTGTGACAGCTTTACTGTTTGCAACACTGAAAAACATCTTATCTTACAGCAGACAACACACAGAGCTGTCCAGAGGAGCTCTCATTTGGAACAGAGTGAAGAGCACATTGAAGAGCCAGCGGAGAGAGGAGAGCCTCAAACCTAAATCAAAACCGGATCTATTAAAGCAGTGAGCCTACTTCCAGGATTTTTCCCTCACTTAAGGTTATCCAAAGTGACAATATGCCAACAGAAACAGTTTTGTTTCAATCTGGAAAAAATAAACCAACACATTAGTTAGTAATGCAAAGCTTATCCTTGTTTTCACAGCAACTGCAACTGAGTAAGGGAAATTACAAAATTCAAGCACAGAGATCTTAAAATGTTTCTATTTCACAGACACAGAAGGGACCATGGCTATGGTCCCCATTGGCCTTAGAAAGATCTTGGGTTTCCTAGTTGTAAAATCTCTGCAGCAAATACAACAGCAATCCAGATTTCCCACCAAAGAGCATTCAGTGTCAGGATTTCTGGAAGAATTAACTTTGTCCTGCCTAGCCATATCATACATTTGGGTAAGGAAAGATCTTTGACATGCATGACCAAAACCACTTTTTGGTTCCTGGGATGGCACACTTGGCTATATGGTTCTCTATTCGGTGAAGGAAAAAAAGTCACAGGATGTCAGGGGTTGGAAGGGACCCAAAGAGATCATTGAGTCCAATCCCTCTGCCACAGCAGGACCATCCAATCTAGCTCAGGGCACACAGCAACACATCCAGACAGGCCTGGAAAGGCTCCAGACAAGGAAAGGCTCCACAACCTCTCTGGGCAGCCTGTGCCACTGCTCTGGGACCCTCACAGTCAAGAAGTTGCCTCTTGTGTTGAGCTGCAACCTCCTGTGCTGCAGCTTCCATCCATTGCTCCTTGGCCTATCCCAAGGAGGAAGTGAGCAGAGCCTGTGCCCCACTCTTGACCTCCAGCCCTCAGAGATTTAGAAACATTGATTCAATCCCTTCTCAGACTTCTGTAGACTAAGCAGCCCCAGGTCCCTCAGCCTCTCCTCCCCAGCCACTGCTGCAGTCCCCTCAGCATCCTCAAAGCCCTCTGCTGGACCCTTTCCAGCAGATCCCTGTCCCTCTGAAACTGGGGAGCCCAAAACTATTATGTGTTCTTTGTGGTTGCAAAAGAAGAGGCTTATTAAATATGGGGTCAGGACAGATATTTGAGGCATGCAAAGACGTAATGGTTTGCCTCAGCTGCCAAAAGGGAAGCAGAGCGGCACAAGCTGTGTCTCTTCTGTTTGTGAAACTAAGAATGAGATGCCAGCCACATTCTCCACTTTTCTTGTATCTCAGCTGAAAGCATAATATTCTACCTTCTTCCAACACTGAGATCAACCCTAAAATACTTTTCCTTGCCACTTTTTGATGATTGTTGCTCTAGAGAATTAGAGGAGAGAAAAAAATTATTTGTTTAAATAAATAAATAAACAAAGAATAAACTGAGGATAAAAGTCAAAGTTTGCATAAGAAATCTCCAGTTTCCATTCCAAATATTTTTCTTTTTTTCTCCCTTTGTTTTCAGAACTGCTCAGTGACCAGATCTAGGGTTCAGTTGTGATTGCCTCAAATGACTGGTCAGAGGAACAGGGATCTGCATATTTTTCTTGCAGTCAAAGCAAAGTACTTCTGTTAAAGGACATTTAGGCTGGAGAATCAAATGCCACAGAATCTTGAGGATGTCAGACGTACAAACAGGCTCACAGAGACATAAATCACATGCACAGAGGATGGGCTCATTAGTGCCAATTAACCATGACAGTTTAAATCCAACCTTTGCCTCAGAGAGTTTCTGCATTAGTGATTAGCCACAGATGGGAAGATGTGTGCCAGAGGAAGACTTACTGTACTTGCCCTGGATCTGAGGCTGCAGTTTCACAACAGTTCAAGACAATATAAGCACTGCACTTCCTCCCACCCTGGGCATGCATTCCAGCCTTGTCCTTCTCTCCAGCTGGCCCAGCAAACTGATTGACTTGAAAATGAAGTGGTGTCAGCCAAGTCAGCTTCCTGATCTCAACACATAATCACAGTTGTGTTTTTTGTTTGTTTTTAAATTTTTTTTTCTCCTGTAATCTTCTGCTGAGAATGGCTTGATGGTGGTTTATGAAGCCCTGCAAACTTGTGGTCAATTCCACTTTATGCTCTGTTCCTCTGAGCCATATTGTCCTCATCAAAATTCTCCAGTGGTGGGTAGGTAGGGAGGCAGTTGTGCTGGCTAGGCTGCTGAGTTTGTGATACTTATCCATAAGCCACCCCTGCACAGGATGAGTTCTCTCTCCTCTCTCAGGGTACCAGGCACCTTGAGAAGTGGCCTGCTTCTGCTGAATGGCAGCTGTGCACTTTGAGCTGGTGATCTCTGCATCACGGCAGACCTGGCACTGCTCTTCAGAAATAATGCCCTATGAGCTCCGTAGACCTTCTGGCCTTTTTCAGCATTGGTTTTATCTTAAACTTCCCTGGAGGTGGCTGGGTTTTTTACCAACAACTCTTCTACACCGACACCTAAAGTACTTTTCTTCAAAAGTGCTGTTAAATCTGCTGTCGATTTTATAAGCTCATCAGCTCAGCCTGTGGTGAGGTAAATTTAAAGAGCTCCTGGGTTAAGTGCAGCTGGGTAACTTTTCCCACTTTGCAACACTTCTGTGACTTCAAGAGGAAGCCATCAAAACTGCAGCATTGTGAATTATTTTCGGAGCATATGGGCCTGGCTGTGCTGTGTTTTAACCCCCACCCCCCTTCAAGTGCCACGCATAGTTTCTGCCGCGCTCATTCACTGCTGAGCGCCTCTGAGAATGGCAGCAGTGTCCTGAACCAACAAAAGCACTGATTCATATTACCTTGAAGAGTGCCACTATTGCCACTGAAGGCAGCAGGGACACAGGGGTTAACTGTTTAAATTTAAACAGATGCCTCAGAGCCTCTTGACTCAAGAACAAAAATTGTTCCTATTCCTAAACCTCTGGACCGCTAAGTAAAACTGCCTAACTTGGGGTTTGTATCCTCTGAAGAATGAGGAGTCTCAAAGGGAGATGGCTGTGGAGGAAACCAAGAATTATCTGTGAAATTACAATTGTATTCAACTGCTTATTACAGTCAAGAAAAGGAGGAAGAAAAGAAAAGGACCACAGAGAAACACCCAGACAATGTTTCATATT
This sequence comes from Psilopogon haemacephalus, assembly GCA_013396835.1. Lineage (NCBI taxonomy): Eukaryota > Metazoa > Chordata > Aves > Piciformes > Megalaimidae > Psilopogon > Psilopogon haemacephalus. The sequence goes on along the minus strand of VWZI01021156.1, from coordinate 1,653,308 downwards.
CAGGGTTTCCAAACGCTTAAATGTATCTGGAATTGTTGAAATGCTATTTCATGTTATCATTTTTACCATAGTCAAGAAAAAGCTTTTTTTTAAAAAAAAAATCCTTATTATTAAACTCTATCATTGTATTTAGAAGAAAAAAAAAGAGAGAGAGAGAGAGAAATGCAAAGAAAAGAGGATTCAGATAACATTAAGCAATTGGTAATTAAAAACCACATTTCATCTTGGAATTTAAAATATTTTCCACTTGACCTGAAATTTAAAATTAAAATTTGCATTTTTCTGTTCCAGAGCTCAGCTTCAGAGTTCTACCATCTTAACCTGACAGTGGTAGCAGAAGTACCTTCATGCAGTATCCCTTTGTCAAGTAATGATCCATTTACTAAAGCAAAATGCACTACTTCTCTGCATGGTGGAGAGGAGTGGGATAGAGATGGAAGGCAGCTTTTGGTGGGTGAAGTTGTACCCTGTAGGTTGCTGTCTTTTAATTTCAGCAATTGTTAAGGACCTTACAACTTTCAGCCCTTTCATCTCTCGGGTTTTTTTGGGGTTTTTTTTGGGGGGGAGTGGGGTGGTGGTGCCAGCTCTTTGCTCTACCTCCAGATGTGCTCCACACCAGAAGAACAGATGAAAAACTCTAGTGGTTGCCTGGCTCTGTTCCTGTTGTCAGCTTTGTTGATGTTACCTTGGTGTATGTGGGTAAGAAGCCAATCATCCCCCAACTCTCCATGCTGCTGTTACTTACAGCTCTGCAGAGTTGATCCTCAGTGTCCCAAGTTAGAACAGCAGCAGTCTGCACCCATTTGTCACACAGACAGCTGAATACACATGGTTCAGAACATTAGAGAGCTAACCACCAAAGCCTTCTGCAACTGTTCCCTATTCTAACTTCAGTGGTTCTCCAGGCCCTAACAGACCAGAAAGAAACCTATCATTTTAGACCACAACATATCACACAGAGCACTGGTGAACAATGTCCCTACCCATGGCAGGGGAATTGGACTAGCCAGGATTGAATGGTCCTTTCCAACCCAAATATTCTAGGAGAGTGGAATTCTCACAGCAGTGGTAGTGAAACTCTTTTGTTTGCTTTTACAGCCAAGTGAGACCTGGACTGTGTCAAAAGAAGCATGGCCAGCAGGTCAAGAGAGGGGATTCTGACACTCTACACTGTTCTGGTGAGACCTCACCTGGAGTACTGTGTCCAGCTCTGGAGCCTCCAATACAACAGAGACATGGAAGTGTTGGAGCCAGTCCAGAAGAGGCCACCAAGATGCTGAGAGGGCTGCAGCAGCTTTGCTGTGAGGACAGGCTGAGAGAGTTGGGGCTCTTCAGCCTGGAGAAGAGAAGGCACTAGGAAGACCTGAGAGCATCCTTCTAGTACCTGAAGGGGACATGGAGGAAGGCTGAGGAGGGATTGGTTAAAATGGCTTGTAGCAATAGGGTGAGTGGCAATGGTTTGAAACTGGAGCAAGGAAGATTTAGTTTGGACACTAAGTTATTTACAAAGAGAGTGGCATAATACTGGAACAGGCTGCCCAGAGATGTGGTTGAGGCCCCATCCCTGGAGACATTCAAGATCAGGCTCGATGTGGATGGGCAGCCTGCTCTAGTTGGAGATGTCCCTGCTGACCGCACGGAGGTTGTGCAAGAAGTTTTTTCAGGGTCCCTTCCAACCCTATGCAATCTGTGAATCTGTGAGATAATTTAGGAGTGGGAAACCATAAAGATCCACTGGGTCCAAATCACACAGATGAGATTTTCTGCCACAGGGGGCTGGGACTTCCAGGTCACTGATGAGATTCTGGAAAGCTGATATAAAGGCTAGGGCGATGAATGGTCTCACTAGGGCAGGGCAAGGGTACAAGGCATGAAGAAAAGGATAAGACTGTAAAGGGTCTTCTGATTTCCCCTTATGGAATTTTTTTGCCTCCTCTGCCCTCTCTGCCTTTGATGAGTGCAGTCAATACTATCAAGGAAGTTATGACAAAATCTTGGGCACGCTGGACTTAAGAGCAAAACTGCCATCGCTTTCTACGGGCCAGGATTTCCCACAGAAGCAGCAGGATGAAGAGCAGTTCAGAGCTGTTTGATGGAACCTGCGTCTCCTTTTAGAGATCTCCTCTCCTTTTACGTTGAGTAATCACAAATTTTGGAGTGACTCACTGTAATTGTAAACACCCAGCATCAAAAATATCCACGTGGTAAACCGCTGTAAGCCAACCGCATACTAAATAAGAGTAGCCTCCTTGTTCAGCATAAACCCACAGCCAGCCTGGCTTTATCTGCAAGAAAAATAACTACACTATTGCATTCCACCAAAATATGTTAATCTGCAGCTACCAAACCTTGCTTTCTGTGTTTATTATTATTAATCATAACATTTATGTTTCCCTTCTCTTTATTTGCTCAGCTTTGTAGCTCTCTGCGATTACTCACAGCAAATTTATTAGTGGGTTGGTGAAGTACTTAATCAAATGTGATTTTAAGTCCTTCTGTGGAATATAGTCAAATATCATTTGGGATCTTTATCCTCTAGAAGCTGAGCAATCTGTAATCTCTCATGGACTTAGAAAATGATGGATGAGTAGTTCAATACCTGGCATGTGGGAGCTGTTTAAAGCTCTCCCACATCTTTTAGCCCTCTGATTGAAAAGTTTGTTTTGAATTTGTGGATCTAATTTGTGTAATATATACTCTTTAGCTTTTCAAGGAGGGAGTGCCTGTAGTTCAGAGAGGTAAGGCAGTTCAGAGAGAAAGGTAAGGCAGGCCTTTAAATGGAAACTGATATGGTTTTATCTTTAATCAAAAAGTGGTTGTGGAATAGGCATTTTTCCAGAGGGATCCTGCAGAGATCAAGAGTTAGCCTTGCAACAGCTGCTATGCTTACACTGTGCCTTGAAGAAACAGAATCATCTGTCCAAACTGGACTGGCTTACATGCAGGTAACTCTAAAACCGGTGAATGGAGGCCATACTTGCCAAGTGGAAGGCAGCATCCACCTCCACTTGCTTTTTAATGACTGGGATGGAAAGTGTGAGTTACTTTTTCCTAGGATAGTTAACTGAACAAGAGATTCTAGTCCAGCATGAGCTTAAGATGGGTGATGAACCAAGACCAGGCTGATAGAGTAGAGGTAAGAACATCCAACTAGTCTTTATTCACAGCAAAAGCACAGCTGCTGACTCAAGTTCCAAAGACTTTAAAAGCTATTTATCAAAACTATTCTGATTTTGGAGCTCCAGCTCCAGTAAGAGCAACTAAAAGGTACTTCTCAGGAGTTGCCTGGGTGTTTAGTTATTCCCCAGGGACACAGACCACTGAATTTCAACTTCATATGATGCATATGTGAAGCAGGATATCTCCAACAGGACATGGATCACTGAGTTTCAAGAGGTTGATGTGATGCATATTGAGTGAACTGTGTGAAGCAGGATATCTCCAAGAGGAACGACACACCCTCAAGTTGATAGCAACTTGAAGTCATTCCTTGGGGTTCCTGGCAGGAGATAATTCTTTGTTCAGAATGAAACTCACCCTATGGTGTCTTTGCCCTTTTACACTGAACAACCTAACAGGGCTGTTTGGGTACGCCTGAGTCTTTTTCTCCCTGTATTGCTCTTTCCTATCTCTTCCCAGGATCTTAATTTCTTTGAAACTGTTACATTGCTGTGGGAATTTCCCATTTCAGCAAGATGGAATTCCCCATGAAGGAAAATTCTGTCATTATAAAATTCCCACTTACTGCTGGTACTATTCTGCAAAAAATGAGTTCCTTAAGTACTACCAGGTGAGGCTCTCAATTTCTCTGTATTAATGAAAACCAGCTCTATCTCCTGAAAAATTCAAAGGAATTTCTCAGAGGATAAAGGAGAAGACCCCTAAGGTGCTGCAGCTGCTAATTGTAGCCCTGGGACTGCTGATAAGATTCTACAACTATGTTTTTTTAAGAAGTCTTTAGATAAATATTTCTTACTTCATAATAATGGTATTTAAATCATCCCATCAGGAAAACAAAACAACAGCATTTGGATAGACTCACAGCATGGCTCAGCTTGGAAGGGACCTCAGAGACGATCTGCTCCAACCTGCCCTCCATGGGCAGGGACACCTCTCAGCTAGACTCAGCTGCTCAAGGCCTATCTCAAGAGAGACACAGAACTGCTTGAGAGAGTCCAGCACAGAGCCACAAAGCTGAAGGGAATGGAACAGCTCTGTTAGGAGGAGAGCCTGAGGGAGCTGGGGCTGTGCTGCTTGGAGGAGACTGAGAGGTGACCTCAGCAATGGTTAGAAAGATGTGCAGGTGAGTGGCAGGAGTCTGGAGCCAGGCTCTGCTGGGTGATGCCCATGACAGCACAAGGGGCACTGGGTGGAAGCTGAGCCATAGGAAGTTTCGTTTAAATATGATGAGGAATTTTTTCCCTGTGAGAGTGACAGAACCCTGGAACAGGCTGCTCTAGGTAATCCTGCTCTGGCAGGGGGTGGGACTGGATGAGCTTTTGAGGTCCCTGACATTCTGTGCTTCTGTGATTCATCCAACCTGGCCTTCAACAATCCCAGGCAGGAGGCAGCCACAGCCTCCCTGGGCAGCCTATTCGAGATTCTCACCACTGTCCTACTGAAGAACTTCTTCCTCATCTCCAGTCTAACCCTGCTCTGCCTCAGCTTCAAACCATTACACCCTGCCTGTCTCTAGACATCCTCAGAAAAAGTATCTCTGCAGTGTTCTTGTAGGATCCCTTCAGGTGCTGGCAGGCAGCTCTAAGGTCCCCCTGGAATTTTCTCTTCTCCAGGCTGCACACCCCCAGCTCCCTCAGCCTGTGCCACAACCAGATCATGCTGTGGGCATTTCACTAAGAATACAGAGACATTGTTAAGCTCTTACTGAGGATTTCTGAATAACAAACATCCATAAAAAGCTGAAATTTCAATGGATGTGTAGATACTTTGCAAGCAGGAAAGGGAATGGCATGAAATAAATCAAATACATTATGCAGCACAAAGTACTCTCCCAAGTCCCTTTTTTTTCCCCCTTTATCTAGCAAACTACAGAAGCAGCCTTTGCTTTCTGGGGATTTCATTAGTATGTGGAAGATAGACTGTAAAAAACCTTGTCCACTAGGGAAGTAGTATCTTTTACTGGCAATCTTTGAATGCTACTGAAAAATGACCTTTTACTATCAAAATATTCATGTCTTCATCTCAGGAAAGAATTTCAAGCCTAAACCACACACGAAAATTGGATATAATCTTTCTTTGCACTCTGTGGATGTGGATCCTTCACAATGCCTGAGTGACTCTCTGCTTTACATGCACCTTGCCCCATACTATATGAGCTGGGAAGGCTGCTCTGGAGTGCAGGTGGGTTGAATTCCTTCTCTTTTTTGCCATTTTTCCAAGGTGAAATTTCATGAGTGCTGTAGCAGTCACAGCCAGGTTTGCCATGGGCCTTTGGGGTTGGTTTTTGAGAGCTGTAGGAAGTTTCTTAAACAGGCCTTCAGCTACCTGAAGGGAGGTTGTAGCCAGCTGGGGTTGGGCTCTGCTGCCAGGCACCCAGCAACAGAAGGAGGGGACACAGTCTCAAGCTGTGCCAGGAGAGGTCTAGGCTGGATGTTAGGAGGAAGTTGTTGCCAGAGAGAGTGATTGGCATTGGAATGGGCTGCCCAGGGAGGTGGTGGAGTCCCATCCCTGGAGGTGTCGAAGCAAAGCCTGGATGGGGCACTTAGTGCCATGGTCTGGTTGATTGGCTAGGATTGGGTACTAGGTTAGGCTGAATGAACTTGGAGCTCTCTTCCAGCCTGGTTGATTCTATGATTCTATGCAGCCTGGTTCAGTTCAGTGCAGTGAGATGAAAGATGAGAAACCAAATCTTGTGTAGTCCCAGATCAGTGTTCCATATTTTGGGAGATGCTTCCAAGACCTTTGGTTAGAGCTCTTCTAATCCATGTGGATTACTAAGGCTAGGGATAAGTGTTTTAAAACTCCTAAATTGAATTATTTTCCTTAGGCCTCAGGTATGCTGTAGCTCAGGAGTCAAGCACAATCTCTGAAATTCTTGCATAGTTGAGCTAAGGAAAGCGCCTGGAGATACCATGAGGGACAGTCCCAATCCTGTCCCCTTCTACCAGCCAAGGCTGCTGCTGGCTGCCTTTGAACCCAACCCAGTAATAATCAAGCTGCTTTAACACATTATACAAGCAGGAAAGAAATCATCTACAAAGCAGTTGGTGACATTATTTGGATTTGGCTTAGTCAGCTCCTGTAAGAAATGCATATGCTAGGATTTAGTCTTGAGCTTCGGTCCTACTGATATCCACAGGAATTCAAGAGCATGCCTAAAATTCACCAAAAGCTTTTTGCCTTTTTTTTTTTCCCCCATGAAACCAACAGTTCTTCACAAGGAATGAAGAGAACACAGAAATTGGGAACTTTTCTCAGATATGCTGGGAACAGAAGGCTTAAAATGGGTCAGCATTTCTTTTCCCCCCTCCCTCTGAAGATAGCAGCTCCTTTCTGCAGGGGAGACATTCCTTTGAGAGCTTTAAAAATGTAGATATGGGCCTTGTATCTAAAACCCACATGAAATCCCAGGCTGAAGCACCTAATGCTGCCTGGTTGCAAGTCTGTTATAAAAGTGGCTTCTGCGAGCAAGGAATTCAGAGGTTAAATGAAAGCATCATGTTTTCAAGAATTTGCAATTAACACTGCTTCCTAAACCCATCAGTGTGGGAGTTCAAAAACCAGCATTAATATTAACACTCCCACAGTAACACTCTGCAACATGGAGATTTTAGATTAGCTTCGTTTTAGAAGGATAAATAATAAATTGAAGTGCCAAATCATTTTGTGGAAGTATCCCGTAATGCGAGTGCCTTTTAAAAGGAAAAAGAAGTAATAATGCTTAGAAATAACAAAATCTGTCTCTGGTGAGTCCTCAGGAACTACATCACAATTTAGAATAGATTCCTTCCCTCCTCATCTGTTTTTTGGGGTTTTTTTGTTTGTTTGGTTTTTTTTCCCTAGGCTCCAATGCACCTTCCCCTAAGGGCTCTGATTTGCCAAAGGTACAAAATTGATTTTGCCATACTTCAGTCGCCAAAACTCACACTCCAGGCAGTAAAAAAATTGAGGTGTAAACTGAAGAGATGAGGTGCCAGGAGACTTGGCTGTCCTAATTCTAGCAAAGAAAGTGAACCTTACTGAAGACATTAAAACTTTCAACTGATGGAATCAAAAATGTTGGCACAGAGTCACTTTGCTCCCCAGCTTCTAAACCTCCATGTTAGGATTCACTGGGGGTGATTCAGAGATAGGTAGAAGACTTTTTAGGCTGTCAGGTAGTGATAGGACTGAGGAGAATGGAAGAAAGCTAGAAATGGGGAGATTCAGACTGGATGTTAGGGAGAAGTCCTTCAGCATGAGGGTGGTGAGACCCTGGGACTGGGTTGCCCAGGGAGGTGGTGGAAGCCTCATCCCTGGAGGTGTTTAAGGCCAGGCTGGATGAGGCTCTGGACAGCCTGACCTAGGGTAGGGTGTCCCTGGGCATGGCAGGGGGGTTGGAACAGGATGATCCTTGTGGTCCCTTCCAACCCTGACTGATTCTAGGATTCTATGATTTTAACACTAGAAGGAAAGTTTTTTCCCCCCCATACAATCAAGACCAATCCTTGATTTAATTTCCTAGAGATTTTCAAGAGATGCAAAGTCACTCCAATTGCACTGACTCAGGGAAAAGAATGACTAGATTAATGGCATTCAGTCACAAGAACACAGATGCCCTGATTTGCACAAGGAGGGTCATGTGTCTTTATGATTCAATAAAACACGAGCAGCATCAGCTGGTGCCCAGAAGCTGGGTTCTTCACATGTGATCATCATTAAGAGTAACGAGTGCAGCAAATCCACAAGCAACTTCTCCCTTCCAGAGAATGCAGAATGAGATGATAACTTTGATTAATAATCTGTGTCATTTATTGCATGGTTCCATTTCTTGGTCTCCAAAGACTATTTTATAATTGAGAGAGTGTCTTCTGACAGCTGCAATCTGCATCACAATGTTATTTTCACACATGAGACAACACTGATTACTAGAACACAGCCAACACGTTGTAACAAGAACCAATACAGCACAGCTCCAGAAATCCAACCACACTCATGCTCTTGCCCCTGCCTCAGACAAATGTTCTTCCTCCATCTAAATCCCAATTACCTCTTCCAACATCTTGAAGCATTATCTTCACTTGAAGCTGTGTTCCCAACAACGTGTGAGCAAATCATATTGACGTGAGCATTTGATATACACTGGAACAAAAGCAGGGCCTTTAAAATCAATGACATTACACAGCTGACATGGCATAGACCCTGAGGCTGATCTCTCACTTCACATAGCTGATTGGGTGGATCATAGAATCATTTCAGAATCATATAGGTGATTGAGAGGATCACAGAGTCATCACAGAATCACATAGCTGGTTAGGTGGATCATAGAATCATCACAGAATAAGAGCTGACTGAGTGGATCACAGAATCATCACATGATCATAAAACAAACCAAAGTTTTCCCACCAAAGGAACTTCCTCCTAATATCCAGCCTAATCTGCCCTGCTCCAGTTTCAAACCACTGCCCCTCATCCTGCTGCTGTCCTTCTGAACAGTCCCTCCCCAGCCTTTCCACAGGGGCTCCTTCAGGTATTGCAATGTATCTGTAAGGTGTCCTCAGAGATTTCTCTTCTCCGTTGCACATAAATACTCCAAACTGTTGCAGTATTTAAATGATTGATCCAATATTGAAATGGTTGTATTATTACTATATTCACAGTATGGTGCTTTGGCACTGGCTGTTCTTGTAGTGTGTTTGTGTCTCACGCTGTTAGAGAACCCTCAAAGTTGCAGTGATTGACTCCTGGAATTTAACCCTCAAGCAGTGAGATCTTCTGGCACTGCATGCAACATTTTATTGCATCACGCTGCCAGCATTATTATGTCATGCATCTGGAAACACAGACATGAGCTTGTATGTACAAATTGGGTTGATCCCACTGAATTTCTCACTTTGAACACGTGTCAGGATTTGTGGGATTGGAGACCATGACTCTTGGTAGCTCATCACTGAAGCATCTCACTGCACTTGCTTATTGCTTTTGGGCCCAGCTGCATCCAGAATATTTCTGTTGGCTCACCATGCAGAAGTGGGGAAGCTATGTCTGTATTCCACTAATCTGTGGTTGTGAAGTTAAGAGCCACCTGGAAACTGAGCTGAAATGTTGGACTTTGCTGTGACGTGGCTGAGACAAAGGATTGCAGCCACATGCTGAGGTCGAGAGGAAATGCAGAACAAAGAGCCATGGTTAAGTAAGATCTTAAACTTCTGCATCTAAGCAAACTAAAATCAGTGCCTAAGAGATTTATGCATTTGATGACTCTGATGCTTTGCACTTACAGAGGGAGTGCTGCACGAATGACTGTGCACATTATTACCAATGACATGATTTTGGATAGGTAAATAGGAGACCACTAAAAAAATAAAGCTAAGCTAACAGAAGAATAAAAACATTTTGTGCTGCAATAGTTAAAAATACGCTGAGAAAGTATTTTAAAAACTGCTCTACACCCCAATGGCCCTGGAAAGGTAAATATGACATTTAAAATGCAGATAAAGAAACAAGATGTTATTTATTCAAGTGGAACTTGTCTTGGAGGAGAAAAAGAGACAGAGCAAAGGGACTGGGGTATAATTACACCTTTGTAACGTCTGATCTTTGTATGTGGATGTGCCATTTCACTGCTTCCTGGGACACTGCACTGGGGCTGGATGTGTATTCAGATAAAAGCAGAAGATGAGGTGGAGAAAGGTGAAGGAATTCCCTTTTTGGTGAGCTTTCCTCCTGAACACAGCCACGGCCTTCAGAGATCTGTGCCTCCAAACCCTTGCTGTATGCTGAGAGGAAGCCAACACCCCCCTCAAAGCAAGCAAAACCCCCTCCTGTGCTTGACTGAAACCAGGGGAGTTATTTAATGCCACATTACCACAGCGACTAATATTATTTTGAGACTTGACTTATTGCTCCAATAAACATTAAAAGGCCGTTGCCTACTGAAAAGATAACCTTACAAGCTGTAATGAGTGTTTGCAAGTGACTAATTTAATGGCAATAACCTTAAAAGGCTGTGAATTGTCAAGCCAGCTCTTCACTGCTTGAGCTGGTCTGATGAGAATTGCTTCTTCCTGTGAAACCAAAAGACCTGGCCTGCCAGAGTGGAGAGGGACAGCTCATTTGCAAAGCATGTCCAGCACTTACAGCCTCGGCTTGAACGAGCAGAGTCTCTTGCCTTGATCTGCCTTACTGCTGCACTTCCAGGGCCGCTTTGCAGTGCCCATCCGCACTGCCGGATCATTAATTAAAGCAAAGGTGAGCTCGGTTCTGGCTCATTTGCTGTCTGCTCTCTGCCTTGCTCTCTGACTCAACACCCACCCAAAGCAGCCTCCAGCGTGCTTCGGCTGCAGGGGCTGGATGTCAGTCCACACACTGCCATACAGAAGATGACTAAGCCACACAAACAGCTGTACACTAATTCTTTCCAGCCTTCTCCTCCGCTCAAGACAAGGGATTTTCTCATGCTAAACAGCAGCCCAAACTCAAGAATGAGCTTTGACTCCAGTGTTCTTTCTTCAGGACAAAAGCACTCTGAATGATTTATTCTATTTTTAATATATATATATATATATAGATATATATATAATATTATTTTAAATTAATTTCCTTTTTAAACTTGGACACCTCTGCTTAAACTTTCCCCAGCCAGTTTTACTCCGGAGAGGGGAGAGGTTTAACTTTCCAAAGTGTGTGAGTCATGCAAGAAACATCCAGGATCACTGAGCTGAGGAACCTTGATCCCCCTACGCAAATCAGGACAACCAGATCCTGTCTGGGGCAATTCAGATGTTCTCAGCAGCAGAAGAAAACAAGCACGTTCAGTCAGATGACAGGATTGCATCAGATTTCATCTGCTGTGCAAAGGTGTTCCGTCCAAATAAGTAGAAGATCCTGAGACACAGAATACACCAAAGCCTGGCATTCCAGCGTGGTATTTTCCTCTCTTTCAAATGCCTCGTGGCTGATAGAATCTTTTATTCAGCACCACCACCTCTTCAATTTTTCATCTCAGAGCTAACATCTTGACTGAGGTTCCTCTTACTAGCTAAGACACAGCAGTGAAATCCATTTTAGGGGCAACAGACACTGCTTTGGGTATTGTCCATGACACTACAATCATGTCAGTGCCTGTTCTAAAAAGCCCCTAGTCTAAACCTGTGCCTGCAGCTCCTGTTTATTCTAGCTGACAAATGTGCTAAGCAAGCTGTGGCTGGGAGCGCAGTGGCCATGGACTCTCCAGTGTCTGCCCCCACCCAGTGCATGAGACAATCTGCAGAGGGCTACCAGACGAAGCTGCCCCCCACCAACCTGTGCTGTGAGATGGTGGGGGAAGGTTTGCCATGCCAGTCTGCAGCATGGCAGTGTGCAGTACATGCCCCCGGCTGGAAGCAAGTCCCTTTTCCAGAATCACAGAATCAGTCAGGGTTGGAAGGGACCACAAGGATCATCTAGTTCCAACCCCCCTGCCTTTACGTGTGTCAGATGCAGGGCGGGCAGCAGAAAGGCACCACACATTTCACTGCAGCTCTGAAAGGTCAGAAAGGGCCCAGCTGCACGAGAGAAAGAAGAGGGGAGGTACCCAAATGTGTGGATGGAGTGTGTGATGTTTTGTGAGTGAGATGTGACAGGGACAGTGAGGGTTAACTCTACGTTGCCTTCCAGCTTCCTGCTGCAGCTGGCAGAAGAGAGGGCTGAGATTTGACTCCTGTTTCAGCCATCTGTTACTGCGGTGCTGTCTTCTGGGGGCTGATCTCCTCATGGGGGGCTTCCTTTGATGGGAATTTAATAAAGAGTTGTAGGGTCTTGGCAAGCCCTGAGAATTACACATCCAGGCAATGCATTTTTTTCAGAGCTTTTAAGGAAAGACAAACCTTTGGCTTTTAATGCAAATACACAGAACTTCCCCCACCCTGGGCTGTTGTGATTAGGAAAGTCCATTTTCATCATTTCCATTGTTTACCATCCTCTGGTATGAAATGTACCCAAGAAAAGAGACCTGGATGTGGCAAATTACTGCCAGTTCTGACCATTCAGTAATCAGGTCAGCCAAGAAGCTCCATCCTGACTCATGAGATTTAAGGTGTACTCGAAGGCCTTTGGGGATTTCTTTCTGCTTTCTCCGCACATTTTGCTTGCCTGAAATTCCCAGCAACAAAAGCAAAACAAATTTTACTATCTATTATTTAGCCAAGCTAGGGCCAATGTAACCTATGGCATACAGGTGGTTTTAAATCAGCCATCAGCTACTGGGGCACAACAGCTTTGGCAAAGGAGGCTCAGATGCCAAAAAAATAAAGGAGGTTCAAAAACGTGAAAGCGATGCGGGAACTGAAAGTGGAATGTGGATGAACTCAAACTACAGTCCTGTCCCTCTCTTCTTGCTTTCTTACAGGCCACAGTAGGGGGAGGAGCAAAGCAGGCAGGCAGCCACCTCAGATATTAAGACCTTCAGGACACTTGAATGAGCACAGCAGAACAAGTTGCCGCCACTTGGTGCTTGCTGTAATTGCCAGGGAGCCTGTACTAACTACCCAGATTATTTTTTCTCCAGGCTAGAACGGTGCAGTGTGCACTGCACAGGTCTGCTGTGATGCTTTGAGTCTCTCTATGTCCACAGACACCACATCAGCCCACCAAAATGGTTAAAAAGTTGTGATAGCTAAATAGAAGAGTGACATTGAAGATTTTGCCTCTGCACCATTTCCACCAAGCAATCTCTTCAGGTGATGTTTCCTGGAACTTTGACTTGGGTCCTAACATCCACGGGCACGTGAGAGTGCAGCACACGTGAGAGTGCAGCACAGGTGAGAGCAGAGCCTCCAGGAAATGCAGTGCAAATGCAGTGTCCTCTCACGACCTGTGAGCACAGATTCCTTTAGCACTGCACTTTGTAGAGAAGAGATAAAGCATGAGTGAGCGAGTGAGGATTTCTCTTCCTAGAAGCAGAAAGCTCCCAAGGCTTCCCTCGCCTCAGCAGCCTAACTGTGGTGAATAGTGCCTGCAGGATCTCCACAGAGAAAGTCTGAGAGCAGGCAGATCCCTACTCTCTGAGAAAGAATGATCACAGTTTGGAGAAGTGCCTTGGGCAGCACTTGCTGGATGAGGTTTTTCTGGAGACCTGCTTGGGACACAGCTTGTGGCTGATGAACTCTTCCAGCAAGAGAGGTAGGCTGCACAGGGTCTCCTCCTTTGTTCTGTGTTGAAGAGACCACACCTGCAACCCTGTGTCCAGTTTTGGCCTCCCCAGCTCAAGAGTAACTGGGACTTGTTGGAGGAAGTCCAATGGAGGCTATAAGGCTGACTGAGGGACTGAGAGCCCTGGGGCTGTTTAGTCTGGAGAAGAGAAAGCTGAGAGAGCACCTGATCAAGGTCAGGATGAAGGTGCCAGGATATTTTGGGTGGAGCCCAGTGATAGGACAAGAAAAAAACCAGGTACAAGCTGGAAGACAGGAGGCTGCATGTCAACAAGAGGAGACACTTTAGTGTGAGGGTACTGGAGCCCTGCAGCAGGCTGCCCAGAGAGGTTGTGGAGTCTCCTTCTCTGGAGACTTTCCAAACCTGCCTGGATGCGTTCCTGTGTGCCCTGCCCTGTCAGGAAGGTTGCACTTCATGTTCTCTGGAGGTCTCTTCCAAGCCCTAATATTCTGTGATTCTGTGTGATTAAGGTTTTGAGCCTGCCTGCCCTCAGATCTCAAGCAGAGAACATATCAGGTCTTCAGCCTTTTGCCTGTGTCACCAGAGAGACTCATTTGATGCTGTATTAGTGAAATCAGACTGGACTTGTCATGGAGAAGTTGAATGAAAAGCAACAGCATTATCTCAGTAGCCAGGGCTGGCTGAGATATGTAAATTGTACACATCTGGCAGACCTCAACATCCTTGTTCAGCAGTTCCTGTCTGATTTGAATGAAGAGCAGCTGCTGGGGAGGATGGGTTTCCTTCTGGCACGAGTTCTTCCCACAGTAAAGGGACTGATGGTGCCTTCATGGACATTCAGTGGAGCCTTACTCAGCAATCACTTACACTTTCTTGATTTACCCAGGTGAGTTTTAATCTATATTTTACTGGCACTCCTGTGATTCTGCTTCTCTTTCCAATCTATTGCACTCTCTAAATGTAACTTCCCTCATGTTACCCATGCAGCCTCAATGAACCATGCTGGGTGAAGCCTTATTTTTCACAATGCCTTGTCAAGCCAAACACACAAAAGAAATCTAAGCAAACAGACAGGTAAACTTGGACACTGATGCTTGGACCATTTCTTGTAATCAGAGATCCAAAGACAGAAACTATTTTGAATGCCACTTAGAATGAGAGCCCTCCTGTAGTCCCTTTCAGATTCTGGAAGGCCACTCCAAGGTCTCCTGGCAGCCTTCTCTTCTGCAGGCTGCAGAACCCCAACTCTCTCAGCCTGTCCTCACAGCAGAGCTGCTGCAGCCCTCTCAGCATCTTGGTGGCCTCCTCTGCACTGGCTCCAACACTTGCATGTGCTGCTTGTGCTGGGGGCTGCAGAGCTGCAGACAGTGCTGCAGGTGGGGTGTAAGGAGAGCAGAGCCAAGGGGCAGAAACTTCTCCCTTGCCCTGCTGCCCACAGCTGCTCTTGCTGCAGCCCAGCACACAGTTGCTGTCTGGGCTGCACTCACTCTGCAGCCTCATGTGGAAGCTTTTCACCAACCCAGACCCCCAGGTCCTGTTCCTCAGGGCTGCTTTCAGCCATTCCCCACCCACCTAGAGTTATGCTTGGGATTGCACCCACCCAGGTGCAGGACCTTACATCTGGCCTTGTTGAATGTCCTGAGCTTGCCCAGGGCCCACTTCTCCAGCCTGTGCAGGTCCCTCTGGATGGATCCCTGCCTTCTAGCAAATCAACTGTGCCACACAGCTTGGTGCCAGCTGCAAGCCTGCTGAGGGTGCACTGATGCCTCTGTCCATGTCACTGACAAAGATGCTCAACAGCACTGGTGCTGTTGGCACTGGTCTGTAAGTGGTCACTGTGCCCTTCATCACCACTCTCTGCCTGCTACCATCCAGCCAATTCCTTATCCCCATGCTGGGAATTGAGTCTCAGCTTATCTAGCTGAGATTTTAAAAACAAACAAACAAACCAACCAACCAGAACAAAACAAATCTGTTTTCTGTAAGTAGAATATTTCAAGCACTTAAAATTACATTCTTTGGAGAATTCAAAATGCTGGGGCTGATATTTTATGGCTATTAGAGGGTCAGAGTCATAAGAAATAGATGCACTGAAGGCAGGTGCATTTTCATTTGAAGCTGCAATTATCTGATGTAAAGAGGAATATGCTCTGGGTTCTTGTTTTCTCATGCAAATAAGTAGTCTGGATAATAATAACATCTTCAATAACAATAGCAGCAATTGCTTCCACTAATTCCTTGAACCCTAACCCCTAAAAGTGAGTAAACCTTATTCTCTTTTTTGTTCATGCAGGTGGAATCTGAGGCCTAGAGGTAAAGCTACATGGTCAGAGTAAAAGAGGAGCCAGAATGGGGATTTTAAAGCTTCTTAAACTGTTATTTCATATTTTGGTAAAGACTTGATGACTGCCTTGTCAGATTGGCACTAAAGTGTGCATTTAGGTAGCAACTTGAATATGCCATTAAAAAAAAAAAAAGTTGAATGTTGTCTACATCCTCTTCCAATTAATGTTTACATTCTGCTGACAGTAGCAAAGAAGAATGATCTTTGAGCTGAGTTACTGCTGTGGAGTTTGTTTGTGGCACCCCAAGAGCTGCCATGGAAACAACCATACTCCATCTCCATGGTAACCGGAGGCAGCAGTGTCAACTGTGATACCCAAAAAGAGGAAGTTACTAAGCTGAAGTTACTAATTCTAAGAAGAAACTTGTCAACATTTCCTATTTCCTGTAACAAAAATCTGTTGTCACTGGGCAATTTTCACAAAGCCTTGTTTCAGTCTCAGATCCACTGCAGGATCCAAGCTACTCAGGCACGGAGCTTTGCTAATGTGGAGGATGTGGTCTGGGGGGGGGGTGAATGTCTTCTCTTACCTAGGGGATTTCATTTAACTGAAGTCACTGACCACAGTTTGTGAACATCATCACACAAAGAAGTCCTGGCTATGGCAAGCAAGGATATTTTCTTACATCATATTAAAAAAAAAAAACACTAAATTACCAGTTTGGAGTGGAGTTTTTTTCCCCCTCAGTTTTAGTCCCCCATAGGAATTTTTTTATGCCACTTAAAACAAACCAAATACAAAACCAAACAAGCCCTTGTCACAGCACAAGATATTCACATCATCCTACGTTAAATATTCTCCAAAGATGTTCAGAATGGAGACTCAGTCTGCAGATCTCAATCTGGAGATATTATTGCCCTGATCTGGAGATATTATTGCCCTCTCTCCATCACCAACCAGGCTTTGGTAAACTGAACTTCACAACAGTTAGACGCCTAAAGCAGCTTTTATAAATGCCATCCTCCAGCCATTCAAAGCAAGATCACCACCTAAACATGTTTTAAATCAAACCTCAGAATCTTCCCCAATCAAAAACTGCTTCAGGAACTCTCAAGCACCTCACAGCAGAGGTGCTCCAGCCCTTTGTGGCCCTCATGGCATTTTGTGGTCAGAGATCAGAGGTCAGAGATCAATATGAGTGCTGGAGCAAAATTACTCAAAAATTTGTGTCATTTCCTGTACCATTGGCTCTGGTCCAAGAGGGGAAAATAACCTACATGAGCTTTGAACTGCCAGGGATAGAATCATAGAATCACAGAATGGTTTAGGTTGGAAGGGACCTCAAAGCACAGCCAGTTACAACCCCCCTGTGCCACAGGCAGGGACACCTCCCACTACAACAGGTGACTCAAGGCCTCATCCAACCTGATCCTGAACACCTCCAGGGAGGGAGCAGCCACAACCTCCTGGCAGTGTCTCACCACCCTCACTGCAAACAACTTCCTCCTAACATCCAGTTTCAATCTCCCCTCTGCCTCTTCAAACCCATTCCTCCTCATCCTGTCATTACAAGACCTTGTCAATAGTTACTCCTGTAGCCCCCTTCAGATGCAGCAAGGCCACTCCAAGGTCTCCTGGCAGCCTTCTCTTCTGCAGGCTGCAGAGCCCCAACTCTCTCAGCCTGTCCTCACAGCAGAGCTGCTGCAGCCCTCTCAGCATCTTGGTGGCCTCCTCTGCACTGGTTCCAACACTTGCATGTGCTGCTGCTTGTGCTGGGGGCTGCAGAGCTGCAGACAGTGCTGCAGGTGGGGTGTGAGGAGAGCAGAGCCAAGGGGCACAATCCCCTCCCTTGCCCTGCTGCCCACAGCTGCTCTTGCTGCAGCCCAGCACACAGTTGCTGTCTGGGCTGCACTCACACTGCAGCCTCATGTGAAGCTTTTCACCAACCCAGACCCCCAGGTCCTGTTCCTTAGAGCAAAGGGGCTGAATCCTGTGTTTTTACATTTCCTGCCTATTTTTTTTATTTTTCAACAAGCATTCAGTTCCACGCAGCTCCATTCAGTGCTTCTTCCCTCTTTCATTCTGTCTGGAGCCAGTTTAGTGGATTAACCACAGTAGGTGCAGAAGCCCTGGCTCTAAATTCAGCTCTGCTAAGTGCAGGATGCCTTCAGTGGAGCAGAAGGTTCCTAACAGGAAAACTGCAAGGAGCTGCTTGTATATATTTACACACCCCATAAACTTTCTGGAGTCTTGCCCATTGGTACCAAAGGAGGCTGTGTCTCAGTGCTCACCTGACCCACATACACCTGGTGCTGAGCACTTCCCCTGGGTGCAGCACCCGTGGCCTCCCATAAAGCAATTAATCAGGAGTATTACACAGCAGCTGCTCAACCTCTCTCTTTCTTTTTTTTTTTTTTTTCCATCTCATAAACTAGGTGACATACAAGAGAAGGTAAATTAAACACTGTGGACAAAAGGAAGTGGATCTTAGCACCATTTTTTGTTCTGTTGTGCTACTCTGGCAGTGGGAATCCGTTCAATTCAGTATCACCATGCTGGCAGAAACCCAGGAGAATCAGCAGCTGTGGCCAGATGTGGATATTGCTGTTAATTATTTGGGAAGGAACTGTGTTGTGAAATCTGAAATCAAAATGAGGAAAAGTCTTTTTTTTTTTTTTTTTTTTCAGTCAAAGGGAGGATTTCCCCCCCAAAAAAAATAAAATCCCAGGTCCCTCTCCACAGGGCTGCTCTCCAGCAGCTCACCTCCCAGCCTGTACTGCTGTGGTTTATTATTCCTCCCTTATTCATTTTTTTGCTGTATCTCATCAGTGATCTGAAATAATATCAGCTAAGGTTGAAGGTGATATATTGGGACACATTTCCCACATTCCCCAGGGAGGGCAGACAGAAAAACTATTCCAAAACACTTTTTCAAGTGAGGCATATAGCCAGAGAAAATCAAGGCCAGAATAATCTGGGATTGCTGGCGGAAAAATAACTCATAAAAAACTTTGCAATAGTAAAACGTAGAAGAGGGTAGGTTTAGACTGGATATTAGGAAGAAATCATTTAGAGTGAGGGTGGTGAGACTCTGGCACAGGCTGCCCAGGGAGGCTGAGGCTGCCTCCTGCCTGGGGGTGTTGAAGGCCAGGCTGGATTAGATCTTGAGCAGCTGAGTCTAGCTGAGAGGTGTCCCTGC
Organism: Psilopogon haemacephalus; assembly: GCA_013396835.1. Lineage (NCBI taxonomy): Eukaryota > Metazoa > Chordata > Aves > Piciformes > Megalaimidae > Psilopogon > Psilopogon haemacephalus. The sequence goes on along the minus strand of VWZI01021156.1, from coordinate 1,634,513 downwards.
CCATGGTGGGAAGGTTGGGGGAGATGAGCTCTCAGGTCCTTTCCAGCCTCAGCCATTCTAGGATTCTATGATCCAGAGAAAATCAAAGCCAGATAAGCTGGGATTGCTAATGGAAAAAACAACAGAGCCCAGCAGCAGCCTCTCCACAATGTCCCTTTAGGTATCTGCAGACAACAATGAAGTCTCTCCTCAGCCTCCTCTGTTTCACACTAGCCACCCCCAGCTTCCTCAGTCATTCCTCATCAGATTTACTCTCCAGACCCTTCCCCAGCTTCCTTGCCCTCCTCTGTACCTGCTCCAGCACCTCCACATCTCTCTTCTATTGCAGCACCCAAAACTGAACATAACACTCGAGCTGTGGCCTCACCAGAGCAGAATCCAAGGGCACAATCACCTCCCTGCTCCTGCTGCCTACAGCATTTTTAATCCAAGCCAGGATGCCATTGACCTACTTGGCTGCCTGGGCACACTGCTGGCTCACGCTCAGCTGTGTGGACACTGCTGGATCATATTCAGCTCCTACCCATTACAACCCCCAAATCCCCTTCTGCCAGCAGCTCTCCAGCCACACTGCCCCAAGCCTGTAGCATTGCCTGGGGTCATTGTGACCCAAGTGACAATGTAAGGTGCCAGCTGTAAAATCTCCCTGTTTTTTTGAGCAGCACTGTGAGAGATTCCCCTCTGCTAGAGAAATTTGGGTCCCTGAAAGTTGGATCATTTCATCCTGTGTATATCTGGATTGACTGCCACATCAGTGGTTGAAAGGCCCCAGAGAAAGCACATCCTGTCCTCAATTCTGGGTCTCACATTAAATCTGGCTCATCATCTCTGCTCCAGCTTCTTGACTCATACCAAGTGTCACATCTAATCAGACTGCTCAGGAAGCAGTGCTGCTTTCTTGCTCTCTAAATATTTGGTGAACAGTTTGGACAAGTGATACTCAGCTGATGATTTGTTTGCAAACTAATCATCCCAGCTATTCAACACTTGCTCTTTGCTATTCACAGTTGGTCATCTAGGTCACACAGCATAAGAGACATCCTTAAAATTGTGATTATTGTTTTTAGAGCAAGAGTACAGTTTTGATATCGTTTTGTGGTTGTTATCATTATTGCCTGCCTCATGGAATGAACAAAATGACAGGTTGGCTGGGGTTGGGTTGTTTGGGTTGTTTTTTTTCCCTGAAAAATAAAATAAATTAAGGAAAAAAAAAATCTCTGTACTTTCCTGGCCTCCCACTAGATAAACAACATTTTTGAGAGCAAAAATAATGAGTGGAAATTTATATCATTCTATTCTCCCAAATGTCATTGGAGCAAAATCCACTAATAAATCTTGAGGGAGAAGACTTCTGCACCTCTGTGGGTTGTGCTTTTCATCAGATTGAAGGATAATCACAAATGGAGTGCTAAGAAAGGGGAGGGAACCCAATCAAACCAGAACCAAGCAAACCCAGACAAAGCAAGCAAAGCATTTAGATGAACACTTATTTGTATGCAAGTTTGTGGGTAAAAAAACAGGAAGGATTTTTTTTTTTCCTGGTAGTTTCTGATGCTAAACTCCAAAATACCCAATTTCATAGCACACAGAGCTGTGATTTTTTTAAAGGCAACTCAGTTTTCAGTGTGCTGTGCCTGCTTTCATCCCTGCAGTCACACTGCAAGGGACCAAAGGAGTGCGGCTTGGTGAGTAGCCATTTGCTGAGCCAGGTGGAGTGGCCATGTGTAAGCTGCTGCCCCACCACAGCTCCCTACTCAGACAGGGGAGGTTGAAGGCCTGGTCTTACTCATTGATTGCAAACGGTGTGGGGCACTTACCACAACCAGCTGACACGCTTTGGCTTCTAAACAGTCACTCCTTCAGCCCCCACAGCCTGGTCTCTTGCAGCTATTGTATACCAGCGAGGAGACAGAACCTGGAAGATGATTCTTGCCTGCACTCATTTGTCCTTAGCAGTTGAATAGGGCCACAGTAGCAGGCTGCTTTTTCCCAGGTATAGCTAAAATATCAATGCAGGAGACATGAAATTTTAAAAGTGTCATTTTTTTTTTTTGCACTCTTCAAGTCCTAGCAGCAGTTAAAAACGAATCCCATTTTTTCTATTCACAATATCCATTTCATTTTATTCTGAAGGACATGTTCTCAAAAATGCTCTTTCACTTCCTATTTGGTGACACAGGCTCCTTGCTGTGATCTGCATTGTCTCTATCAGCCCTGAAAACGCTTCTTGACTCACTTGTGAATGAAAATTTGGCATCTTGGGAAATCACAATAGAATTAATCAAGAAGGCAATCCAGCTGCAGAACCTATGAGATGGTTTTTTTTTTAATTAAAAATAAAAATCAAATGTTAGGCCTGGACACAGATTTTTAGAGAATTGCAAATGTGGAAAACTGAAAAAACTCCCCCAGCAGAGTGCTTCTCTCTGTAGAACATATGAAGATATTCTGCATGGAGAGAATGTGTGAACATCAGGTTTATGAAGTTTCATGTTAACGCTCCCCTGCCTCTGCCTTAAAACACAGACATCAGAATTAATGAGCGGCTCCAGCTGTGTGTTGTCTGTCTCATGCAGAGGGAGGACAGAGGGAGGAAGGAGGAAAAATAGCAATGGGAGCAATGGAAGTCATGCACATAGCAAGGATGACTCTGCAGAAGCAGAAGGGAAAGGATCTCATGATTAAGTTCCTCTGGTCAGCTGTTTACAGATAGTGCAAAGCAAAGTGGTACTGAAGGCAGCAAATGCTGCACAGCTCTGAACTTCAGCCTAGATGCTCCCAGATGTGGTGCCAGGGGGACAACAGGCATAAGGAGAAGGAGCACAAACTGGCAGAGTTACAGATACACAAACAGATACCATAGCTGGAGGTAACATTTGCATTAAGGCTTTCTAGGAATGAATCACAAAATTTCATTCTTAACTAACTTTTTTTTTTCTTTTTTTTTTTTCCCCTTCTACCATCATTTATTTCTGTAAAAGAGAAAGGAAACATTACACTCCAGGTGAAGAAGAGGAAACTCCTGTGCTGATTTTGTTGTGAAGAAAAGACAAAGCTCAGAAGAATGGACAGCCCAACATAACAGCTGTGCTTAACATAGAGTGAATTCAGGCAGACTCGTGGTTCTGTTGGGTTCTGCTATGAACCTGAGTAACTAAAGACAGGAGATATTCACTGAACTTAGTCAAAGATGACATTCACCTTGAAGGTCATTAATAACTCTGCATAACAACAGAGCCTCAAACCCCTACAGCTCTAGTTGGTATCAATCACAGAATCAACCAGGTTGGATCCAGTCCAACCTAGCACCCAGCCCTAGCCAATCAACCAGACCATGGCACTAAGTGCCCCATCCAGGCTTTGCTTCAACACCTCCAGGGATGGGGACTCTACCACCTCCCTGGGCATCCCATTTCAATGCCAATCATTCTCTCTGCCAACAACTTCCTCCTAACATCCAGCCTAAACCTTCCCTGGCACAGCTTGATTCTGTGTCCCCTCCTTCTGTTGCTGGGTGCCTGGAAGCAGAGCCTGACCCCACCTGGCTATAACCTCCCTTCAGGTAGTTGTAGAGAGCAATGAGGTCTCCCCTGAGCCTCCTCTTCTGCAGGCTAAACAACCCCAGCTTCTCTCTTCCTGATGGTTAGAGAAAGAGATCTAAAATAGGGGGGGAAGAAAAAGGTTGGAGAAATAGATTTAAAATAGAGAGGGTAAAAATAAAAGATAGAGAGAAATATTTAAAATATGGGGGGGAGGGGGAGGAGGGGAAGTGAAGCAATGAGGTTCAATGTTCCTGGCAATCAAGAATTCTATGTACGTGATGGGAATTTTGCACTTACTGAATTAAAAAGAAAATAATCTCGTGCATCTTAGCAAGTCAGATGTAAGAATCCCAAGCAAGCTTAGCACTGTTAACCAGATAGAAATGTATATTGACAAGATAAGTAGTTAACACAAAATGAAGACAGATGACAGCTACTACACAGAAGCAAATGACCAGGAAATAATGCAGGCTGGGAATTAAAACTTTTGTGTTGTCATCTTATCTGAGCTCAGGAACAACGTCCCATTAGGAGAAGTGGGTAGGGGGAAGATGAAGAAAATAATTTCCAGGAAAATCTGACAGATTCACAGCAGTGATTTTTTTCATCTGAGAGTGTGGCAATGGAGAATGGACTTGCTGATCAGCAAGATCATTTATAGCAAATCCATTAAGCTTCCTTAGGAGAGACATGGAGAGAAGGTGAGGGAAATAATAACACCAAAGGTAAAAAAGTTAAGCCATCCATACCAAGCCCAATTTCTTGAAAAGAAAATGAAAGACATTAATTCCAATGCCTTTGGCTTAATTTAAACCAGCAAGAGTTTGCTAGAAGAGATACTAACCTATTTATCCCAGAAAACTATTCAGATGGAAGTCAGCCTAAAATGCCAACAGCTGATTTGCTCACCTAGGTGATACCAGTTGGCACAGCAGCAAAAACCTTGGGTCAGTCTACCCCTTGGCTTTTGCAGGTCTGGTAAGGCTTTGCTATAAGCCTAGGGACAAATCTGCAGCTGGTGTAGACACTGTTCTACATAGTCCATCTGAACAAATATGAGGTTGCTTTAGCAATTTTTTTTTCTCTTTCTCCATGCAAAACAGAGGTTCTGATGATTTCCATGCTCTTGGACAGCTCGAGTAAAAATCTCTGTTCATTTTACATCACAGCTTGTCACTAGGGCACTTCACAGAACCACACTGCTGTGTGTATTATCACAGAATCACAGAATGGCTCAGGTTAGAAGGGACCTCAGAGCTCATCTACTGCATCATCCCTGCTATGGACAGAGATGTCTCTCAACTAGACTTGGCTGCTCAAGGCCTCATGCAATCTGGTCTTAAACACCCCAGAGTCTCACCACCCTCCCACTGAAGAACTTCTTCCTTAGCTCCAGCTTAACCCTGCTCTGCCTCAGCTTCAAACCATCCCCCCTTGGCCTGTCTCTAGACACCCTGATGAAAAGTCCCTCTGCAGCCTTCCTGCAGGATCCCTTCAGCTATTAGAAGGCAACTCTGAGGTCCCCCTGAAGTCTTTTCTTTCCCAGGCTGCATACTCCCAGCTCCCTTCAGCCTATCCTTCTATGGCCTCCTCTGCACTCTCTCCCACAGCTCTGTGTCCTTCTTATGCTGGGGACAAAACAGCAAAAAAAAAAAAAAAAAATGGTAAGAAAAGAAATAACAGAAAGCCTGGAAGCTGCTCTGGCTCCATTGGAGCCCTGGCCAAGTACCAACTCTAGCAGCTCTGACATTTCAGAAAAAAAGTTTCCATTGTGGTTTTACACTAGAACCAGATCTGGTTAGTTTCTGATGATCTTATTCTCCTTTTAGAAGGAAATAAAACCTGATATGAGTTTTAAGGAACATGAAACACATTCAGAAAATAAGAAAATAGTGCATTTTTCTTTCTGTGGAGAGCACCATCTGACACCCAGGCTGGCCTTGGCTGCATTTTAACAGTTGGGCTGCAGCCTCCTCTGCCACACAGAGGAAAAAAATCATCCACAGTGTGAGACACAGCATGGGACTCATAGAATCATAGAATGGTCTGGGTTGGAAGTGACCTCCAAAGCTCATCCAGTCCAAACCCCTCTGTACTCAGCAGGGACATCCTCCACTAGAGCAGGCTGCCCAGAGCCCTCTTGAGCCTCACCTGGAATACCTCCAGGGATGGGGCCTGGGCAACCTGCTGCAGTGTTCCAAGACCCTCACAGTACAGAACTTGCTCCTAACATCCAGTCTAAACCTACTCTTCTCTAGTGTGAAGCACACATGAAGCACATATGAAGTAGCAGATTCCACTGATATTCAGGCAGCTATCCTCAGCTGCTGAATCAACCAACACCAGCAGCACTCACAGTGAGGCACCTCCAATACCTGAACTCTTCTTAACACTGACTCTTGGTGGGGATTGCAGAGCTGTCTTCCTAGTGGGAGCACTTCACCTCAGTGGGATGCCTCTCAGCTTGGAGGTTCAGAAAGGCTGGCAGGAGCGAGGGCTGCACCCTGAATGCTGTAGCCTGCTATATTTCACTAGGTAAGCTTTCTGGTTTATTAATGGGCACAGTAAGACAGAATCTCCTTATTTACTCTGAGATTTCCTACAATTGCTTTAATAATTATGAAGATGAGAGGACCAAACTCTTCTCAGTTGTAACAGGCAACATAGCAAGGGGTAGCAGCCACAAACTGCAGCTTGGAGTGTTTCAGCTGGTGAAGCAGATACATCCTACTCAATGGAGGGATGAAGAAATGCTAGGAAAGGCAGTCCAGGGTGGAATTGCTGTCTTAGGAGACTCCAAAGGTTTAGGGACGACAAAGCCTTGGCTGACTTCATCTAATGCTGATGACAAGCTCACCTCAAGCAGGAGATGGGAGTGGAGATATTGGGTGGCCTTCAGAGATCCCCTTCCCCTCACATTTATTTTCTATGGTTTCTGTGGTTCTATGACAGTTTCTTCTCCCAGTATCACAGCAGGTATTAAACAAATCAACATGCAAATTTTTGGTCATCACATTCAGAAAACCACAACAAATACTCCTTCTATTAGTGAAACTGTGTGCTGGGCTGCAGCAAGAGCAGCTGTGGGCAGCAGGGCAAGGGAGAGGATTCTGCCCCTTTGCTCTGCTCTCCTCACACCCCACCTGCAGCACTGTGTGCAGCTCTGCAGCCCCCAACATAAGCAGGACATGGAAATGTTGAAGCCAGTCCAGAGAGAGTTGGGGCTCTGCAGCCTGGAGAAGAGAAGGCTGCCAGAAGACCTTGGAGTGGCCTTGCAGGATCTGAAGGGGGCTCCAGAAGGGCAGGGGAGGGACTATTGACAAAGTCTTGTAATACCAAGATGAGGAGAAATGGGCTTGAACTGGCAGAGGGGAGACTGAAACTGGATGTTAGGAGGAAGCTGTTTACAGTGAGTGTGGTGAGACACTGGCACAGGTTGCCCAGGGAGGTTGTGGGTGCTCCCTCCCTGGAGGTGTTCAAGTCCAGGTTGGACAAGGTCTTGAGTGACCTGTTCTAATGGGAGGTGTCCCTGCCTATGGCAGTGTGGGGCTGGAACTGGCTGAGCTTTGAGGTCCCTTCCAACCTAAACCATTCAGTGATTCTCTGATTGCAATGCTGCAACAGATGTGTGTTTTGTCTTGTTTCCTAAGGACATAAATAGATCTCCATGGAGAACAGGTAGTGTTTGTGTGAGAGCACAGCCTCTCCTTCTGGCATGCCTGCAGAGCGATGGCTGCTGCAGAACTGCTGTGCCCAGCTGCTGGGTGCCACAAAGGCAATCCGCAGGCAAGAGGGCAAAGGACAGATCAGCCAGCACCTGCAATCTGCACCCATCTTTGGTTTCAGCCTGAAGTGAAGATCTAATATGTACTCCTGCATATAGCCAGGTGTGTGACATCTAAATCAGTGCTGCCTTGTTTGAGTGTTTTACACTGGCAGAACAGATTTCTTTGAACTGCAGGTTTGTCAGTCCAGTATGAAGTCAGCTAATGGAATTAAATGAGAAAGCCTTACCTGGAAGAAGCTTCACTTTTCATGTGTGCAGTCACCAAACATGAATCATGTATGCTATTTGGGCAAACTGTAAAAGCAAAGGTTATTTTATAGCAGGGGTTAAAACCAGAAATAAAACAGGGGAGAGGGATAATTTTCTTTCCAGTGATGCATTTTACTGTCAGTTCTACTATAAAGGGAATGCATCAGTTCCTGGTATGCAGGGGGAAAAAATAATTCCTGATTGAACCAAGCTTGTTTCAGTAAATTAAAAACCCTCTACAAGTCAGTAGTTTGAAGAGCTGGTAAGAGTCACTGCTTGACTTCCAAAGAAAAAGCAGCATCTGTAGGGGTGAAAAGTCAATCCCTCTGGGCTCTGGCTTACTGAGAGAAAGGTTATTCCATAACAGCCTGTCAACCTTCAGCCAAAACCACCACTGGCATTTTCCCCTCCTGGCCTTCTTTAGAAGATCCCTTCTTCTAGGACTTGGAGAGGACTTCTAAGACCTTGCACGGGTCCTGCCCTGAGGCATGACTGTCCCCCACTCCACTAACTCTCCAGTAGTGAGGCCTCTCACTTTTCATAGCTTGGGTGAGGCAAAGATTACATCAAATTTGCCTTGAAAGCCCCAGCAGAATCCCAGCCTCATTTCTCTAACCTGCACGAGAAGCCCTCCTAGGGTTCATAGGAGGTTCCATATGAACCTGGGGAAGAATTTTTTCCCTGTGAGCCTGACAGAGCACTGGCACAGGCTACCCAGGGGGGCTGTGGAGCCTCCCTCTCTGGAGATATGCAAGAAGTGTCTGGATGCATTCCTGTGTGATCTGCTCTGGGTGATGCTGCTTTGGCACGGGGCTGGACCAGATGAGTTTTGGAGGTCCCTTCCAGCCCCTGACATTCTATGATTCGTCCTTACCCAAAACTCAGGTGTCTGAGAGATCTCTCTGAACTCCACATAGTCACTCTGCTCTCATAATGCCAGATGAACTCATATTGTAATATTTGAGCAATAAATGAATCACTTTTCCAAAGAAAACAGGAAAGTTTGTCTCTGTTCCAGGCAATTGTTTTCATTAAAGACTCACTTTTCACAAGCCAAAACAATTAATTTGATTAATCATCACATTCCCCCTTAAAAATAATCCCAGTCATTTTATTTATTTATTTGTTTATTATTTCTTTAAGCTTAATTTTGGGAACTCTGCATCTAAGCNTTATTTCCTTAATTTTGGGAACTCTGCATCTAAGCTTTCCTTATTTATTTATTTGTTTTATTTATTTATTTCCTTAATCTTATTATTATCTTAATCTAAGCTCCTTTTTTTGTTGTTTGTTTGTTTGTTTTTAATTAAGCTTAATTTCGGGAAGTCGGTGTCTAAGCTTTCCCCTAAGGTTTGCCCATGCGTGGCTGTGGAGCGCAGTTCCCAGACTCGGCATGCTGCTGTCCCCCTGACGCGGCTGGAGGGGGATAGCTGCTGCCTGACACTGATTCTGCAGTCTGTTGGCCGGCACTGAGGTGTCCTATTTGGGCGGCCCAGCCTCTAGTCTCGGCTCTTTGTGCCCGTGAGAGGCAAGCAAGGTGTTTACCTGCCGGAGCTGAGGGGTTTACTCCATCTACCTTTGCAAAGCACTTCACACTCCAAGTGAAACGCACCCATTTAAGTGACATCCTTTACTGTCGTGTGCCCCCCCGGAGTAAACGCCGCCGGCCTCGACCCTGGCGCCAGGCGGGACTAAGCCCAGTGCCAGGCAGGGATGGCCCAGGGGAGAGGCAGCGCTGGGTGCAGGCGCTCAGCACCCAGTTGCGCGGCGCGCTCGTACTGGGTGACTTTGGCTTGGGGTGCGGAGCTTGCCGCGCCCGGCGGCTCCGGCACAGAGCGGCTGCGGACACGGCCCGGCCGGCAGCGGCACCCCCGTCCCGTGGGGCTCCCAGGGAGCTCCCGAGGAGCCGGACACGCAGGGAGCCCGCACACACCCGGCAGGGGGCTGCGTGTGTTCAGCCACCGGTCCGGCAGGGAGGGAGGTGCGGGAGCTGCGCGCAGGCTGCGGCGGGGCAGGCGCTGCCGCGCAGGCGGGTGCGGGTGCTGCGGATTTTCACTGCCAGCCGTCTGGCAGCGATTGCGCCCAGCGCCGGGAGCTGTTGACAGCTGAAGATGAGCAGCTTAGGCAGAAGGAGAAATCCTCCGGACTTACAGTAAGTCCTGTGACACTGTATCATTTGACTCAATTAGCTCAAATGACTGGGATATAATTGAACAAACTCTAAGGCGAGCTGTGACTCATGCCCTGCCTCCGCTGCCCATGCCAGCCTGCAAAATGCATTCATCGTCTGCGAGTGAGCGCTAATAGCCGGCGGCGGCGCTCGGCTTGTCGGAAGGGGACTCCGCACGGAAGGCAAAGCTAGAGGAGGAAGGGGTTTGACAAACTCCATCTGCCCGCCGGTTTCAAATCCAAAAGTGAATGGGGGTTAGAAAGAAGGCACCAAAGGGAAGAAATATGGTAGGTCAACGGGAGACAAGTTATTTCTGGCATCATAGCTGGTATCTGTGCTTGGCCGTTGATGATTAACGTATTAGTTATGTGTCTGTGATGCAAGAGGCAGGGTAAGTGGCTCGCTTGCTTATTCAGCTCTCCAGCCTGCTCACTTTGTCCAGACAAAATCCCCAACATAAAAGGCTTATCTCACAAATTAGCCAGCACAGTCATCCCAGGATTTTATTTATTTTAAGCTATGGGCCCCAGCATGACCAACACACCCATTAAAAGAAAAGAAAATAATAAAAATTGTTTTTTTTTTTTTTTTTTTTTTTTTTTTTTCTTCCTCTTTCATAACTTTCAGCTGCTGTTTGTGGTTGGTTTTGTTTGTTTCCAAAACCAGTAAAGAAGTTGCTGGACTCAATCTGCTGCCAAGACTGACAAGGGAAACCCAAATCTGGCTCTGTCAGTTGGTGTCATAGCAGGATCCAGCTCTGCTGTGTGGATGCACACTGGTTGTGGTGTAGGGGGGAGGTGTGAAGCGAAAGAAGGGTTGGCAAGATGCAACTAGAAAAGAGAGCTAGGAACACTCTGAAATAGTAGCAAGGAAGTAAAAACATGAAGTAGTAAGTAGTAGCCAGAAAAAATAAAAAATAAGGAAGGCAAGAGGGGAAAATACAAAACTGAAGGAAGGAAAAGTAAGAGCAGTTTTTAAGAATGGATGAATCAAAAGGGATTGTCGTAGGTTATAACTCTGGACCTGCCCCTACAAAAGTGCCTGTCTGTATTTGTACAGGGTGGGCAGCAGGAGTAAGATACCTGCCATGCTGAGGCCCTGCAGGATGTGCTGGGTTTTAAGAGCTTTGCCTTTCTCAGAACTGCTTAATAACTGTAATTTTATGTAGTGCAGAACACATGATAGTGTGAATCACGGTTCCTGTGGCAAACCTGTGGTAAGAAAGTTGTGCCAGCAGTAGTATAACAGCTTATTAGAAGGTGAACATATGCTTTTCATCCAAACATGGATATAGCAAAGGCATTTTGAAGACTCAAAGTCTGTTAATCAAAAGAATATGTTCCTGTTTGAAAAACAAAAACTCCCTCACGTACCCCAAACGCAAATTAGTCCACCTACTGCTTTTGGTCATTCCCATTAAACTAAGTTGTTGGTTTGGGTTTTGTTGTTTTTTGTTTTTTTTTTCCTTCTACAAGGAGACAGGGCTAGGAGTACTCAGAAGTACACCACACCAAAAATATGTTATCTCTTTAATTAAAGAGATGCTCCCTTAAGTTAAAGAAGGTGGCCTAAAGCACTGAGATTTGCCATTCAGCAGCTCACCAGAGGCTCTGAAATGCTTTCCAAAGACATAATTTCTGACCAAAGGTTTCTGCAGATAGATGTAGAGGGTCACATTCTTAGCAGGTACAGAAATGAGGTAAGTCCAATTAGATTATTATAAATAATGATCTTGAGACATTTTTGAGATGATATCCTAATTGAAGCTTGAGATGCTTTTCCATTAAAGGCTTCCCTCCCACGAGACTTACAAAGTAATGCACTCTTACTTTGTTACTTAAAATGTAAAAGTGATAGATCCTGAATACATGAATCAAAAGTGGTGTTCCTCACTCCAGAGCATTTTCTCTCAGCCTTCCTTTTGTTTCTCTGCAAGAGTGGTTGTGTGCAGCCCCTCAGCTCGTTCAGTTTGCCTGGCCAGCCAGCAAGCAATCTCCACATCAGCAGTGCCAGGCAGAAGGGCAGTGATGATGAATGCTCTGTTGGGACAGTGGGAGACTACAAGCAGAGGGGAAGTTACTGACAGGTCAGGGGCAAAAAGCTATTCCGTTCCCATCTTTTATTGCCTCTCTTTGTACCTGTGATATTAGTGGCTTCCCAGAGTACTGCCTGAAGTGGCTTGCCCAGTGCCAGCTAATAAATCTGTTGGCCAGACTGATCTCCTGGGTATGAATTCAACTCCTTAATCAAGAAACAAGCACTGCTCTTTCTCTTACCACTATTCCCTCTCTGAGGCTCTCCACAGAAATGCCATCATCCTCAACAGTGTGCTCAAGAAATTCATTTTGCCTTTTGTACCACTTGCTGGTGGTGGGTGTGGATGTACTTGTGGGCCTGGAGAGAAGAGCCAAGTACCAGGGCTTTCAAGATAGTCTCCTAATTGGAACTTGAGATACTTCTCCCTTAAAAGCTTCTAAGACTTTTGGAGAGAGACTGTTCTAAAGGACATAGCCACTTATTTTCTTCTATCCGAAAACTGCAGCCTGCCCTGTCGGAAAGGTCTTTTTGTAGCAATTCCTGGACTGCCTTTCCTGATGATAGAGGGGAAAAAAGAAAACACAATTTTCTGATTTAAATTGCAATTTTTCTCTCACCTTAAGCAGTCAAAATCTATTCTCTGCCCTACATAAGCCTACAGGGGAGTCTGAACATGAACCACTTTGATTTACGAATTTTAATCCCAATCCTGGGATCAGAATCCTCAGCTTTTGGGTGAGATTGTATCACAGGGTTAAAAATGTAGTTGTGGAATTGCTTCGTAGTGCACTGCAGGGCATTTCCTTGTCCACAGTCATGCAGAGCCAGCATTTGGTGGCACTTCAAACAGAAGTCTAAAGGGCTGAATTCTCCACAGCCTTGAGTCATCACTCCGTGTGTAAATTTTACACCTCTGCTATATTCCACTGAGTAATAGCAATCAAATGACAGTGTTATCTAAAAGCATGTATAAAGCACATGGAATCCACAAGGTGCTTTGGAGTAAAGAATTATTGCTCAAAATATTGTCCTAATACTTTGTTACCTGTAGCTACAGCACTTAAACCGAAGAGGAAGGAGTAGCCTTGCTATTGAGAAGCTACTAGGGGTGGTTTTGCCATTATTCCCATTTCAGAGAGTTCTCAAGCAATGCTTTTTGGTTCCAGAGGAGGCTCTTTATATGCCATCCTATGTCTCTTCCCTAAAGGTCTGAGCATCATAGAATGGTTTAAGTTGGAAGGGGCCTCAAAGCTGAGCCAGTTCTAACCCCTTGGCATTGGTAGGGACACCTCCCACTAGAACAGGTTGCTCAAGGCCTCATCCAACCTGGTCCTGAACACCTCCAGGGAAGCTAAAGAGCACAGATCCACAACTTCCCTGGGCAACCTGTGCCAGTGTCTCACCAGCCTCACTGCAAACAACTTCCTCCTAACATCCAGTTTCAGTCTCCCCTCTGCCAGTTCAAAGCCATTTCTCCTCATCCTGGTATTACAAGACTTTGTCAATAGTCCCTCCCCAGCCCTCCTGGAGCCCCCTTCAGATCCTGGAAGGCCACTCTAAAGTCTCCTGGCAGCCTTCTCTTCTCCAGGCTGCAGAGCCCCAATTCTCTCAGCCTGTCCTCAGAGCAGAGCTGCTGCAGCCCTCCAGCATCCTCCAGTAATGGACTGAGCAGTACAATCCATCTGTTTTCTGCCTGCCAGAATAATGGTGGGTACCAAATCCCAGTTGGTGTAGTCTATCCAGAGAAACAGAAGCAAAGCCTAGACAGATGGTGGGTACCAAATCCCAGTTGGTGTAGTCTATCCAGAGAAACAGAAGCAGAGCCTAGACAGATGAAAAAGAATATGGCTGTACCAAAATCTCAGAGCTTTACATCAGCTGAGGGCCTGCCTCACCACCAGCATCACAGTGCAGCTTGTACTGCTTGGGGAGGTAAGGAAAACAGCAACAACAGTTTCAAAATCCTCATTCCCCTGTGGTCAGAAATGGAATGCTGGAGTCGTACGAGTAAGCAACCACATTTAAACATAGCTGTGGCTGCCATGGCTTCAACTCTAATGTGGACAGGACCTAATTTAGGAAGCTGCAGAAGAAGCTGAATGTAAATGCACACAGGGAAATACAAATGACTGGTGCTGGTGTCGCTTTCACTTTGTTATTTAAAGCAGTTTCAGTGCTGTGAAAGCAAACAGGCATCAGACAAGTGGAACCGGCAGCTGCTTTTAGCACAAGGAGAGACATCCTCTAATTTTGACTCTCTCTGGATGTAGCATTTGAGCACGAGGCAGTGATAGAAGCAGGGAAGGAATCTTGTCATCCTCTGAATACAGGCAGCTCCAGCTGAGGTGGAATCCTGCCCTGGCTTGGAGGCAGTTCCTAGAGAAAAGCCAACTTCTTCCTTATGAGAACTGTTTTTCTCCACTGGTAGCAATGCTGCTAAATGATTGCAGAACACACCACAGGTGAGGGTCACTTCTAAGCTGTAAGGTAAAGGTCATTGTCATCTACTAGAGCGCAGGAGACTTCAGCAGCTGTTTTCTCTGTCATAGGGTCTCACAAGAAAAGATTTTCTCTCCCATGGAGAGTTGCCCTGAACTACTTGGTCAGTCATAGCCTCCTTAGTTCACTGCCTAAACCAAAGACAAGGACTGAGTGAGGTTCAGTGGTACAGTGAGAGGATGCTGAGACACTGGCACAGGAAGGTCATGGATGCACCCTCACTGGAGGTGTTCAAGGCCAGGCTGGATGAGACCTTCAGCAAGCTGGTCTAGTGGAAGGTGTCTCTGCCCATGGCTGGGTCTGGCACTAGATCTTCAAGATCACTTCCAACCTAAAGCACTTTATGAATCCATGAGCCAAGCCACTGCAGCTCCCTAGAACAGAGATGCCAGTCTGGTCTGTGCCCTCAGCAGCCTCCTGCCACATGGGGAGACCAGTCCAAGGCAGGGGAATGCACCACTGAGGGGAATGCATCACATTCCCTGCAGAGAGGCTGATCCAGCTGGCAGTGCATGGAGCTCAGGCAGGGGGGCTCCATCCGTGCATCGCCTTTGCTAGCTGTGGGTGTATTTTGGTGCAGATGAAAACCCCTATCACATTAATTTCTACAGAAAATTATAGCCTGTGCTTTTAGAACGAGGACTCTACAGCTGGTAGCAGAATGTGCTGCTATGAGCCCATGTCATTTTCAGCAGAGTTAATAAGTGTACAGGTTGGCCTTGTCACTGCTCCTGAAATAAATTAAAGTGTCTTTTGTCAAAGCTTTTAATAGACTTTTGGACTGGAGAAGTGCCAAGATGGTCACAGGACCGCATGACTCAGAGGGCTACTGAGATTTAGAAGTCTTTTAAAAGTTTAAAACAACAAGAATAGCTCTGCTGGGTCGTTTCTTAACAGACAGAAAATCTGCGTTACACAATTCGGGCCCAGAAACCCTCTGCAGTAATGAACAAAGATTGTCATCATAGCTGACATTTCTGAAATGTTTGAGAAGTAAGCTCAAGGTCATGTTTGAATGCAAACATGTTACACACGGTAATTATCAGGAGTTTGTTATATTTACCCCTACAAAGTATTCGGAGAGTCATGCATCAAGTAAACTAATGGTCTCTTACTGAGCAAAGTTTAACATCAGCAATGTGCTGTGAATTTTAAACCATTTGTTAATGTCAGACACAGAAATTGTAATGAGGAGGAGATGACCATTATGAAAGATTTATGAAAGGGGAGAAGAGGGGAAGGGAATCACAGAATGTTAGGGGCTGGAAGGGACCTTCAAGAATTTTCCAGTCCAGCCCCCTTGCCAGAGCAGGATCATCCAGAGCAGATCACACAGAACAGTTCCAGGTGGGTTGTGAATATCTCCAGAGAGGGAGAGTCCACACACCCCCANCTGTTCCAGGGCTCTGTCAGCCAACAGAGAGAGAGAGGAAGGGAAGAAGAAGGAAAGGTTTTAAAAAACACCCAACTCAGGAGCCTTTTCTGAAAGCACATTATTGAGCTGCTGCTGTGTAGCTAACAGGATGGGAATTGGACAGTTTGACTCACTACAGACATGAGTCAAACTGTGTTGTGCCAGGGGAGGTATAGGCTGGATGTTAGGAGGAAGTTGTTGACAGAGAGAATGATTGGCATTGGAATGGGCTGCCCAGGGAAGTGGTGGAATCACTGTCCCTGGAGATGTTCAAGCAAAGCCTGGATGGGGCACTTAGTGCCATGGTCTGGTTGATTGGCTAGGGCTGGGTGCTAGGTTGGGCTGGATGAGCTTGGGGGTCTCTTCCAACCTGGTTGATGCTATGATTGTATGGCAGCCAGCAACAGAATACCTTACAACTCCTCACGACACGTAGTCCTCTCTCCTGCTCATTTCCAAACATGTACATTTGGAGCCACTGCCAGACTGAAGGTGCGTGGCTGAAAGTGCTCCTGGCCTCTCCAGGAAGCCTCTGTGAGTAATGCACAGGTCTGGTCTCCTGCCACAGGATCCCTTTGCTGGAGGCAGTTTCAGGATTAATCAGCTGTCGTGGCTATGGGCTGCAGCCTGCTAACAAACCCCTTGGACTTCTCACTGATTCATTGTAGTTGTTTCTCTTACATAACAGGGCTTTAATTTAAGCAACGTGATTGCCTCCAATTTTTTTTTTTAGGCAAAAGGGCTTTTTTTGGCCAGAGTTATTTATTGATCCCTTGGTCTTTTTCTACTACTCGTTTGATATTTGCACTGTGCTAAAATTTTGCCTTGGCTTTCTTTCGAAATCCCTGGCACAACATTACTGATTTGACAGTGGGGACAAATCCTGGAGAACTGTCCAGGAAGACACATTAATGTCTGTGCTGGGGATGGCAGCCAGACCTGAAGACAAAGCCAAAGGGAGTTCAGGTTCAGGGTCACATCACTGAAAGCAAGACAGTCACGTGGACTCCATCACTCCTTTGTGGTGTGGCCCTACCACACAAAGCTCAGAGGGGTGAATTTCACTCAGAAAGAGGAAATCCAGTTAAGTGCTTAAACCAAATGGTATTGTTTTGGTTATTAGAGATAAGGGGAAAGGATAAGATTCAGACCCAAATGTCTAGACCCCCTGAGAAGAGATGGAGTTAAGGAGGGAAGTGCAAATAGAGCAGTAGGACCCCGTAGCTCCGTGAGCGCATCCAACAGGGTGTTAATTCCTAGCAAATAATCTTGCAAGGTGTGGGTCTGTGTGTCTCAGCACTGCTCAGATATTTCACTTGGGCTGCTAAGAGGAACCCTTTGGAAATCACAGGGGGTTTATGGTACCCTCCAAGTAAAGGTAAAACAGATCTGCTGCCTAAGAGAGGCAGCTGAAATGTTTGCATCCAGCCAGTGCCCATCCAGTGAAAGGAGGACCTACATTATTTCCAAAGGCTTGGGAATGAGCACTATGCCACTGTAACAATCCTTGCCTCCTTCTTGTGGCAGTTTTCATTGGCAGATCTCAACGTGCTTTACAAAAGAAGTCAAGATCATTAACCCTGTCCTACAAACAGGATAAATAAGGCACAAGGGGAAGGGAGGGGGCAAGGGCTCTCCTGAGGTCAGACAAGGACTCAGACACAAGCATGCACAGCACCAAGCCAGCAGGCTCCTAAACTAGCCCCTCTGCTCCTCTGTTTTGAGCAGCTGGTGGTGGCAGTTTCAGAGGTCTATACACACAAATGTGGGCCTGATAGAGAAGTGGTCACTAACTAGTGAAGTCCAGGATGGATCATCCACATTGTTCCACATCTGCAACTATTGTTCATTCCCCATCCAGAACTACTTCGCTGGCAATCAGTCTTTAACAGCACTAGAAGCACCTCTGCCTGTTTCAAAGCTTTTCCTTCTGCAAAGCCACTCCTGAGCACAGTGGCATGGATTACATTTTTAAAACAGAGCACGGAAGTCAGTGGTTGTGACTGAAATTTCTCTGCCCAGAATTTATTTAGTGCAATATTTGAATGTGGTGGGGAAAGGCTTTTTAAAGTTGAAGTTCCTGAAGATGTGGGAAAAGAACAAGATCTCAATTCCTTTCTTTCTCTCTTTCTCTCTCTTTCTTTCTTTCTCTCTTTCTCTTTTTCTCTCTTTCTTACTATTTATTATTTTTAGAAAATTATTGCCCTGGTTTATGAAATAAAGCTGGAAAATGTGAACTTGGGAGCTCTGAAAATAAGAGCGAAATAAAAGTCCCCTGTACTTGTGCACTTTTGCTTATTTACTTACTTTTTCATGAGACTTCCTGTTTCAGGAAACCTTGCTCATCATTTTTGATGACTCAGGACTGGTGACTGCATAGCTCCAGAGAGTTCTTTCTTTTTGTTTGCTCTGACTTTCACATTTCTTACGAGCCACTCATACAGGACCATGGATCTGGTAGATAAAAATGTGCAAGGGACAAATTTCGGGCGGGGGGGTGCGCAAAATGTTTACATTGAATGAAAAGGGTTTGGATTTGAAAGGTGCCAACCTTTTGTGAACAAATGTCCAGAGTTTTGTGTCTAACTCAGGTAAAAAGCACAGCAAACAGCTCTGAAAGATACCAGCGAGGGAGGGTGCTGAGGTATGAGGCAATGCAGTAAATGGGTGCACGTCTCAGGTTGGAACAGTTGGTCACAGCTCTCTTCGAGGCAGGAGGCTAAAATCTAAGTGAGCTTACAGGTCCTTTGCAAACCAGTGCCCTAACTGTTAGCTCCTAAATATAGTCCCCAGGGCCATGCCTCTGGAAAGCTGTTTCGCTCATCCCTCACACACAGCGAGGAGCACATCAATAGGCTCTTCAGAGGAGATGGATGGAGAGCTTAATTCACTTTGCAAATCTACGGGAGCAGCACTTTAGCACTTTGGCACAAACTGTCTCTGACATTGAAAATTAGTAAAGGAAAGAAGTGGCAAAAATGTCAGTAGTGGGAGGACTTCATTTTTCTCTTGTTTAAAATGTCATCTGTTATCTGCAATCAATGCAAGAGACAACTTCCTATACCATAATGATTTACTGTATGTTTATAGGCACAGGTAGAAGTAATCACAGGGTTAGGCAGACGCCTCCTGGTGAATTCTTCAAGTGTCGGAAGTGTTTAGTTGTGCTGTTCCCTCTGCCCAAGGATGCAGGGGAGACCAGCGGGGAGAGCTTTGCCGTTGCTGCGTCTGGGTACACAAACTCATCCAATCTGCAGCCTGCCTGGGCTCAGCTCTGTGCACACAGATCCCAGCAGCAGATGCCCAGGACTTCAGAGAAATGCTGCCTGTGCCACCGAGGAAAAGGCAATAAATACTTTTCACCCTTTTCATATCTAAACAAATACCTCTGAAAGGAAATACACTCATGGTCTTGGTGCTGCATTTAATGTTTGAAACTTTCCATTGTTTGGAATTTCCTGTTTGATTTTCCTTGAAAATAACACTTCCATTACTGATTTTTTTGTCCTTTCCCAGTGAGAACTCATTGTCCACATCTTTCAAACGGTACCGAGCTGAATGAGTCCCAGTTGATTCACTTCCTTTGTGTCCACCAGAATTTGGGACAGCGTCGGATACAATATCTCCTCTGCCCCCCAGAATTCCTGTTTAATATTCCTTAGCAACAGGACCTTGGATTTTATTTCTTTTTTTTTGCTGGCTTTTGTGGCCACGCAGCTCCACAGACATCACGTGCTCTTTTCCATCCCCTGCTCTATGTGAAGCTGAAGCTAATGGCAAGTTAAAATACAAACAGCTCAGCATTTAACACCTCTCAGAGTGTTTCAGTCTGAGGCTCGGAGCACAGAGGTAAGGTAAGGAATGAGCACCAGGGATTTCACATCCTGGGCCCTTGCCACAATAACTTATTTGTCCTTCCTGCCAGTGAGTGAATGATGGCTTTTAATAAACAGAACGATTCCCAAATCTTGCAGACACTCCCTTGCACATTAGCACGGTGGTTTTCCAGAGGACTTACTCACAGCATCCCTCTGACTGCTGCTGGCAGACTCCACCTCCCACAACAGGGAAACGCACAGAGGTTGTGCAGTGTTCAAAATTAGAGCTGGTCAACAGTTCCTACTTGAAGTAGGTTTGTTTTGTTTTTTTTTAAATGGAGATGTTCTATGTTGTTACAAGTGCCATTTCTTGCAGAGATGCAATTCCAGTTCCTTTAATGATAAAGTGAAGAATACTACCCCCACACACACACTGTTTGCCCGCTGAAAGCCTAGGAAACTCCAAGTCCAACTCTTACTCCTTTACAGATATTCTAACCAATTCTTTCTAGCAAGCCCTTTTGTCTCTTGTGACAGCAGTCATGGAGCACCAGAAGTGTAGTGTCCCCTCCTCACTGTGCACTTGCAGCCAGCAGATCTGCTCAGCACTCCTGCCCAGGAGCTGCCATCCCTTCCATAGCACCACCTTTCTCCTCCAGAGCCTGGTCTATAGTGATACCTACAGGGTATTCAGTAGGCTAGAGCACAGGCATTCAAGCAGCTCTACTTCACACACACACAATAGTTCTCTAATTCACACACAGAATAGTTCTCCTCAAAATAAAACACAGGCTTTGGTTCCTGGCATTTCCACAGGGCTCAACTCACCTTCTCAGTATTTATCTATTCCCAGCTCTGTGACTTGCCTGGAGAGTGACCTTGAACAAGCAACTTCATTTGTCCCTATTTTTGCACCATTTCTCCTGTTTCTGTTTTCGGGAGCCTCAGAACAAATATTATCCAAGAAAGGGACTTTTGTGTCTCAGAAAGCCATCGTGGTGAAGCAAAAATGTGTATTAATATTATGGGGGGAGGGGGGGGAAATAATCTAAGTAATAAATAGTAAATAAGTGGCATGACTCGAGTTATAAATGGTGAGGTCCTGCCCTCTGCTTATTTTACTACTCCATGATGTTTTTGAATGGATTCTTAAATATCCTCCCAAAATAGAACATACAAACATAACTCAACAAAACTCAGAAAGGAAAATAAAAAGAGCATGAGCTGATGCAGTATAAAAATGAGCGTTCATTCACAACTCCAGACAGCATTTCAGCTCTGTATGTGCATTGCTTACCATATATCCCCTAATAGAACCAAACTCTGTTTTTTGGGGTTTTTTTACTGTGGAAGTCGTGATGTTCCTAGAAATCCTTAGTAATGTTTTGGAAAACAACCCTTTAAGTGAGGGGATCAGGCATTTTCCTTCTGTTACAGTAAAAGCTTCAGGATTTCAAATGGATGAGCACGGTTTGAGCTTGGTGAATCACAGGTAACAGAGAATGCGTGTGGAGAATGAGCAGTCCATAGCACATGGGTTTTCCCAGTCTCCTTTGACTAAATTACTGAAGGCAAAGGAGGCAGAAAATGCAGCAATATATTTCTCTTTGTCCCAGGACACAGAGGTCACTCTGGTAACGGCCTCATGAAGAAGGCTGCAAGGAAAGAGAGGAGCCATTCATTCATGATGGTGCAAACAGTACCAAAGCTACTCTCACACAGGCCCTGGGGCAGTTTAGAAATTGGCTGTTAGGTCACACCGAACACTGAGCCTGCAAATCACTGCACCTGTGAGCCCTCATTCAGGCACAGTTTCCTCAAAGCCAGTGGCTGATATGAAAGAAAATGAAATTATTGGGATTGCTCACCTGTATAACAGCCATGTCCGTCTGCAGGAGAGAAACAGAGCTCTGCATGCAGCAAAGCAGCAGCCTCTTGCCCCATACAATGCAAAAGCAGGATTCACATTTTGCTCTGCCTCTTTGTCACCTGCATTTCATCCTTGATCCTGAACTTTCCTCAGCTCCTATTTTCCCTGTGTCTATTAATCTGCTTCAGACACTCTCTGCGACTGTCACCTTTGTTTAAATTCTCCTATATATCACTCTCCTCTCACCTTGACTGCTGCTCTTCCTTTTACTACATTGTCCCCAAATTCCAGCACGTGGCATTTGTAAAGTGATGCTGCCTGAGTTGGAGGATGTTCAGGGAGATCAGCTCATCCTCTTCTCAAATAATTCTGTATGTCTGGATCCATTTCACACTGCCTGTCCCACTGCACATCTATTGCCCAGGCCAGCATTTTAATCCATTTATTGTGACCTGTTTCCTTCCTCATCTGATAAATGTCTCTATTTTTTTTTCCCCATCTCTTCCCTTTTCTTTTTCTTTTCGTTTCCTTTTTTTATTAATAAACTCTTTAGAAAATCCAGTTCCACAACATCTTTTCTGTCTATTGTTATCTCACTAAATTTTGGAGCCAAATTCATCTGTCCTGTAGTGTTTCTTTTGAAGTCAGTGGGATTGCATCCATTTGCTGTTGTTCTGGCCTTAAATAGCAGAGGGAAAATAGATTTTATTCCCCTGATTTCTGTTTCTGCAGTTCTGCATTTATTTTGGATAAATCTATGACATCTAATGGCTTATTCTATCAGTTACTTTATAAAAGATGTCTATGGAACAGTTGATATAAAATCAAGTCGCCCTGTATCTCTGATCCTGTAAATCCCTGTCTTATCTTTGGCCACATGATACATCTTAATCACAGAACCACAGCTGAATGCTAAATATTTGCACTTGTAAGCCCCAAGGAATGCTACATTCGGGTTGGTTTTTTTTTTCCCCGTTTCTTTTCAACTAGGCATGCTATTAATTAATGCATAGCAAAATGATTAAAAGCATTTTTCAAATAATGAACAATACAGAGAACGAGGAGTTAATTGATTGATTGGTGTAGGAGCAGGGTCCTAATGGATTAGCATTTGCATATTAACACAGATCCAATCTTTCTCTCTTAATGAGCTCCTTGCCACATTTTGTCTTCTTTTAAGCAGCAGTGAGCATGATAAAACAAACACAGCCACAGGATTGCTCCTTCTCTAGGGACAAAAAGGCAAACTTTCAGAAAGGCCTTTCTCCAGCACTGGTTTATGTGAACCCTCTGTGCCTTGGTGTGGTAGTTACCTGGGGAGACTCACACTTTATCTCAAGTTACCTCTGAAAAGAGCCATTTGGAAAAGGACAGAAATTTACAACTGCTTGTAAGATTTTTGGTTGATGCAAAGCTCAACGTGAGCCTACATTGAATGCAGCCCAGACACCAACCCTGTGCTGAGCTGCAGCAAGAGCAGCTGTGGGCAGCAGGGCAAGGGAGGGGATTGTGCCCCTTGGATCTGCTCTCCTCACACCCCACCTGCAGCACTGTCTGCAGCTCTGCAGCCCCCAGCACAAGCAGCACATGCAAGTGTTGGAGCTAGTGCAGAGGAGGCCACCAAGATGCTAAGAGGGCTGCAGCAGCTCTGCTGTGAGGACAGGCTGAGAGAGTTGGGGCTCTGCAGCCTGGAGAAGAGAAGGCTTCCAGGAGACCTTGGAGTGGCCTTGCTGCATCTGAAGGGGGCTGCAGGAGGGCTGGGGAGGGACTATTGACAAGGTCTTGTAATGAGAGAATGAAGAGGAATGGGTTTGAACTGTCAGAGAGGAGATTGAAGCTGGATGTTAGGAAGAAGTTGTTTGCAGTGAGGATGGTGAGACACTGGTGCTGGCCACAGCTGCTTTTGCTGCAGACGAAGATGGAGTGGGATGTCAGCAACCAGCTTGTTCTGTTGGTGGCCTTGGTGCTGCCATCAGCAGCCAGACTGTGCATGTTCAGCAGTCCACAAGAAGAGGACCTGAATCGTTGCAGGTAGGTAGTTTAAAAATTCTAGAAGATAGTTTTTAGGTGCTGGGCTTGCTGGGAAGGGTTTCAGCCTGCCCAGCATCTCCAGTATTCAAGTACAATGTACAAAAGACAAAAGCAGGGAACCCATCTCCCACCAGGAGATGTTACCACTGTGACATGAGGCCAGTCTCTTTTCCTTTCAAAAGCAGGGTTCAGCCTTGTTTATTCAAGCATAATTAAAAAGAAAAGAAAAAAAAAACCCAAACCAACTCAAACAAGTCTGCTTTGGTAGCACACCAAGCCCAAGCACTGCTGTCACCAGATCAGTCCATGTGACTTCAGGCACAGTGTTGTGCAATATGGCAGCACACACCAGTATGCATATAGCTGTGACCATGTGTGGTAGCCCAGCCAGCTGGCAGTCTGAGGGGCTTCTGGGACCCAAGCTAATACCACAATACGGAACTGCACTGTGCCACATAAGAAAAGATCTGAAAGCAGATCTGAGATGCATAGGCCAGCACTGGTTTGAGCCATGCAGCCATGCCTTTGCAGCTCTGGGCAGGCAGCCTTCATTAGGGCCAGTTGGCACAGCCCTGCTGCAGTCGTTTCCCTGTTTACAGTGGAAGAGGATCTGGTCCATTATGTATTTTGGCCATGGAGCACAGCTCTGCCTTCTGCTCAGCTGGCTGCCTGTGGAGATGGCAGTCACTAGGTTTTGAACCTGGCACTTGGGGTCAAGCTGGGTGATGCTGCAATGCCTCCACGCTTGGGCAGCTTTCCAAAGTTTCCAGGAAACCCACACGACCTCCTGCTACCTGAGAGTCCCTGTGATTGTCTCACTTCACTCCCAGAGCTGTGGCAGACAGCATCTGCTGTGGGTGCACAGAAAGACTCTACCAGGCCCCCCGAAGGGCAGCACCAGTGCGGAGGCAGCATCTCAGCTTGTATGTGCTGTCTTTGGGGTGAACTGCCACTCAGCAGATGAGCTGTGCTCAGCTGTGAAGGAACCCTGCTGCCATTCTGACTGACATGGTTCAGGTTCTTTTCATCAAGATGTAAGGATGGGAAGGTTGCCTTTGGCTAGGGGATACAGTTTACAGCAACTCCTAGAGGATGGGATCGTGTATGGATCCCGTGCCGAATGCTTTCAAGCCCAAACTTGGGCAACAAAGATAATGAAGCCACTTAGGGAGGGTTCTCTTTACACAAATAGATGATTTCAGAGAATGGATCATAGAACCATAGACTCATAGAATCCAACCCCCCACATTGTCAAGGACACCTCCCACTAGAACAGGTCACTCAAGGCCTCATCCAACCTGGCCTTGAACACCTCCAGAGAGGGAACAGCCACAACTGCTCTGGGCAAATAGGTTGTCTGAAATTAATTGTAAGTTTATGTGTCAGTTTAATACAGATGATGGGGCTGTTGTTTCACTTCACTGGATGAACACCTTTTTAGATCCCATCAAACTGCTAATCCTTTCAATTCTGAAAGACATAGGAATAAAATCTCCAAAAAACCAAACCAAAACCAAACCAAACACCTTCTCATGTCATTATCCTAATAATGCTTATACTATAATTCCAATCACAACTTTGGTTTGGTTGATTGGCCAGGGCTGGGTGCTAGATTGGGCTGGATGAGCTTGGAGATCTCTTCCAACCTGTTTGATTCTGTGATTCTATGATTCTATCATAGAATCTATCATAGATTCCATCATAGAATCTCCCTGTCTAGCCGTGATAAATGCAACAGCAACAAAAAACCCCAAACAACCCAAAAGCATTGGCACTGATATGAATTTTCCATTGACTTCTATCAAATAAGACATACATCCAGTGGTGCAGGGGCCTGGCCAAGGTTTCTACTTGTAGTAGCTAGTTAAAACCTCTTTCTTTTTTTCCACAGTTATTACAATATCAAATAAAACCTTATTACAATATAGAATAAGCAGGCCTGATCTGGCTGAAATGCTACATATGGCCAATATAAAAACCCTTACAAACAAAAGCAGGAAAAGTGTAGTCTGCAGACTTCTTTGCTTTCGTTTTCTAATCTGCCTGAGGAGCTGCTCAAACAATTGGGACCTTTAGGGGGGTTGATAAAATCTTGTTTTGCAGAATTCTGCAGCGCTGCGAAAGGCATAAACCCCACAGCCAATATTTGTATACTTTCCCATTCCTCTCTCTCTCTTTGTGTTTGGCCTGCTTTAATATTAAATGTTTCTTACTACGGAGTTAGCCAGAAACACAAAAAGAGGAAATACTACTCCAGCTTGGTTTCCTGAGGTGTTGAGAAGGCTGGTGGATAAATTCCCACAGTGTGTGATGGATCTATGATCCTGCCACTTCACAGCCCCTTCTCTCTCCCAGCCTCCCCCATGCCTGGGCTGCATCTGTGCATAATCAGGCTGCTAATGTGGAGAACAGAAGCCTTCCTTCTAGGCTGTCTTATCTCGGTGTCCTTTGTTCACGCCAAACAGCAGCTTATGAATGCCAGTCGCTTTTCTCTATCTCACAAAGGTTGTGTTTTTCAGTTCCAAGGGGACAGACCTATCATTCCCAAACAATTGAGGAGATTTGTATCTGAACATAAACAAACAAAAACTGTCTGCAGGGAACATGGAAAATGTTTTCCTCCAGCACAGCAGCTCCCGCACATGCCCCAGAGTCCCAAGGGCTCTGCTGCTGCTTCTGCACTGGTCCACCCTGCAGGCAGTTTTAGGTGCTGGGAATGCATCTCTTGGGGCTGGAGGGAGTGAGTGCAGGTTCAGGCTGGATGTTAGGATGAAATTCTTCATGGAAAGAGTGATTGGCATTGGGATGGGCTGCCCGGGGAGGTGGTGGAGTCCCCATCCCTGGAGGTGTTGAGGAAAAGACTGGATGGGGCACTTAGTGCCATGGGTTAGTTCATGAGAAGGGTGCTAGGTTCAACTCTATGATCCTAGAAGTCTTTTCCAACCTGGTTGACTCCGTGATTCATGCAGTGAGATGCTGACTAAGACGATCTGCAAATGGCTCTTCTAGTCTGACAGCCTTTACTTTTGAGGGAATATTTTACTGTCGTAGAATCATAGACTGGCTCAGGTTGGAAAGGACCTCAGAGATCCTCTACTCCAACCTCCACACTATGCTCAGGGACACCTCTCAACTAGACTCAGATGCTCAAGGCCTTCAGTCCCCCCAGGCAGGAGGCAGCCACAGCCTCCCTGGGCAGCCTATTCCACAGTCTCACCACCCTCCTACTGAAGAACTTCTTCCTCAGCTCCAATCTAACTCTCCTCTGCCTCAGCTTCAAATCATTCCCCCCTGTCCCTAGACATGCTTGTAAAAACTCTCTCTCCAGCCTTAATGTAGGATCCCTTAGGTACTGGAAGACATCTCTAAGGTCCCCCCTGAAATCTTCTCCTCTTCAGGATGCACACCCCCAGCTCCCTCACCCTATCCTCACAGCAGAAGTGTTCCAGCCCTTGGATCATCTTTGTAGCCCTCCTATCCTTCTAAGCACCTCATTGCAGCCTGTGTTATCTGACTTGTATCCTCAGTTCCTGAGGTGGAAACTCATCATCTCAGAATGTTCATCACTTCAAAACTCTGCTTCTTTGGGAAAAGAAAACTAAATTATCAGCAGCAAGAACAAACTTCATAAGAGAAGCTGCCCTTTTGTTCCTCCACTGAGGAATTATATGTCAGGAATAATTAGACAGTTTGGTTTATTTCCCACCAGACCGTTTTTCCCCCCAATAAAATACAATGTAAGGCAGCCCATAAGAAACAGATGCTTCAGGCAGAACTGTTTCACTAAGGTGCATGATGCAGAGGGGTCTGTTAAGATGATGGATGCAGCTCTGAATGTAAACATCGCTTACATTAGGATGTGAACACTGACGGAAGTGAAATACCAGAGAGCTGTTGCTTGGCTCCTGTGGATGTCCTCAGCCTTCCACGCCTGGCATTTTTCCCTGGGGTAATTTATACACTAATATTCCCTGCTGTGGGAACATTGGCAGGCTGGAGGAGAGAAGAAGCTCCAAATTTCACTCTTAACATGGCTGGCTCACCTCCAGAAATTGCAGAAATGAGATAAAAGGGAAATTCCTACCTCTCTATAGTGTTAAGGACACTGTGCACAGTAAGGCACATTTTGAGCACAGGTAGAGAAAGACACCACACAGATAAATACGTGGGTTAGCAAGGTAGATATTTTTAGATTACAAGCAAATAGAAGGTGTAGGTCGTACCAAAGAGTGTAATGAAAATTCTACAGAGGAGAAGAACATCTTGCCAACCCTCAGCACTAAACGGGCACTGGGAGCTGTGCAGATTCCCTTCTCAAACGTTCCAAGTTTTGCTCTAGGCCAAAGGTTTCACAAGCAGCTGTAGTAGGTTTGCAGATACACACCCAACCTCTTTGCAACTGCTCGAAATAGAGTAACTGCTGAAACAAGACCCAGTCGCCCTGCTGGCTGCCCGCACAGCCTTGGTAAGTGCCATGGATGCTTTGGGGCGTATCAGAAATAAATGGCAGTAAGGAGGTAGAAGGGCAAGCCTCTGGCACTTCCACCAGAACTGCCACGCAAATAAACTCCGGTGAAGTCTTTCACAACCTCTCCGGGGTTATCTCTACCCCATTGTTTCCAGTCAACAATTTATAAACTTGGATTTGCTGATTGTCCTTGTCGGGACAATAGACTCCAGCTGCTAATGCTTTCTGTGGTGTCAGACTTTGACAAGTGATTAACAGGCTGAACTACACCAATTTCACCCTTACCAAGGGCCTGCAGTAAGTTTGTATTAAAAGGTTTAATTTTCTTCTCTCAGTTCTACCTCTGTACAGCTCCACTGGCTTGGCTGAAGCTGAATGCCATTTGTTCTGGTGCATTTGAGAAAGGCAAATTAGGAGCAAAGGATTCAAGGTGCACGCAAAAAGACCCTTCAAAAGACCTGAGCAGGTTGAGTTTCAGACAAAATCCTCATGAATGAAGAGGGGAAAAGGTAAGGTATCAGGCATTGTCTCTGTTGTCTGCCCTTCTGCTCTTCTACTGCCTCACACACAAACACACAAACCAATATTATTTAATATTTTCAATAACACAAATATATTTCACCATTGATATTCAAGGGCTAGACTTGGCTGGAAAATTGTGTCTTTGGAAAAATTAGCATTTTTATCTCCTTTTATCTCTATAATATTATTGCTTTAAAGTCTCCAATTGTTTATAATGGACAATCAATAAATACCATGTGGATTACACCATTGATATTCAACGACTAGACTTGGCTGGCAAATTGTCTTTGGAAAAATTATCATTTTCCTCTCCCTTTATCTCTATGATATTATTGCATTAAAGTCTCAAATTGTCTATAATGGACAATCAATAAATATTATATGGATTACATGAGCCACATGAAATTCTTACTGTGTATGTAAGTGCATGTGGAAGAGATTTGGCATGAGAAGGCAGCACTAAGCATACCTTTAGTCTGAGGAAGAGGAGGCTGAGGAGAGACCTCATTGCTGTCTACAGCTACCTGATGGGACATTGTGGAGAGGCTGCTGCTGGGCTCTGCTCATAGGTAATTGGAGAGAGATCAAGGGGGAATGGCCTCAAGCTGAGGCTGGGGAGGTTTAGATTGGACATTAGGATGAAGCTTTTCATGGAGAGAGTGGTCAGTGACTGCAATGAGCTGCCCAGAGAAGTGGTGGAGTCCCCCAGTCTGGCTGTGTTTCAGGGTGGTTTGGATGTGGTGCTTGGGGCTATGGTTCAAGGTGAATCTTGTAGAGTAGGGTTCTAGGTTGGGCTTGGTGATCCTGAGGGGCTTTGTCAACCTGCATGTTGCTGTGATTCTGTGAAAATCACAGGATCACAGAATGTTAGGGGTTGGAAGGGATCTTTGAGTCCAATCCCCCTGCCAGAGCACAGGAATGCATCCAGACAAAGCTTGAAAGTCTCTAGAGAAGGAGAGTCCACAACCATTCTGAGGAGCCTGTTCCAGTGCTCTGTGACCCTTACAGTCAAGAAGTTCTGCCTCATGTTGAGGTTGGAACCTCCTGTGCTGCAGTTTATATCCACTGAGATACTAGTGAGAGATGATGAAGACACTCACCCCTGCTTGTAAGGTCACAGTGATTTCTTTCCATTCAGGAGACTGTGAACTGGTGATATTCTAGAGGAGAGCTAAACACGTGGACAGAACTTCTTTGAGGAACATTTTGTTGCCAGCTATGTACATGAAAGGCATTTTCTCAGGAAAAAAGTTGTAGCCACAGCCTAGCAAAGCAAACTCACTAATTAACTGCAGTCTGCACCACTTGCACTTAGCTACGTGCACTGGCTGACAAGACTGCATTCAGTGCTGCCTTGCAAACAAATTTAAATATTCAGTGCACAGCTTCTGGGAAGGAGGCCATCTTTCTTCATGTGGAGCTTTGGGATCTAACATACATCAGTCACTTGCGCTGCTTTTTCCTGGCTTTGGGACACCAGGAGAGTAAGCAGCATTTTGAATCCTCTAAGTGTGTGTGTGTGTGTGTGTGTGCACAGTAGCAATGGGGAAGGGGAAGAGCTACCACAAGGGATGTAGCAGAGGGAGCAATGGCAAGGGATGCCTGTGCAGTGTTGGTTGGCTGCCTGGAAAAACAAATTCTCTCTTATGGCAAATGCAGAGGTTTTAAAATCTCTTCACGCTCTGTGCAGGAATGAAAATGTTTTGTATTACGAATATCCAAAAGTAAATAAAAGCAAAGACTATCCCCACTCTGAATATCTAATAACCAGCCTCAGTCTTTCAGACTTCTTTGTGCCCCTCTACCACTTGGCCATTCCTTTTCTGCCAGGCTCAAAACCTTCTCTCTCTGCTGATCCAAGTCCCTTTCTCTTTTATTCCTACACTCCTGAAGAATGATGCCTTTTATTTTGTTGGCCACTCAGCCTGAGGAATAGTTACATTTAGTGTGAAAGCAAAGTGTCAAAAGCTTTTCATAGAATCATAGAATGTCAGGGGCTGCAGGGAACTTTGAAAGCTCATCTGTCCAGCTTCCTGCCAGAACAGGATCACCCAGAGCAGATCACACAGGAACACATACAGACAGTTCTTGAATATCTCCAGAGAGGGAGAATCCACAGCCTCCCTGGCAGCGTGTTCCAGTGCTCTGTCATCCTCACAGAAAAAAAAATTTCTCCTCAGTTTCACATGGAACCTCCTAAGCCTCAACTTCCACCCATTGCCCCTTGTCCTGTCTCTGGGCATCACCCAGCTGAGCCTGGCTCCGGCCTCCTGGCACTCAGCCTGCACATATTTATAAACATGACTGAGGTCAGCCCTTAGTCTCCTCTCCAAGCTCCAAGCTCCAAGCCCCAGCTCCCTCAGGCTCTCCTCATAAGGAAGACATTCAACTCCCTTCATCATTTTTTTTGGAACATCTATTGTGAACTCTTGGAGACTACTGGTGCTAGCTCTATGCTGCACTGAGGGTTGATGAACACAAGGGTGGTCCTTCAGGCAAATAAATGTAATTTTTCCCCTTTTACAACACAGCTCCTCAACCTGTAAACCACTGAGAATACCAGCTCTGTTTGGTTAGGCAGCATCAAACAGTTGCATGTGAAAGGCAGAAAGAAAAATCAGACCTGTTAGGTATCAGAATCACAGAATGCCAGAGGCTGGAAGGGACCTTGAAAGATCATCAAGTGCCCACCCCGTGCCAGAGCAGGATCCCCTAGACCAGAGTAAGGTCGAGTAAGGCTGAAGTAGACACACTTCTGTAGAACTCTGATCTTACTAGTGAATGAATAGTGCTCATCCTCAGGGTCTGCCACTGCTTAAATCTCTGGAGAGGGAACACAAATCATTTACAGACTGGGTAGGGCCAAGTTTCCTGAAATTTTCCATGGCTGACTAAAAGTCATCAATTTGCAGCTTCTAGTTCATGGTACTGGTTGTGATTCCACTTATGTCTGTGCCCTCTGCAGGCATGCCCCAGCTGCTTCACACCAGCTCTGACTGAACTCATGCATCCTAGTAACAGTTGTGGAGTATGCTATGATGCTGCAAGGTACTCCAAGTGATAAATGAAGTGATCCTCACAGTGTATAAACTTCAAGATGCTACCTTGGCTGTCTATAAATGTTAGGTACCACTATACACTCCTCTAGGCCATGGAGACCATTTCTGCTCTTTAGTGTCTAACATAATTTGACTCTAATTTCCTCTACAGAAGGGATTAAACTGGAAGCACCTCCTACCTCCACCTCTTACACCTCTTAGAAGCATTTGATGTATGAGTTAATTTACTCTGTCTCATAATGAATCATTTTCTCTCTCATTGTAAAAACGTACAATGTCATTTACAATGCCCATGTTCGTTTTACCATCAATATAGCAAGTGACATTTCCTGTAATTAAGTAGAAATATTACATTAAACAATTAAGATAAGCACATAACACAAGTGAGAAGTAAGACAGAACTAATTTGCTGCAAACATGCCAGTGCCCACTAAGATGTTAACTTTGGTAACCCCACTTGAAGCTGTGCAAGACGGCAAAGAAATAGAATTAGTTGACATTACCTGCAATTTGGGAGCTTTAGGTGTCCACCTTTAACCAGCATTAAAAACCACACTGCACCCAGTCCTGGTGTCCCCAGCATGAGGGCACAGAGCTCTTGGAGTGAGTCCAGAGGGGGCCACAAAGATGATCCAAGGGCTGCAGCATCTCTGCTATGAGGACAGGCTGAGGGAGCTGGAGGTGTGCAGCTTGGAGAAGGAAAGATTCCAGGGGGACCTCAGAGCTGCCTTCCAATAGTTGAAGGGATCCTACAGGAAGGCTGCAGAGAGCCTTTTGCTGAGGGTGTCTAGCAGTACTTTTTGTCTTCCTTGTTATACTATCTATCAGAAAAAAGGGCCATAGCCACTCCAACAGGAATCTCTGTTTCACAGACTTCTGATACTTTTGCCCTTATTCATAGATCCATAGGTTCACAGAATTATTTAGGTTGGAAGGGAATATAAAGATCAGCCAGTTCCAATCCCTCTGCCATGGGCAGGGATACCTTCCATTAGACCAGGCTGCTCAAGACCTCATTCAGACTAGCCTTGAATGCTTTCAGGGAGCAGGAAGCATCCACAGCCTCCCTGGGCAACCTGTTCCAGTGTCTCACCACCCTCATTGTCAAGAATTTCTTCCTCATCTCCAGTCTGAATCTGCCCTCCTCATAGAATCAGAGAATGCAGGTCCTCTTAATTCAAAACCAAACCATTTTATCCTTTTGAACTCTCCCCTTGAAAGCTTTTCTCCCCTTTGTGATCACTCCCATTACCTTCCTCTGAACACCCTCTAATGTGTGACATACAAATTCAAGTCGTGATTTTGCTAGATGCTTAACTCTGCTTGTGACCTACCAGCTGCTTAATCTAAAGCATACAAATAGTCTCTCTGCTCTCAGTGGGACTTTTTGCGTAATTAAATAAATGTTGAAGATGTTGCTAGTTGATGCTGCCAGACACGTTTGTGCCTACAACCAGGAAAAAAAAAAAAACAAACCAAAAACCAACTCCACATGCAGTTTTATTACTCACCCTAGAAGGACAATCTGTGTAGCTATTGATTTTAGCCACATGCTCACGTGCTTAGAAATAAGCCCACAATTAAGCCTTTGCTTCTTCAGATTAATGTCAAGCTGCATATGTTTGCTCCCAGTAGGCCACACACTTACTAAACGAACACACTGGGACAACAGTATGCACAGAAACAAAGTGATATGGGGGGGGAACAACCAAAGAAAAGGAAATAATGGGGGAAAAAAAAAAAGCAAACTGAATTATGAAACCAAATTACAGCTGAACGCAATGACAATAAATACTTTTAGCCATGGGCAATAAAATATTGCATCATTAATAAAGCTAAGTGGAGAAAAATTCTGCTTGTCACTTTCATTTATAACTTAAATTTTATACTTTGGCCTTACATGTTAGCTCAGTGCATTATACAGCTCCCAAGCAATTCCCCTCTGGCCCCAGCAATCATGAGTTACTGTGGTTCCAGAAAGCGGTGAACTGGGTAAATGGAAACTGATTTTCAAGGGTGAAATAAGGGCCTAATTCGGGACTCCAGCAGTTCTAAGGGAAAGATGGTTGGGACAGAGAAGCAGGGAGGAAGTGATGATATGCAGGTGAAAAACTGCAGGTTCTCATGGATGTGGGAGGCAAAGCTGGGAGGAAGTTGTGGAGCGTACATGAGCTGCTGTGAGATTAATCGTTGGTGAGTCCGCACATGCCAGCGCTAATGGATACAAATAGTGCTGCTCTTGACCTGCCCAGCAATCCAAACACCAAGCCCATCCCATGTCCTAGCTTGTAGAGGCCATTCAAGAGGCTCAACAAATTCAATAAGGACAGGCTGAAAAATTGGGTTAAAAGGAGCTCTTCATTCTCCCACTTTGTTCCAAGAAAAGCCAAGAAGAAAGAGTGGCAAATTAGCTCAGTGAGTTATGCAGTGCAAGGAGCTGCTGGAACAGTGCTGTTAGCAAAGAAGCATCTCAGTAGCAATGCATTTGGCTTTCTTTAGTAGACATAAATCAGAATAACCCTGTTTGTAACCATAAATAAGAGATATGGCTGTTTGGAATCTTGTTCTCTGCATTCTTGGTGTATCTCTAGTTCAAGCACCAAAATCTGGGGAGATTTATTGGGTAGGGATTCAGCCTAGACCTTCACATATGAACTACATTTTTCAGGGAGAGGAAAGACAAAATTCCTGGCATTACCAGCTCCAAGAGGAAGGAAAAAAATCATTTGCAGGCCTCAAGGGGAAGAAAGATCAAGGGATGCAAAAAGCACTAATAGGCTAAATGTTAAGCTTCCCATGAGAGCTCCCTTCTACTCATTACAGAAAGCAATCATTACTAGCAGCTCCTGTCCTTGCAGCCATTTAAAAGAGGCTGGCATGTCTGCCAGAGCCAGACATTACTCCTGGTTTTATGGTATGAGTGAGTGAGCAGGCAAATAGATCTTTTATTATTTTACTGCACTTATTTTCTTGTTCTATGCTTTTATGTGAGGGCACCTTATGGACATCCTGTTGTAAACTGCAGAGTCGTTTATGGTTTATTCCTCTAATATGTTTCATACTGAAGCTGAAAATTCTGTTGCAGTAGACAAAATTCAATCTAAGAAAGTGAGCAGCCTAGAAATAAAAAAGAAAAATAGCAGGAAGAAATTCACATCAGCTGCAGCTGAAAGACATTGGTAAGGATTCCAAAGAGTCTTAAACTTACTATCCGAGGGAGCAAGTGGAAGTGTTGCTTGTGGCTTTGGGCTCGTATGCTGGTACTTCATAACACCTATTTCACTTAGGCAGAGCAAAAGAACCTTCACAGGACTATCCCAAAGCAAAGAGCATGCAAGAGTACTTGGAATTCACAAAGCCTTTGATTGAACCATGATATTATGTTTCTTTACTGGCACTGTTTGTACATTCATATATACACTCAACAGCAACTGCCATTGTTTCCACATTCCCAGTGATTTCCAGTATCACTACTCCTGTTCTGTTCCAATCTTCTTAATTTAAGCTCTGACTAAACCACGTGGGACTTCCTTGGATCAGGAAAGATTAATACTGGCAGGCTGGAGATCAAAAGGAATGATTTATCATAAAGATAAACACATGCACATCTCACCAGTGTCATCTGAAGCCATTCAGGTTACCAGATCCTTGTATTAAAAATTACCCTTTGCTATGGTGACTGAGTTCATTTCTCTACAAACAGGGTTTAAAAGTGTTTCTTGTAACCTGAACACAGAATATACCTTTCCCTCGCCTATTACATGCCATAATTGGCATCTTTATGCACTGCAATGTTGTAAGGAATTAATCCTGGACAGAAGTTCACTCTTCTGCTGTAATTGTGCATGAATTTAGTCTTAAACCTACTCTTAGATCGTTCAAGTAAATGTTTGCATGCACTTTTTTTTTTTTCTAGAGAGAGTTAAGCCTTAATTTTATAGATAGAATCACAGGATCATAGATTTGTGTTGGATGGAAGAGACCCTCAAGATCATCAAGCCCAACCATTAATCAAACACTGGTGGGTCACCACTAAATGATGTCCCTGAGCACCACATCTACATGTCTTTTAATACCTCCAGGGAAGTGGTAACTCCACCACTTCCCTGGGAAGCTTGTTCCAGGCCTTTACAACCTAATAAAGAGAATAATAAATATTTAGGCCATGAGAAACATCACTTGTGACTAAGCCACCTACTGGATGTAACTCCATTCACCGCAGCTCTTTGGGCCTGGCTGTGCAGTCTCTCCACCCAGCAGAGTGTTACTCATCCAAGCCATAAACAGAGAGCTGCTCCAGGAGAATACTGCAGGAAATGCTGTGAAAGGTTTTACTAAAGTCACCTTTGCTAAGCTCCAGTCAGCTGGAGCTATCTAACCTAAAATTTACTTTCTGTCCAAAGCAAGCAAATAGAAAACTGCCTCACCAAGGCAGAGTAGACGGAGAGAAGAACCTCCCTTCACCTACTCCCCACACCCCTTCTAATCCACCCCAGGATATCACTGGCCTTCTTGGCCACAGGAGCACATTGCTGGCTGATGGTCATGATCAGCCCCCAACCTAAAGCAGCACAAGAGGTTGTTCTTTCCCAGATGCAAGACTCTACACTTGTCCTCATATTTCCTTCTGTTTCTCACCTTACTCTGTCTTATTTTGTCTGCATGTCATCTTCTTAATGTGTTTTGGGGTTTGTTCGTTGCTTGCTTTTCATTATTCCAACACATCTTTTCTATTTAATGAATTATTTTTATTTTTTTTCTCTTAGGGGTCCCTAATTCAGTATTATTCTGCTAGCAGATACCTGCTTATCATCTCACATAACACAGAATCACAGAATGTCAGAGGTTGGAAAGGACCTCGAAAGCTCATCCAGTTCAATCCCCTGCCAGAGCAGGATCTCCTGTAAAAGATCACACAGGAATGCATCCAGGGAGGTTTTGAATATCTCCAGAGAGGGAGACTCCACAACCCCCCTGGGCAGCCTGTTCCAGTGCTCTGTCACCCTAATAGGGAAAAAAATCCTCCTCATGTTTAAATGAAACTTCCTATGTCTCAGCTTCTACTCATTGCCCCTTTGTCCTGTCAACAACACAGAGGTCTCAAAGAGCCTTCCTGTGTCAGAGAGTAATCTGCATCCTGATTTACATAATTTTCATCAGATCCTGTCTCTCTTCACCACCCCAGCATCCACACAAGCATTTTCCTCCAGCTGCGCAAAGTATATATTGTTCTTTCTTCCTCACTGGCCAGCAATCTGGAACAGCCAAATGGCCTAATCATGGGCCTATATAATTTGCAAATTAGTATCACATAATATCCTTGCAGATTGTTCTCATCTCTGCGATTTGCATGGGCTTTTCATTAGACTTCTACAACTCACTACAGGGAGTCCAGTTACACAGGCTTAAACGAGTCAATGGCTACCTAGTAAAGAGCCACTGGAGCACAGGGCCACACCTCTTCTCCTGAATCACACATCTCAAGTTAGAGTTCATACACACTTCACATGCTTCTGCCTCTCCACTGACTCCAAAAGGAGCTCCCCCAGCCAGCTAGCTGCAGGCATTTGTGCTGCAGACTTTGAAACTCTCATGGCCACAGCTTTGTTTTCATTAGAAGTCAGCAATGAAGTTAACATCACCATGTGTTAATATAACAATGCAAAGCAATAAATGAGGAACCTCTCCGGTGGAAGTTTTAGGCTGGGAAAGAGTCTCCTCAGGAATGTGGCAGAAAACTCTTTGTAACACCAGAGGCTCATCAGGGCAAAGACACAGAAAACGTGTTTCTGGGACTAAAAATATTTACCAATTGCTAAAGCTTCCTAGGAAGCAGTTTCTTGTTACTGTCTAAACAAAAATGGCCAAACTAGTCCAAGCTCAGAAATGTTCTATAAATACGTTCTGAGTTTCTATTCCATATCCTCCTATCACCATAGGATTGTTATGCTGACATAGCAACCGTAGTAAAATAAGGAAACACAATAACAGAAACTGAAACCACGATACCGAAGACTGGCTCTAGTTTGGTTTGTTGGGGCTTTTTTTTCTATTTGAGATGGAAGCTTTTAGTTAATTGTTAATAATTACCTTTAATTGTCAGACGCAAAGAGTATTCTCTATTGCTGGCAGCCCTTGAGGTGATTGAATATGAACACTATTAGGAGGAGTCCTTTGTCTTTCCAGACTCTCATGTGAAAAATTGTTGGCTTCAGCAAATGTGCAGTGATATCTGTGGTTGAAAGCCCTTCAGATTCCTCAGGTTGGCTTTCTGGTTTGGATCCAAGAGAAAAAAAAAAGGCTTAAATGAGGCACAATTCCCAAGGATGGAAAAGGTCTTAAATGAGGCACAGAGCTTAAGGAGGAAAGCAGCATAGAGGCTGCCCTTACTTTTAAAGCACGTGATTTAGAACAAGGAGAGATTCCTCTCAAAATAGAACCCCCAAATTAAGAGGAAATGTGAATACACATTTTACTTAATCTCTTTTCTTGGAGAAGTTTATTCCCATGCCCAAAAGACTATTAATAGTGGTGGCCATCTCACTACAGTGAAAACATTGAGCAATATGGAGCCACGGAGGATTGAAGGCACTTAGAGGAGCCCAGTCCAGTTGAAGGTATTCTGTGCAGATGCATGAAGAAGCAGAGAGCTATGTGGCTTTGGGGGCAAGGCAGATAAGGGAGAAATCAGACTGCAGCTGTGCAAAGCAACTACTGTCTTGTACTTTGACTTCCTTTTGATAAAGCAAAGACCTGCTTATTACACATAATTTGCTGTTTCCCTCCCAAGGTCCTTCTCAAGAACACCGGGCAAAAATTACTTCCCCTGAATCACACATATCAGAGAAAGAGATTACTTCCCTCCTGGAGGGTCAGAACCCTGAGTCATAGCTCTTCTTCCAGTCTGTGGCTGAGGTCTTTCACTGCTGGCCCAAAGATGTGAGGCCACTCTTGTGCCGTGGCTTTTACACAGCCAGTGGAAAAGTGCCAGCCAGCAGACCTCTCAGGAGTACTCCAGCTGCTAATGCAGCTTCACCCTCACCCCTCTGACACAATCTGAGAAGGATCTATAAATAACCCAAGGAATTCAGGCAGTGCTGAAATAAACATCGGGGACCAGATTGTACTGGTGTAACAGAGGAGGAGGAAAGCATTTGGGCTGTTGGTCATCTTACAATCAGACTGCAGCAGTCTGCAGACATCTGCAACACACTGCCCCAGAGTACCATGGAGAAATACAAGGCAGCCACTATGTCATCTGGACTTACACTTGGGAGGCAACAAAACCAAAGATCTTTAGCAGATTCAAAGATTCATAGAACAGTCTAGGTTGGAAGGGAACCTAGAGATCATTCAGTTCCAGCCTCCCTGCCATGGGCAGGGACACCAGATCTCTCAAGGTCTCATTCAGCCTGGCCTTGAACATATCCAAGGAGAAGGCATCCATAACCTCTCTGGGCAACCAGTTCCAGTCTCTCAACACCCTTTACTAATCTCCAGCCTAAATCTCCCTTCCTCAAGCTCAAAGCTGTTCCCTCTCATCCTATCACCACAAGGCCTTGCAAAAAGCCCCTTCCCAGCAATGCTGCTTACCCACTTTCTCTGAAATGAGAAGTAACATTTAGATGTCAAAATATCCCTCGTTTTCTACACTTGGATTCATCCACTCTGGAGACCATGCAGCTAAACCACCAGCTTGACCTTCACCACTCTGGCAAGCTATTTACTCGTCCTCCCTAGTACTGCTTGCCTCATCATGTTGATAAAGAAGATCCGGAGAAAGAGTGGCAAAGAAGCAGCCCAGAGCGAAATAATAACATCCAAAAATGTTTCATATTCCCTCTGTTCAGGCAATGCCAGCAGCCACACAGCAGGGAAGAACAATGCCACCTATTCAAACGTCTAAGGCAAGCATTTGCTGCCTTCCACACAGGAGCTCCACTGAATGAGCTGTCAGCTTATCCAGCTTCTCTGCTTTTGAAGGGTGCACTTTGGAAACATCCAGCACCTTCCAGCAGTGCTAGACTCAGGTATACTAGTTTGAGGAATGTTTTCAATTTTGCACTGGACAAAGAGGCTGTTTAGCCTGGAGAAGAGGAGGCTCAGAGGTGACTTCATTGCTCTCTACAACT
This sequence comes from Psilopogon haemacephalus, assembly GCA_013396835.1. Taxonomy (NCBI): domain Eukaryota; kingdom Metazoa; phylum Chordata; class Aves; order Piciformes; family Megalaimidae; genus Psilopogon; species Psilopogon haemacephalus. Next base: position 1,594,915 of record VWZI01021156.1, on the reverse strand, counting down.
ACCTGAAGGGAGGTTGTAGCCAGGTGGGGTTGGGCTCTCCTCCCAGGCACCCAGCAACAGAAGGAGGGGACACAGTCTCAAGTTGTGCCAGGGGAGGTTCAGGCTGGATATTAGGAGGAAGTTGTTGCCAGAGAAAGTGATTGGCATTGTAATGGGCTGCCCAGAAAGGCATTGGAATTGCTGTCCCTGGAGGTGTTGAAGCAAAGTCTGGATGGGGCACTTGGTGCCATGGTCTATTTGATTGGCCAGGGCTGGGTGCTAGGCTGGACTGGATGATCTTGGAGGTCTCTTCCAACCTGGCTGATTCTATGATTCTGTGAAAAGAACCAAAAATACCACAGCTTATTTGATCTGATTGAAAGAAGTGGCAGTGAGCCACAATTTGCCACACAGTTAGGAGGAGATCTGCAGAAAGCCATGAATTTCTAGAAGCTTTCCTTCTTACTCCATGTTATGTAATCTTACTCTTTGCTGTGTTCACAGCTGACATCCCACAAGGCTTAATCCTGCAGAGGATGCCACCTAACATGCATGGGTATATCATGCACACTTATCTCTGCTACTTATCGCTCTATATTTAGGCCTGCAGCTGATGTTGATGCCACTAGAAATTATTTTATCAAGTCGATCACTCAGCCAGATATTTCCAGCTATGAAAAGTTTCTGGTTGGACAGCACTGGCTAAACTCACAAAAATAAGTAACCAAACATGCTCTATCATAAAACATGTTCTGGATTATCCAGAAGCTACTCTCTTAAGTGGGAAGAAGAAGGAAAGGCCCCCAAAAAACAGACTTCAGTTGATCCAGACCAATCTTTCTTTTGGAAGGAAGGTGCTTTTATTGATAACACACATAGATGCAGCTCTCACTGCAGCTAAAAACCATGACAGTCTACACAGTAGCCTCTATGATTATTTCAAAGTAATCTCATTGTTTATGTCCAGTTCTGGGCCCTTCAGCTTAGGAAGGACCTCCGGGAACTGTGTGAGAGAGCCCAGCCCAGAGCCCCCAAGCTGCTGCAGGCAGTGGAACATCTCCTGTGAGGCCAGGCTGAGGGAGCTGGGGCTGGGAGCTGGCAGCAGAGGAGCCTGAGGCTGCCCTCAGTGCTGTGCTCAAGATGTGCAGGGCAGGGTGGGGAGGATGCAGCCAGGCTCAGCTCACAGATGCCCAGTGACAGCACAAGGGGCACTGGGGGCAAGCTGGAGCAGAGGAGGTGCCACAGGAACAGAAGGAAAAACATTTTTTTCTGTGAGGGTGGCAGAGCCCTGGAGCAGGCTGCCCAGAGAGGTTGTGCAGTCTCCTTCTCTGGAGACATCCCAAACCCACCTGGGTGTGTTCCTGTGTGCCCTGCCCTGGGTGATCCTGCTCTGGCAGGGGGTTTGGACTGGATGAGCTTCTAAGATCCCTTCCACCCCTACCATTCTGTGATGCTGTGATTACAGCTGTATGAGCATCCTACGTGTTCTAGACAACTTCCAGCTGTCTAGCATTAGTCCAGTAATGAAAGTGCATTACTGAGTCAATTAGAAACCCATTGGGGTCTGCTGTAAAGCTTTCATTGATAACAAGAGGTTTTCTACAGCTAAAAATCTTTGCTGGAACAGGAGAAAAATTAGCCCTGTTGTAGAATAACCAAAACCTGACAAGATGTAAACATCACAGTAATGCCAGTCCAGGAGGAACACAGGCAGTGCCTAAATCTGGATAAACCTTTAAACCAGCACATGAACTGCTTGTGTAGTTTCAGTAAACAGGTGGAAAAGAAATGGCTTTAGGCAACTGTACAGACAGATCATTAAAATCTAAACAGCTATAATATCTGTATTAAAGAATGAAAAGGTGACAGTTTTGAGTGATGTCAGTGTTCTTTTGCTTGAGTACATTACAAAGAGCTTTCAGCATGCCTGCAGATATGTAAGTAATCATTACCTACACACCAAAGTTCAAGAAGCCATCTAAACTACATGGGTTTATATAATACAAAAGTTTTGTTAACTGTTTGGTGCCTGATGATGTCTTCAAGGAGCATCTTATGAAGTGAGTCAGTTGAGCAAGAAATCAAGAATGCTGCAGCTTAAACAATCCTTCAGCAAGGGCTGTCCTGCTCACAAGTCCTGTTTAATGAACTTATAAACTGCACTAGAAAGTCAAAGGCAATTCTGAGTGCTCATTTGCCTTGTTTATACCTTCTCTAGGAAACATCTGCTGGCCACTCCACTACTTTTTCTCTCCCCACCACTTCCACCCCACCCTGCTACTATTATTTCTTACATTGCTATTGATTGGGGGACTGAAGGTTTAGGCAATCTTTTCATCCTTACAACTTGGCATTTCTGGGTTGAGCTGAGGTCCCCCTCAGCAATGGAGAAACTAACAACTGTTTGTTGGAAAGTAACTGAGGGTAATGATTTTTTCCCCAGGGGGTAGAATTGTGACCCGGTTACATGGCAGGGACAGAAGGGAAGATTTTTCCCCTCTGCAGCTGTACCACCTCACATACACACTCCTGAGCCATTAGGCTGATGGCAAAGGCAGTTTGAAAGCTCCAGGCCAGCTTGACTGCTACAAAGCTGACATTTTATTAACAAGTGTTGTGTTTGCGAGTTGTGTAGCCCCAACTTTACTCTGGAATTTAAAAGGTCACTGCAGCCATGAAATGAGGCTTCAAAGCTTGCAGCCCTGCTGTGAAGGACAGCTGGCATGGCACAGAGAACTCTGCCACAGGGCGATAAAATAGCCAACCGAATATTTTAGCAGTGAGTTGTCACTAATTAACACAAAAAAATATTTACTTGAAAGATAAATATATTTGGAAAAGGTAAATGCTCCAGAAAGAATGTTTGGCCATCAATTGTGCAAGTGCTAGTTGAGTAGGAAACACACAAGATGTGCCTTGGCAAGGATCCCCAGCATCTCCAGGCCCAGAGCCGTGAAGCTGTTGAATTGGATGGTGATTTCTCACTGACTGCAGAAAACCTGCTGGTAACAGTGGAATGATCTCCAGTTCACAGCCTTTGCAAATAAAAGGGGCATTTTCTGAGCCCCGTGCCCAACACTTGCTCCAACTCCACAGCCCAATAGCACTGGGAACACCAGCACTTTGAAACATCAATACCTGAGATTTTAATCCAGGGTACTACAAATATTAGCTCCTAGGAAATGTCTTTCTCCTACCTTTGGCTCTACGTACTGGGCATGACAGCACTGACAGTACTGCCTTGCACCTACAGCAAGTTCAGAGGTGTGCAAGATCTAAAGAGAGGTTTAAACATAAAATTCTCACTGTTTTAGTTTTTTTCTCCTTCAAGGATATTTCCATTTGCATGAATGTAAAGTAGAGCAGGGCTGAAGCTTTTTCTGCTAATACAGAATAGTCTTACAAGGTTCTGACCTATCCAGTCAAATGGCACATGAAAAAAGGCTGTTGAAACACTGGATGCCATGGGAAGTCCTGCACAGATTTACCCCCTGAACCCAGAGTGAGCACACAAATATGAACAATTAACCACTCGAATTTGATAGTGCTTCTTTGAGAGTGACCTTGAAGAGAGACCACATGGATTTCCTCTTAGAAGTTGAAGCTCACCACATTACCTCAACATTGGGACCAAAATGTCCCCTTAAGCATTAAATACGTTGAAATCTTGTGGCAACATAGAGGATTCCTTCACAGAGGACCACATGCCATGCTAGCAAACCATAAGCCTGTGTGTGGCCACCAAGAGCATCATATGTCACCACTGTGTCAACTCATAGTCTCCCAAGGAATTCCAGCACAACACTTTAATAGGCATTGGCAGTATGCAGTGGCCACGTTTCAACCAAAAACACCTCTGAGAACATCCATGCCAGGGCATTAATGTGCAGCACCAAACACAAGCTAGGAAGTAAGAAGTTATATTGCTGGATAAGTGGGTCCCACGGCAAGAAATTGCCTGCCAGTGCACATCACACACGTGCAAGGTACTGAAGTCTTGCAAGCAATGGCAGATGATCAGTTTAAACTGTGTTGAAATGCTGCCCAGACAGTCTTCAGAGCAACTGGAAAGCACAAACACAGGACCTCCTGGGAGGCATGTGAGACAGTGAACGAGCAGTGGTGCTTATCAAGGTGCTGACTGAATGGATTCCACTGCGTCAACTCAGACTCTAGCTGCTCGTGTCAGATCTGGAACGATTAACCTCATCTCAGCACGATGTAATTTAGTCTTAATAAATCCTTTTTTCTCCAAACACTTGCTTCAGTTTTTACAATCAAGCCAACATTTCAGTTTTGGGAAAGAGTGGAAGTCAGTCAGCCTCAGTCAGTCAAAGCACAGCGCTGCTGCTGCACTCACTGCAGCGAGCTGGGGTCTGGTGTGCACTGCATGTTCCTGCGCTCAGCCGCACCAGTTTCAGTGAGGCCTGCCCATATGCCTGTCATAAATACTGCTTGGGTCCTGCTCCCCAGGAGCAGCTGCAGGATTTCAGAGCCGCACGTGAGGTGTGGTGTACACACACACATCAATAACTCCCCTCGGTCCCCATGTAAGGAAATCAAGCCGCCCCTATAAATGCCAGAGCCGTATCAGCAGCCAGACGTGGCAGCCGGCACGGCCGCTTTATTGTCCCAGCTGTGCTCTTTATCATCTCCCAATGCTGCCTCTTCCCGTCAGGGCACTTCTCCTGCTGTTTATCCCTTTGCTCTATCTTTGCCTCCTCTGCGGGTAAGTATAATAAACGTGTAACAGGCCTGGCATTTCAGCCCGTGGAACCTGCTATCGCTCCCCGCCGCTGCCACTTCACCTTTGACTCAGCGCTCTGGAATCCTGCCGGATGCTGAGCTCCGACGTTCTCAGGCTGCAGCCTCGGTGCAGCTGAGCAGGGGACACGTAGCAGATATGTCAGCAGTGACATCACCAGTGATGCTCTGCGTGCTGCTGGCTGTTCCTAAGCACTCTTGGTTTCAAGGATGCTGTGGACTGCAATGCTACTGAGCACCAGTGAAAGTTTCAAAGTAAGTTTCACGCAGAACCACAGAATGGTAGGGCTGGAAGGGATCTTGAAAGCTCATCCAGTCCAACTGCCCTGCCAGAGCACGATCACCCAGGGCGGGTCACACAGGAACACATCCAGGTGGGTTTGGGATGTCTCCAGAGAACGAGACCCCACAACCTCTCTTGGGCAGCCTGCTCCAGGGCACCACCACCCTCAGAGGGAAGAAGTTTTCCCTTCTGTTCCTGTGGCATCTCCTCTGCTCCAGCTTGGACCCAGTGCCCCTTGTCCTGTCATTGGCCAGCCCTGAGCAGAGCCTGGCTTCATCCTCCCCACACTGCCCTGCACGTCTTTATCCACAGGAATGAGGTCAGCCCTCACCACATTTTTTATCCTTTGTAAAGAGGTAAATCTTTCCATCCTCCCATCTTTTCCCTCCTCCTGCCATGTCATGGCTCTGATCAAGTAGCCTGGGAGTCACTGTGTGACTACTGAAATTCCATTCAGATGGTCTAAACTGGGGCTTTATTTAAAGAGAAAAAAAAAAAAAAAAAAACAACCCACCACAAAGTATTCTGCAAGATTGTTTCAGACATTCAGTTTATCTCTGTTTCGTTGGAATGTTATTTTCAGAAAAGGGCTGAATCTGCAAACTCCTTGCAGTGGTAGCCTTGTTAACTCCCATGATTTTATCAGGAGTCTTGTGACACTTGCTGTCCTGCTAAAAGCCTCGCTGCAGCACAGAAATTATCAGAGAATTCACAGTTCCACCATTAAACAAACAAAACTCAGCCTTCTCAGCTGGCAAAATCCTCACCATGAAGAGATCCTACAGCTAAAAGAAGGTAAACTCAGGAATTTAAAAAGATGAAGGCAACCTAGAGGTTTATATTTGTTATCAGCAATTTTAGCACACCCCCTGATCCTATGGCTCCAGGATAAGTGATAGGCCTGTTATAAAGGCACAGGCCAGCAGCAGAGCCCAGACCCAGATGTGCTTAAAATTCCAAATGTCCCAAGGCTGGGCTGGGCCCTGTGAAGGCAGCACCCAGAAGTGGTGTGAAGCTGTCTGTCATCAGAACAAGACAAAGCCCAGTCCAGCTTGCAGGCATGAAAAAGCTAAGCTATTGCTCACTTCCCTATGAGATAGGCAAGCTGAGAGAAGAAAAAAGTCATGGAGTTGCCTCACTCATGCCCTTACCCAAGGAGGAGGAGGTCTGGCAACTCGCCAGGACCTTCCACTCTATATTTTTTTTTCCTAATCTTGTGTGCACAGAAAAGAAAAAATAATCCAGCCCTCAAAGTTTTAATTGCTATTAAGTTATTGCATAGTGACTAGTGAAAGGTTTGCCTTAAAAACATTGCCACCTACTACTTTGTTTTGCAAAGGACTCCATCTGGTCTCCCCCTCTTCTCCATGCACACTCACACGCACACACTCCTGGCATTTTTCTGCCCCTGTTGTTGTTTTCATCAGAGACAGAGGAATGCATCCAGACCTTTTCAACACATCTCCTTAAGCAATGCAGTTGTTTCCCTAAATGCCTTTCTCTTGCATTCTAGGTTTTTTATAAATGGTAAAGAAATGTTGAGAGAGTGGCTCTATCCCACAGCAACTGTGGTAGGGAGTGATTTTCAGCCCTTAGAGGTCCCTAGAGAACTTTGAACACATTTACTAATATCAAAGCAAGGCAATAGCTTTTCAATGACATCACCTTCCCACTCCCTGTAACTGAGAACTCACCGTTCCCTGAACTAGATAGAGTCAGGAGGTTTGAGTGCCAAAGGTCTTACACCATAGTTTCACCTACAAGTATCAGGATTTCCAGGCAATCAGTGGCTGACCTGCCTCACTGCATACAATTTGCCAGTGGCAAAGTTCTTTGCTGCCCACATGTCAATACAAAAGAGTTACCCGTGTCAAGCTGCAAGGTTTATTTTTAAGACATCCCTAAGAGGCCTGAAACCGGTATTAAAGTTATATATGCTCTTAAAAGATGCATGAGACTCTTAACATCCAAACTTGGGGCTCAGTTATATCCACAGACGTGGGCTGGGAGTCAATCAGAGCACGGACTGGGAGAGCTTCCCCCAGCAGAACGAGGACTTGAGGGACGCGGCAGCAAACCCCATGTGAAAAATGACCCTTTAGGTTGTGCTGATGCTCTCAGTGTATGAAACAAAGACAACCTCAGGCAAATCCAAATCCCTTTCGCTGATACAGCCTGGAACAGTCAGTGCAGTTTGCAGCCAACATTTGTTCTGGTTTAGGGAAAAAAGCAACGTATACAAACAACTGTTCTCTTCCACCCTGAAACAAAGGGATAACACACCATAGCTCCTTTGCAGTGGTGAAATTCTGCCAGTGATCTCAACAGCTGCTCAGCCACCAACCACAGCATTTACAACTGGTTAAGTACAGACACCCAAACCCTTGCAACACATTTTGCTTTCATGGCCCAAACAGTATAATCAGTGACTTTATCCAGGCCTGCACAATAACGTCTCTGTTTATCAGAGAACAGAGCATAGTAACTTATCCCAGATTCATCATGGTCAGCTTAAACACACCAACTTACATCTTCTGTTTTCTTTTTAAACTAAAAGGAAAGGGGGAAATGGGTTTTTGTTTTTGGGGGTTTTTTTCTTAGTTTTGTAAAAATGCAAAAGCAAAAAACCTGCAGATTAAGCTTGGCTGCACATTAACCTTGTTCAGTGCCATGTTTATAGCAATTTGACTGTGAAAGTGGGAGGATGAAAAGGACGTTCAAATTGACAGGCTTCAGATCAGAGTGATGCCCTTCTGCTTGGAGGTAGCACAGCTGCTGGCATTCAGCAGGCCCCCCCCTGGCTCTCAGTGTGCCTAGTTCTGCTTGTCCATAAGCACCAAACCATTTTATCATTTCACTTTCCTGTGGGGAGAAACTGAAGCACACACACAAAAAAAACCCAAAAAGTGCAGGTTAACTTTTTCAATTGCTTCTTAATTTTGAGGACCCAATATGCTGCCTGAGTTTTAGGGTAGAATACAAGGATGAAAATCCTAAAGAACATCTAAGACATCCCTAACTCCCCTATCTCATATCATCAGGGTGAGAACAGTCATTTCTGTTACACAGAGTGAGTCAGTAACTGGGATTCACATACAGATCCGATGGATCATCCAGAACCCTGTCTGCCAGGAGCTGCTACCAAATAATATTTGAAATCTGGGGGAGAGGAGAAGTAATAATAGAACTGAAACTAAACACTGGATTGGGCCTTTATTTTCCAGCTGCTTTAACTGGAGGAAAGGCTTTTGCCAACTTACTTTGCCCAGGAAACGAATTTCAATCTGTTATGAAAAGCCCTAATGAATTCCTGCTCCGCTGAATCAGCAGTGCAGTAAAAGCAGACCACCTCTGCCTGCAAGCCGAGTGAGCACTGATCTTGTTCACATGCAACCCAACCACCGCATGCTTAGTGTCTTGAAAGACAGCTTAAACATCCCTCTCAAAGTCAGCATGGCCACAAAAATGCTAGAGGTTATCTGCTAGGTGACAAGCGGAATGAACTTCCAGGTATGTTTCAAATCTGGCCAGGGTAAATAAGAAACAGCTGACTATGAGCCTGCAAATTCCAGCTGAGAAAGCCCTGATGAAATTAATGCAAGATGCTGTGTCCAGAATCCCTTGACAGAATTACAGCATTTCTGTACACAGCTGGATGTATATTAGTATGTTGCACAAATAAATCAGGGATTACACTGGCAGGCAGAAAGGCAACAGAGAGCCCACACAGTAAGGCTCTCGGATACAAAGCTGGAGCCTCCACCTTTTGTGCAGCCTGGTTTTCAGTGCTAACTTTCTAACAACATGGACAAATAAAGCCATGCACACGCTGGCAAAGTACCCTGTGTGGCTAGGGAAGTTTGCTGATGACAGTCTTGTTATTGTAACAGGAAGTGACTCAGCCTTGGCAACAAGAGATCAGATATTTTATGCAGAAGCATTAGATCACTTTTAATTTTTTTTTCCCCCTTAACCAACCAACAGTTTCACAAGGCAACTGGCTTTGTTTGAAAATAAATATCTGTTTTGAAACTGATTTGCTGAGGGAGTGGAGTTAAACGTTTATGGTTAGGAAAAACCACTCTGTTTAACTGAAGGCATCTGGAAACCTCCTGCCCTTTTAACTCTCTTAAATTCGCTGCCTGTACAAAATTCCACACACACCCCCAGGCAAAAATTCTCCCGTAGGGATGAGCAAAGTATCACCAATTACATTATCATCATCATGAGAAGGAGGGTGAGTGAGGAGATGGGTGTCTGGCTGGTAACTTTCCATGGCAATTATACACGACTGATGTCAGCTGAAGTCAAACTACTTCACCCAGGCATTACCATCGCAGCAAATACGTGCCTTGGTGTAAGGGCCTATTACATGAGCTTTCATCAGTTATTTATAAATGGCACATGATGCCACGCTGCTTCTCCTAAAATCAGTGTAGAGCAAAAAGTCTCTTAATATCTGGCATCCAGCCCAGCCTAGAGCAGTTTCTTCCCTTCTCTGCTTGTGCACTGTTGCCTATCATGTCTATCTTTTACATTAGACAGAGAATCGTAGACTCATTAAGGCTGGGAAACACCTTGGACATCACTCAGTCCAACAATCAACCATCTACCATGGCCACTAAACCATGTCCTGAAGCAGCAAATCAGCTTCTTGAACACCTCCAGAGATGGTGACTCCACCACCTCCCTAGGCAGCCTGCTCCAACCCCTCACCACTCTCTCAGTGAAGTTTTTCCTGATGTCCAATCTAATCCTTGCCTGACACAACTTCAACCCATTTGCTCTCATCCTATCACTGGTTACTGGGGAGAAGAGATCAATACCAGCCTCACCCCAAGCTCCATTCAGGTAGTAGTAGAGAGCAATAAGATCTCCCCTCAGCTTTCTCTTCTCCAGATTAAGCAACCCCAACTCCCTCAGATGCTCCTCATATGAGGGCCCCCAAAGTGCTCATCAGCTTTCTTGCTCTTCTCTGGACACACTCCAAGATGTCAATATCTTTACTATACTGTGCAAGGTCTTTACCATACTGTGGTGCCCAGAACTGAACCTAGTACTCAAGCTGTAGCCTCACCAGGGCCAAATCTGTAAGTATATATAAAGTCATATATAAGTATATATATATACACAAGTAACACACACATATATATGTAATATTATATATAAGGTCATATATATATACATACATATATATACAAGGTCACATATATTAAAATGTATATACAGGTCACACACACATATGTATGTAAAAGTATATATAAGGTCATATATATATATAAAGAAATATATACAAGGTCACATATATATATAAATCACACACATATATATGTGAAAGTATATATAAGGTTATATATATATATATATATAAAAGGTCACACAGTTAATGTGGAGACAGAAAAACTAGTTTCTCTTCAAATGCTACACTGGTATTATTAATTTGTGCTTCCAGCGCCTCTTAGCACAGTTCACAGCTGCATAAAGGTGGCACAAAAAGAAACCAACAGATCCAGCCAAATCCAGACTCTCCCTCTAAGCATTAGGATGAAACAGGCCAGCAGCTGCAGCTCTCCCAGAGCAGGATTTCATCATGTTGCTAACATTTGCCTGATTCGTTGTCAGTGTTATAGTTGTCAGATACCAAGGAAGCACAATATTCCACATCAGGATGACTCAGATCTCCCATACAAACACAGAAATAACAATGCCAGCTCTTTATCTTGGGCAGAGAGCAGGCAAAAAAAAAAAGAAAAAAGTTCATGGGGTATCATAAAACCTCTCTAGCAACAGCGTTTATCTATTGCCTCCATACTGTGCCCAGGGCCTAATTTTAGGTATTAAAAATAAAACTCTGGACAATTTCCCACAACAGGCACTGCAAGAACACAGCGAGGCCTCAGGCATTCTTCTTGGACATCAAAACACATTATTTTTGTAAATGTGTGAAAAATTCAAACTTCTCCAACGAGCCACTGCAGAGAATATGAATTTAGAAAGTCAGCACTAAATGAAATGCACCCTGAGAAACCTCCACCCCCTGCATTATTTTGCTGTTATCTTCCTTGAGACACAAGCAGGATTTTATAATTCCAGCCCACTACAACTGTAGATTTCATAATTTTGCTGCCAAAACAAGGTGGATTTCTGTGCTCTGTCAAGAAGCATTTTTATCTCCTAGCAGGAAAAAAATAGCTATCTTGTTCCACCATCTGCCAAAAACTACTAAACACAGGGTGTGCTTCTGTGCTTGCAGATTGCAGAAGCTTAAGTAACTGCAGAGTTACACCTATTTAATGCACTGCCAGCGTGCTCTGCCACATGATTTAAGAAAGGTTTTTCAGCCATACTCTTCCAGGCTTTAGCTGCTACCACAGCCTAGGCTTCACTTTGCTGTCCCTTCTGAGCAGTGCTCTGTATCAGATGATTTTAACTCTTATGGATTAGAAAGGGTCAGTTAGTAGGTTGGGAGGGGTTCTCCTCTCCCTCTGCTCTGCTCTGGTGAAGCCACATCTTGAATAATGTGTCCAGTCCAAGAAGGACCTCCGGGAACTTCTTGAGAGAGTCCAGCACAAAACCCCCCAAGCTGCTGCAGGCAGTGGAACATCTCCTGTGAGGCCAGGCTGAGGAAGCTGGGGCTGGGAGCTGGCAGCAGAGGAGCCTGAGGCTGCCCTCAGTGCTGTGCTCAAGATGTGCAGGGCAGGGTGGGGAGAATGCAGCCAGGGATGCAGTCCAGGGATGGCCAAGGACAGCAGAAAGGGCACTGGGAGCAAGCTGGAGCAGAGGAAGTGCCACAGGAACAGAAGGGAAAACATTTCCCCTTTGAGAGTGGCAGAGCCCTGGAGCAGGCTGCCCAAGAGAGGTTGTGGAGTCTCCTTCTCTGGAGACATCCCAAACCCACCTGGATGTTTCTTGTGTGACCTGCCCTGGGTGATCCTGCTCTGGCATGGCAGTTGGACTGGATGAACTTTCAAGTTCCCTTCCAGCTCCTACCATTCTTTGATTCTGTTGGCCAAACCCTCACTTCCTATTCATAGCTTAACCTCACATTTGAAGAACGATGTCTCCTTGTCCCACCATATGACTGTGGAACACATCATGAACATCAGTGCCGCTCTACTGCCACCAAACACTACTGCAAAACCTACTGCCTGAGCACTGCAATTTTATACATGAACACTCACACAGATATGTGTCACTTTTTAATACATCTCATGTTTCCTCAGACAGAGTTGAAAACGCAGGCCCCCAGTGCTTTAGCACTTGAAGGGTAATAAAAAGAACTTACATTTCTTACTATCCACATTTTGCTACTTTAAAGCCAACGTTGAGCTTTTCTGGGACCTATCACTTAACACATGAATGCTTGGAGTCAGTTTTCTCTGTGCTGTATTTGACAGTCACCAAGATATTGCTGTCTTCCACTGGCACCGTGTCAGGTTGATGATTACAACTCCTCCAGTTGATGTGTTCTTCTCAAAAGTACTCATGTTTTAATGGGTCTCCATCACACATGAAGCCTTAAGCCAGGACCTGACAGGTTTCAGGCCTGAAGTTATACTTCTTGCTGAAACAGAGACTCCAGAGCTCTGATTCGGCACACTCCATCAGGAGCAGCAGTTGCCAGGAGCAGGTAAACCATAACGTCCTTGTTACTGTGTGCAGCTTCACCCCAGGCCAGGCTGACCCAGGGAGTTGGGGATGGAGAAAACTTCTTGAGTTTGAAAGCTAAATGCCTTGGGGGTTTTGCATTCTTTCTTGGATGCCGTATTATTTGAAGTTATTGAGGATATTCATAGATTCATGGAATGGTTTGGGTTGGAAGGGACCTTAAAGATCATCTACTTAAACCCCCTTGCTATGGGCAGGGATGACTTCCACTAGTCCAAGCTTCTCAAGGCCTTATCCAGCCTGGCTTTGAACACCTCCAGGGAGGGGGCTTCCACGACCTGCCTGGGCAACCTGTGCCAGTGTCTCACCACCCTTACTGGAAAGATTTTCTTCCTATTATCTAGTCTAAATATGCCCTCTACTAAAACTCAAACTCAATCTAAATCTGCCCTCTGCTAAAACTCAAAGCTGAGGATACTGGATTCACTTTCAAAGACATGAACATTCTCCCCTGCCTCACTTTTTGTGATTGTGATCTGAGCTTGTGCACATCTGGAAAAGGTTAGACTTTCCTTCAATACCATCATCAACGAACCACAAGTTCATCACCTATCAGAAACTCTGGGTGTCAGCTGCAAACTTAGATCTGTTGCCAGTACAAACAAGAAAAAAAAAATCATACGCTAGCAGTTTTTAATGAATTTACCACTACAGATTATTAACTTTTAACTTGGTGCTATAAAATCTTAGCATTTAAGCAGCAGGGTTTTCTGCTCCAATTCCTCTTTTGAGTTGTCTATTTCTTGTGCCACAGTTTAAAAATATTTCCTCTTAGCCATAAAGTGGGGAAAGAGCAATCATCATACACAGCTCTTAACAACAATGATGTGTTTCCAGCTCTGGAGTGTGAGAGCCCGTGGAGCAGGCACTATAATGGTCATAAATGCACGTTGTGAATCAGTTCAATAAAGTCAATACACTTCTTGTTAAGACTACAGTGACAAAAGACATTTAACTACTAACAGAAGGGAAAGCAGGCAGACCTTCTGCAGGCCTAGGAGTGTGTTTGTTATGTTGCTTGAGGAATGTGACATATCATAGAACGAGGAGGAAAGCAAATTGAATTTAGAAAAGTTAAAAAAAGTTTTTAAAAAAAAAGGCGG
>VWZI01021156.1:1565728-1581060 GCA_013396835.1 Psilopogon haemacephalus | reverse complement strand
AATAAAGAAACCAACCCAACCAACCAAAGCCCAAAACAACTAAACACAGCAAAGCTTTCCCAAATATTTGGGGGTTCCCAGAGAGACGTTTCCTGAGTTCTTGATGAGTGTCTGCCTATGACAAAGAGCAAGGCTGGGATTCATGGTTCGAAAGGTGAAGTCGTGCGGGAAACAAGAGCTGAAGGACACGTGGCAGGTAGAGGCAAAATGCCAGCGATGATGCGGAGCAGCCACCCTGCTCACACCAGCAGCCCTGCTGAACAGAAGATGCCAGACAATGAAATGTCCACTCCCATGAGAAAGTCTGGAAGACTAAGGTGTGTTGGAGGTGAGTAAGAGCCAGCTCAGATCTGCCTCCAGAAACTCTGGCAAGGACAATCAGGAGTGCCTTTTAAACAATGGCCTTTAAAGAGTGCCTTTTAAATAAAGTCTAAGTGACATTAGACTTCCCTTTCTTTTTCCTGTGTTGTGCAAGATGTGGATGCTGGGCAGTCACCACAGCTCCTTGCTTCCTGATAGAACTGGAAAGTGAGACTGAACTAACAACTCCAGTCGAGTGGGCATTTCAAAAGGCAAAACTTAGCCTATTTAAAGGCTGAACTATGTCTGCTATGTATCTTAAAAATTGAATACATGCATATTTCTTTCAAATGCTGCTTGTCTGGTGACTTAAGAAGCTGTGATACCACCAGAACACTAGTTTCTATGCTACAAAAACACAGTATTTTGCTCTTGGGAAGCTAAACTTATCTGAATCTCGAAAGAGTCACATAGCTGAGGATTTTCATTATGTAAAAGGTGACAACCACAAAAGCCCAACAAGGGTAGATGTTTGTTCAAGCTCAGACCTGCTACATGTGAGATGACTGGAAGGGAGCCTAAACCCCCATTATCAAAAGAGAGCAGGCAACCATCACTAAAATAAGAATAAATAAAGAAGGGATTAGATAAATTAATGAAGAAGAATATAAAGAGAGGTTTTTAAAAGGCAGAGATACAGCATTTAACATCACTCACCTACCAGTTCTGAACGCTAAGGGAATACAAAGGGAATTGGCTGCAGAAAGTGGACAGCCCCACACAGTCTCCTTACCTAGAATTACTGACACTGGGCTTTTGTCTTTGCACTTTAAAGGGAGAAGGAAGATCTACTGCGTCACCACCAGTCCTGAGGTTGATTTTCTGGTGTTTCTGCATAAATTGTATGATGGTCCAACAATGAATCATAGAATGGGCCAGATTGGAAAGGACCTCAGAGCTCATCTTCTCCAACCTCCCCACCATGGGCAGGGACACCTCTCCACTAGACTTGGCTGCTCAAGGCCTCATGCAACCTGGCCTGCAACATCCCCAGGCAGGAGGCAGCCACAGCCTCCCTGGGAAGCCTGTTCCACACTCTCACCATCCTCCTACTGAAGAACTTCTTCCTCAGCTCCAGTCTAATCCTACTCTCTCTCAGATTCAAACCATTCTCCCTTGTCCCGTCTCTAGACATCCTCAGCAAAAGTCCCTCTGCAGTCTTCCTGTAGGATCCCTTCAGGTACTGGCAGGCAGCTCTAAGGTCCCCCTGGAGTCTTCTCTTCTCCATGCTGCACAGCCCCAGCTCCCTCAGCCTGTCCTCACAGCAGAGATGCTGCAGTCCTTGGACCATCTTCGTGGCCTCCTCTGCACTGGCTCCTAAAGCACATAAGCATCTCTCTCTGGAAATACCTTTGGCACCCCACAATTTCATTCACCTTCCTGCTACTGCCTGAAATCTGTCTCCTGCATCAGGTGCTCTTAGGATCAGGTGATCTCATGATCAGTGATTAAATGCCCATCTGTTCTGCTGTCACATCTAACTGATGATCTTCCTCAGTGCAAAATAAATCCTTGGGACTGGTGCATGACCCTGAATTTCATACTTTTTTTTGCTTTGTTTCTATTGATGTTACCCCAGCCCTCAAGGCCATTTCTTTTTCTGTGGTATTGCAGCACAATCCATCTCTGTATTGACAACATCTTCTAGTTTTGAGCCATCACTATATTTCATTACTACCTTCCTCCTTTTGTGCCAAGGTCAGAAGCAGAAATATTAATAATGCTTTGTGCAATATCAGTTCAAATATTTCCATGAAGTTGAGGAAAATTAGATTTATCAAGACTTCCCATGGAAAAAGTCTATTGATTGTCTCTTGATAAAAGAAAAATCTATTCTCTTACCAGTGAAATGCCTAATTAGTGATATCCTGTTAGCCTAATGAAATCTAAATTAGACACCAGAGGAGTCTTTATGTAAATCAGTAAAAGAAGTCAAGAGGGCCAACAGTATCCTGGGGTGCATTGAGAAAAGTGAAGCCATCAGGATTAGGGAAGTTCTTCTCCTCCTCCAGTCTGACAGCTACTGAGACCACACCTGCAACAGTCTAGTTTGGGGCTCCCCAGTCCAAGAGAGACAGGGATCTGCTGGGGAGGGTCCAACAGGGGACTTGAACACCTCTGCTATGAAGAAAGACTGAGAGCCCTGGGGCTGTTTAGTCTGGAGAAGAGAAGGCTGAGAGGGATCTGATCACTGTCTATAAATACCTAAGGGGTAGGTGTCAAGATGAAGGTGCCAGGAGCTTTTGGGTGGTGCTCAGTGATAGGACAACATGTACAAGCTGGAACACAGGTGGAGTCACTTCTGTATGTTGAGGGTGACAGAGCCCTGGAGCAGGCTGCCCAGAGAGGTTATGGAGTCTCTTTCTCTGGGGACTCAAAGCCATCCTGGATGCCTTCCTGTATGACCTGCCCTAGGTGACCCTGCTTAGGCAGGGGGGTTGGACTGGATGATCTCTGGAGGTCCCTTCTGACCCCTACCATTCTGTGATTCTGTGATTTCCAGTTTGATTGTAATCTTATTACAATCTGAAAAGATTCCAGATGATCTCAGAAAGAATGCAGTGAACTATGTAGCATGATGATGGATGACACTTGTAATAATAGAACCAACATCCAGCAGATAAATAAACCCCAAATATTACTTGTCAGCCTTCCCAAAAGTCATGACACTGTTCTGAAAGTCACTCCTTCTTTGTTACACCACAAGTGTGTTAGTGGCTTTGGGTTTGGGCTTCCAGTTTTTGAGTCCTCGAATAGCACCTTGGTTGCCACTTGAGGTTTCTGTCAAATTTTAAAAGGCAATGATGGGGTGTTGGGTTTTTTTTGTTTGTTTGTTTGTTTTTGTTTTTTTCTTCTGGTGGAACTCAGATTTTCACCTATTTGCTTGCCTTCAGGAAAAAAAATAAAATTAAAAACATTGCCAAATATTTTTAGAACTGTGTGAGCATCAGATGCAGTTTAGGCACACACAGAAGTTTCGAGTGGGCTAGAGGGGAAAAAAAGGCATTTTACAAATAATTAAATATCATGCTGAGAGTTGCCTTCATATTGAATTTTCACAAGAAAAAGCCATTCCGCAAAGTGATTGTTTCTCTAGAGATTTTCTCTAAGTGGTCTGTATTGTTGCAATAGTACTGAAATAAAAGTGCATCCCCTGAGATTAGGAGGGATGAAAGAATTACACACACTGTGTGTTTATCTAACTCTGTCCTACTTCAGGCTCCTGGTATGACAATGGATGTTCCATATGTCATTTCCAGACTGAAGCATGGATGATGGATACATAGATCTGTCTCAAGATTGGAAAAAACAAAACAAAACAAAAAAACCCACCCCAAAACTAAACCAACACTGAAACGCTGTGGGAAGTAACCGAATGGATTGGAGTGGACTTTGTTTTGGGTGAGAGTCTTGAGGTGGAAGGTTTGTATTCCAGGGCACTGTTAGACCTCGAGGGGTAAATAACAGTCCTGGCAAAGGCCTCTTTCCCTGGTGAGACAAGTACAACCACTTATTCCAGTTGAAGAGGTTGTCGCAGGTATCCTGCCCTTTGGCAATATGCAGATGGAGCTACCGGTGCTGGGGGCCCTCTCTCTAAAACTACACCAACGATTATGGAGACAGCAAAGCTATTGGTGAAGGACTTCCCAAAGCCAGCTTGTCCCAGCCCAGTGTACTGTCTGCAGGAGCTAGTCACTTGTGCCTCCTATCAGTACTGCATTTAAAGCAGTCACTAATAAAAAAATCACAGAATTGCTCCAACTAGAGCACTTTTAAAACACTTTCAGTAAGAAGTCTTTCTCCCTGAAACTATATCCAGAGTCCACATTCATTAACCTTCCAAGCATGCCACAAGGCTCATCTTTTCATCCCGCAGGGATTTGGGAAGATTGAAAGCTACTGGATTAAAAGGAATTGTACTTGAGCAAGCACTGATTCTATTTCTGAAAAATCTCCAGGAGAGTTTATTTACATTTAATTGCCTTTTTTTTCCCCCCTATTTTGAGTTTTCAATTTTTGTCTCATTTTAATTCGTGAAGTAGCAATTATAGCACTGGCTGATATGCTGCAAATGCACAGAGGCACCACATGCTCTGCATTACAGTGCATGAAGGCAGGGAAACGGATGTATTTTAATCGTCTGTGCACATGCAGCATTGTGTGCTCATGACTGTAGACACTCGAAGAAGGAGTTTGAACTCTCCTTTGAGGAAGCAGAGCAAAATACAATACCTTCAATACCCAACATCTCTGCACTTCCCATGCTGCTTTCCATCACACCCTGACCAGTTATTCTCTTTCCTTCTATGACTTCTTCTCCCCTGTGATCACGTTTAGGCTTTTGCTCTTTCAAATTAGGAAACAACCTCCCTAAAAGAAACATGGTCTGCTCAACAGTTGCTGCCCACATTACTACAAAATAATACTGTGAACACTGGCCAAAAGCTAGAGAGCAACACCCAATGCTTCCAGCTCAATAACACACAAAGCAGCAAAGGATAGAACCCCCAGAGCTCATACTTCAGAGGCCATTCCCACCATGTAGCAAGAATGAGTCAGAGTGAAGCAAAAGCCATCTGTTCATCTGGACACAGATACTGCTTGTCAGCTAGCAGGAAACATTTCCACTGAAGAATCTCACTGTGATGTTGATCTCCCTGCACAGACAAACCTTTGGTGTTTCAGAGCTTCCTGTTGGTAAACTGGGAACACTGCAGCTTCCTTTGACCTGTCTTGTCTATGTTGAAAGCATGCTGGCCAGGCAAGCAATTGCCTGGGTGGATGGATCTGTCTTTGCATCTTAGCTAGTACTGTGAGGTCTTCAAGTTAATTCAGGAGTTCTGCAGTACCACAGAGCATCCCTGACTTCCAGACAGCAGCACTGCCAAGCTCTTGAGGCCCTTCAGCAGCAGTGCCTTCCCACTCCTCCTTTCTGTTCCCACTGCTACATTACTTAACCAATTTGGGATCTCTTAATCTTGGGAAATTGCACATTACAGCCTTCCCTCCAAAGATATCCCTGCCATCAGCTATTGCAGAAACTGTGAAAAGTGCAGTCATAATTAACATGTTGTATCTTCAAATAGCAGCAGAAAACACTCTGTGAAGGGACCAATCAGCCCTAATTAAAGTCACGCTTAACTAATCTTTTTGGGAGGAGGCCTGTCACTCAGTGTGTGTTCTTGCCACACGTTGCTCAATGGGATTCAGGATTGCTGTTGCATTGAGGTGTTATCCCAGCAAACAATGAACACTAGTGACTACAGCACTACAAGCCCTGGATTTTTCCCCTCACATGACTGCTTCTGCAGGCACTGTGTTGCCATTTGCTTGCCTGTTGCACATCGGTATAAATGTTTAGCCATTCACATGTGCAGGTTGGGAGGCTGATCCTTTCCATGTGTCTAATGTTTTGGATCAAAATCTTTCCATATTCATTTTGATGGAGTAGGTTTTAGGTGGACAAAATATTAGATAAGCTCTGAAAGAGCCTGCTACTGGAGACATTCTTAGCAGTGACATTTAGAAAGGATGAGACAGCACTTCTTTCTTCTCTTAGAACTAGATTTGAGAGACGTGAGCATAATGATCTCAAAGGGACATCAGCATCCCATAAGACAAAAGTGTAATTTCACATTGAATTAGGTGACACCAAAATCTTAGAATCCCAGATGGCTCAGGTTGGAAGGGACCACAAAGATCATCTGCTCCAACCTCTCCACCATGCCCAGAGACACCTCTCAACTAGACTTGGCTGCTCAAGGCCTCATGCAACCTGGCCTGCAACATCCCCAGGCAGGAGGCAGCCACAGCCTCCCTGGGAAGCCTGTGCCAGAGTCTCACCATCCTCCTACTGAAGAACTTCTTCCTCAGCCCCAGTCTAATCCTACTCTCTCAGCTTCATTCCCCCTTGTCCTGTTTCTAGACACCCTCAGCACAAGTCCCTCTGCAGTCTTCCTGTAGGATCCCTTCAGGTACTGGCAGGCAGCTCTAAGGTCCCCCTGGAGTCTTCTCTTCTCCATGCTGCACAGCCCCAGCTCCCTCAGCCTGTCCTCACAGCAGAGATGCTGCAGCCCCTGGATCATCTTTCTGGCCAACTCTGGACTCATTCCAATAGCTCTGTGTCCTCCTTATGCTGGGGACACGAGAGCTGGACACACTATTCAAGGTATTTTATCCTTCAAGTTAAAGCAACAAAGCAATGAATTGCTTTCAAGGAGCCCAACTTTTGCCTTCTGCCGTGCCTCTGACATCCAGGAGTGCCAAATGAATGCCAAAGGAGATTTAAAAAATCACCCATAGGAATAAATTGCATAAAATGCAATACAAGATCTAGAGAGAAAGTCTCTGGCTGTTGTGTATGCATATTAACCAAACGATTACCCCTTGAAAACAGCAAGCTGTCCAGAGCATTTCAAATCAAAATGGGTTCATTTTATTTGGCAAAAGTCTTCCTGGACATCTAAAAAAATGTCTATGTATTCTCGAGGGATAAGCATTAGATACAAACGACAGGTAAGGAAGACAGAGAAGAACAACATGTAATTAAAACATGATAAGGGATGATTCCTGCACCAGGAATCATGTAATGTACACCTCCAAAGAAGAGAGGGAAGCTTAGCTGGGGAAATCTTGAATGAAGCTGCCTGGCTCTTGCTTTTAAAAAATGAAATAAATAAATAAAGGAACAGAAAAGGAAATTATTACAGGGGGAAAAAAGCTTTCAAAAGCTGTGAAATTGTCAGCAGGGAATGAAATGACCACCACAGATAAGAACTCCATCAGCTCATAAATGTATAGGAATAGGGTTAACACTTTAGCTGTTATTCAAAAGCAAACGAAAGATGAGCTTATGATAACAAGCCTGGATTAAGAGTCAGAAGATCTCAGTTCATTTCTTGGCTCTGCCATAATCTCTCTTTGTGATTTTGGGCCAAAGCTTTCATTTGGCATAGACTGAAGAAAGGAAGTGGTATCCTTTTTGTCTAGTTAGGAAACCGAGACCCAGAGATAATACCAGCCAAGGATTCACAATGCTCTATAGGCATTCATATTTCCAATGAACTTCCCTGCAAAGAAAGATGACTGAGAGTTGAGAATGATCTTTGTGGGTTTGATCCTCCAATTATCTCTGCGTTTCTGTTTCCTCATTATAGCACTCAGATAACAAATCCTTTCTCCTACACTTTCAACAAAGGCTGAGTTTTGCTGCCTTTTTTTTTCCTCTTTCCCTCTCTAGACTAGAATATAAACTCTTGGGGGAAATATGCTCTTTACACAGTCATTTATATATTTCTTACAACTTCACAGTCTCATAGTGAGGATACAAGAAGCTTCAATGAATCAACAAGTAACTAGTTATTATGTGTGTGTATATGGAGAGATAGAGTCATTCATCTCAGATACTTGCAGAGCAAACATCCTTATTTTATTATTGCTATCATCCTAGTGCACAATAGCAATAATGATGATAATGTGAGTATATTGATGGGGTCTGTCTCGGGGCTTTACACAGCAAGCAGTAATTTCCCTGATTTCCTGTGCACCAGGCTGAGTTCTGACACTGGCTGGGACTAAACCCAGAGCACTTCGGTGGAAACTGAGGATTACTTCACCATAGTCACTTGCTTTTCATTTCCTTTTCCCTACCGATCTACTGAAGCTACCAGAGTTACACTGATGTGAATGGGGGCTGAATCCTTCCATTGGCAACAGTTACTGAAAACAGGAAATGGGATATTTCAAATAACAATAGGTGGGAACAGTGAGTAAAGGTTCACTGTGTGGTAACGGTGCTGACTCTTTAATGACTGTGTTTATTTCCCCGTGTCCCAAAGAAGGCCACAGTTCATTCTGCTCCCCATTGCACATGTTATGGCCACATGTATATCAGACATGCCATCTGATTTTGCAGCTGATGTTAACGGGGGAGGGGTTGGGGAATCATCACTGATTCCAGTTCTCACTACCACAGACACAATTAGATCGCTCTCCTGTGCCTTGGCACCAACCAAGCAAATCAGGCTGCAAGGACCAAAAGGTTCATCCCCAGGCTTGGTTAGGAGGAAAGCTCCCTATTGCTGCAGCACCAGTCGTGTTCTTTAACCCCCGTGCACCGCGGAAAGAGGCTCTGTGACATAACAGAGAAACCCTTTGCAAAGCTCACAACCCACGTGGTGCACTTGCCATAAAGTCAGAGCAGAGATGTTCCAAGTTGGAAAAGGTGTCGTGGGCCATGGCGTTCATTCCAAGCAAAGGCCTGCCCTTCTTGGCAGAGGCTTCCACACAACTCCTTGTCTAGTCTTGCTGTGACTAATTCCCAGAAAAGGCAGTTTCACAACGGCCCCAGGCAAGCCAGCCCTATGTCTAATTGGCATCACTGCTCAGCAAGGCTTCTTTGCTTTCTTCTATGAAAGGTCAGTCTTACCTTCCATACTTTTACTAAGCCTCGCAAGCAGCCAGTAGGATGGTCTTGCTATTCCTGACAACCATTGGCCCTTCAGTCTCTCACTCCACAAAATACTTGGTTCGTGTTGGGCTGCTATTCTCAGAGCTTCCAAAACTGGTCTGAATGAAGTTTCCCAGTTTCATGCACTGCTGAATAATGGTCACTAATTAGCAGTGGAAAAAGGCAGAAATGGTCATATGAAAATGGTAAAATGCCCAGCAACACAGATCTGTGGGGGGTTTCTTAGCTTAAGCTGCTTTTCTTCCCCATTAATCATAGCAATTTCTGCTCCTCCACCTGAGAAAGCAGTCGGTAAGCTCTGTAAAAGCAGCCAAGTAACTTGGCATCAGACAAGTCCCTCTCACCCCTATTCACTGCTTCTTCATGAGGAAGTTTACTCCAATGCCTGTCTTTCCTAAAGATGCTTTGCAAAGAAAGTGTACATTTCTTTTTACTTGTTACTCATACTTAGAAACAAAAGGTTTGGAAATCTACCTCACCCTTTTATTTTACATAAGAATAGAAATACAAGTCTCCTAAATCCCAGAAGATTGCCAGAAAAGTAGTCATCCTGAAGTTCAGCCATCACAAAACTGAAGAGTTAATTTTCTGAAGTGAAATTTTTATTTCCCCTGTATAGGATGAGAGAAATAGAATAGAATAGAATAGAATAGAATAGAATAGAATAGAATAGAATAGAATAGAATAGAATAGAATAGAATAGAATAGAATAGAATAGAATAGAATAGAATAGAATAGAATAGAATAGGCCAGGTTGGGAGAGAGCTCCAAGATCACCCAGTCTAACCTAGCACCCAGCCCTAGCCAATGGCACTAAGTGCCCCATCCAGGCTTTTCTTCAACACCTCCAGGGATGAGGACTCCACCACCTCCCTGGGCAGCCCATTCCAATGCCAATCACTCTCTCTGCCAAGAACTTCCTCCTAACATCCAGCCTAGACATCCCCCAGCACACCTTGAGACTATGACCCCTCATTTTGTTGCTGGTTGCTGGGACAAGAGCCCAACCCCACCTGGCTACAACCTCCCTTTAGATAGTTGTAACAAGCAATGAGCTCTGCCCTGAGCCTCCTCCTGTTCTGCAGGCTGCACACCCCCAGCTCCCTCAGCCTCTCCTCACAGGGCTGTGCTCCAGGCCCCTCACCAGCTTTGTCTCCCTTCTCTGGACATGTTGCAGTATGTCAACATCTCTCTTGAATTCAGGAAATGATGAGTGCTTTTGAATGCTTTAAGAACCCACAAGTGGTGTTTGCTACATCAGAAACCATGAAAGCCTAATTTGGTGCTAATAATGCTGCCGTGTCCTAGTAAGTGGACTCTCCAACAGAGCCTCTTGTGGAAGGCTAATTTTTTTGCTAATACAGTCACTGAAGAAAAAAAGCTGGAATTGAAGATATGTCTCATTCCTAAATATGTCCAGAAGCTAAATATCAGAGAGGAAAAAGACATATCTAAAGCAAAAAGACAGGACTGGCATGAAAGGAAATAGGTATAATAAACTGGTTGCAAATAGGCTGGGAATTAGTGGACCTCCACTCACAATTACAGCGCCGAGAGACAGAATCACCTTTCCAGTGCCAGTTATGGGAACAGAAAATGTAATTGCTTTCAAGGGGATACTTGAGCCCTAAGGAAGATCCTTTAGAACCTGTCTGCCTGAAAAGGGATTGTTCTAATGCTGTTTCTGGGTGCTGACAGGGGTCACAGACCAGTTTCCAGAGCGCTATGTTTTCACCCACTGTGTAGGCACATTCAGGAGTACCAAAGTGCAAACAGGAGCTCAAAAGCATCAACTCCAAGGCCCTGTCACAGCTAAAGTGCAGGAATGACATCACTCTGTAGAGTTAAAAAAAAATATAGCTCAAACCAAAAAAAGCAACCACACCACCTCTCTTTCACTTGGTTGTGGGTCATTGGTTCATGTTCTGTCCACATTAGCTAATGACAACAGTTTTCCCCTCCGTTCTGGTTAATTGTTTACCAGCATTTGCAGGGCAGCACAGCAGCTCTCCTGTTTTCTGTGTTTCTGAACAGGCTGGGGTCACATTCACCTAAATTCTTCTTTGCTGTATTTTAGCCATTGTCTCCTTTTAAACTCTTCCACCATTTACTCTGTCTTAGGCCAGCTTATGGCCTGAAATGTAATTCTCTAACAGTTCTGCTGGAGTGACAGACCAGGAATCACCCTACTTGCTTGGCTGCTCATAACAGTTCTATTTATATACCCTAAAGAGCATTTCCTTTATCTCTGGTAGAATCACATTGCATGCTAGTTTTCGATTTAGCAACTTACCACCTCGGAAGGAGATCATTTCAAGCAGTGTTCTCTGCTAACAGACAATGCTTTCATGCACTTGACACTCTCCCTCTCTCTTTTCTCCCAAATAAAGCCCATTTATCCCAATCAAACCACAAGCTATTGATTCCTGCCCATTTCGTCTAACCTCCCTGCATATGCCTGCACGTGAATAATTTTCAGGAGGTTTTCTCCTCTCCTTACTCTCAGGAGGTTTTCTCCTCTCCTTACTCTCGGCGCTGAATAAACACAGCGCAGAGCAAGTTAATGTCTCCTCTGAAAAGGCATGAATATTCTAAGAACAGAACAGGTGCTCCCCCTGCCTCATGTGGAGCTCAGCCCACCTGGGAAACACCGTCTGTCGGCTGGGGAGCAGATCTTCCAGCAACGGTCCCACCACCCCTGGCAGCAATGGTTACTCCTGAGAAGGGGTGGGGCATCCAATGTGGCAATACAGCTTTTCAGACAGAACCTGATTAAAATTAATGAACCCAAAAAAAACCACAAAAAAAAACCCCAAAACAACAAACCAAAATAAAATAAAACACACAGGGCTTTTTTTTTTTTTTTTCCCCCTCTGCACATATTTGTAAACCAGAAGGCTTAAACTGGCTGATTACCCTAAACTGGGGACAGTCCTACTTAAAAAGTCATTGTGCCACTCTGCAGGCAGAGCACTGACGTTTGCATTTGTACTAAATTTGTGATTTGTACTAATTTTTGCTGTTTCTATAAATGACCTGATTCATGCAGAGTTAAAAACACAGAAGATATTTACAGGATGGGAAGCATATCTGTGACCACCTTTAGGTAATCATCTGTCCAGCAGTCACAAGAAACGTATCCAAGGAGCTCAATAGCTGCATTGCTTCCCTGCCCATTCAGTACACATGCTGCAGCATCCATCCCCACAACCATCAATGAACAGCCCTCTGCTCTACATCAGCTGCTCTCAGCCCCTCTGGCTGGCACAGCTAAATGAAGTGCTGTGGTCCCAAAGGACTGACTGATTTTTTTATTATTATTATCATTATTATTATTATTTTTAAAGCTAGGATACAGTTTCATTTAAGGTTTTCAATGTAAATTCCACCCTGGTGCACGCTTCCAAAAATCCTGGTGGTATAAAATGGATATTTGAAACTTTATGACTCTGAATAGCTTGAAGAAAGTCATTAGGGATAAAATCATATCTTTGAGTATCTCTACTAGTTAGTTCTTTAATTTTCTCTCATTTTGGGACCTATTAAAATTTGTCCTAATATTTATTATCCTCCACAGACTACAATAAATTCCCCTCAACTCACACACCATCCCTTCGTTCCACCTGGCTGCTAGCGCCAGTAGTTTCCCTTCAGCTTTTGTTCCATGGAACCATCTCCTAAGCCACAGCACGCTACTGACTCACCATTTCATTTTAATTCCTCATTAAATATAAAATGGATAAAAACACTACAGCTGTTTCCTTCACTCTTACCCATTCTTTCTTGTTTGAGAGTGACCTTTCTTTCGTTCTAACCACGCTTTTTGTCATCTGGATTAAAATTTGTTAATACAGTTGTAACCTAGAAGTAATACATTCCCTGACGCTTCAATCAATTTTCTTTTCAATGCCCATTGATAATGGCCTTGTTGAAGGCAGCATTTAATCAGGATATAACCCAAACAGCTTTTACTGCATCATAATCACATCTGTGCTGTAGTTTTCCTTTGATTTATATATTTTTTTTTCCCCCCACAGCAATAATCCCCATCCCACTCCAGCCAACCAATCACAGCCTGGCAGAAGCACGGAAAACCTTACTTGTCAACTAAAAATGCCACTTACTGAAAGACCTTTCTGTTTCTTTTTAATATTGCATCTCCATCAGCTTCCATCTGCTATCCCCAGTTGTCCTTCGCTGGGAGGTGCTGCTCATCTGAAGATAGCTACAAAATCAGATCCTTATGCTCCAAACTCCACACGGGCACTGTAAATCTCCAGTCTTTGACAAGCCCAGATCTCTCTTACATGAAACACAGCTAGAAAGGGGCAAGTGTAAAATAAAAAGAGGGGACAGCTGCATTCACCCTCAGGACACCTGAAAACAGTTTCCCTGCTGAGACGTGGAGTGGCAGCTAACCATGAAGGATTCCCAGAGCTATGGTACCAGGTCACATATGAGTGGAGCCCACACTGCATTTCAGGACACAAAACATTTGGCTCCACACAACCACATGCCAGCTCAGTAAGGTGTATAATTCATCTGCTTTTTTTTTTTTGTTTGTTTTCCTTCTGTCCTTTCTCTTCAGAGTACCTAGCTTTGGCCACACGTTGAGGCAAACCTGTCTGCACTACCTGTTGTCCACAAGGCAATTTCAGATGCGTAGTTC
Source organism: Psilopogon haemacephalus (assembly GCA_013396835.1). NCBI lineage: Eukaryota > Metazoa > Chordata > Aves > Piciformes > Megalaimidae > Psilopogon > Psilopogon haemacephalus. The sequence goes on along the minus strand of VWZI01021156.1, from coordinate 1,567,561 downwards.
TTTGTGCCACCTGAGGCTTAGTCAAGCATTACTGACTAAAGCAAGTCAGCTCAGCTGCCTGGATGGAGATGTTTTGGGTCTTGTTTTTTTCTAAAGGTGACACTGATCTTCAGCATTTGGGAGTTCCTGGGTTTGGAAGGCACAGGAGAATCAAATGGTGCAGACCAGTTGCTCATAGAGTCACTGTGTTAATATGACCTGAGCTAGATTGGATGGTCCTGCTCTGGCAAGGGTGGGGTGTGGACTTGATGAGCTGTTTGGGTCTCTTCCAACCCCTGACATCCTGTGAGGGGCTAGGGGATGGAAAGCCAGAGTGACACTTTCACACCTGTGATCACTGGCTCATGGAAGACAGCAGGCAAAAGAAACATTTTATTTACCATCCATAGGTAGCTAGCAAGATACAGAGAAAAGCAGGGAAACGGAAATAACTCATGGAGTCTCCTCTGGAGGCTTTCAAGGCCTGTCTGGCTGCGTTCCTCTATGACCTGAGCTAGGTCCTGCTCTGGCAGGGGGGTTGGACTCGATCATCTCTTTGGGTCCCTTCCAACCCCTGACATCCTGTGGGCCTATGAACTCGAGATGATGATGATGATGGAAGCAGCAGCAGAAGATCCTTTATTTAAAGAAGCACATGAGGGGCGCTCGTTCCATGTGCTGGGCACTCCTTTGTACAGCTAACAACTCTCTTTTCAAAATGATGTTAAGACAGGTCATTGACAGGCCCCATCTTGGACACGCTGCTGGCTGTGCTACCCAGCACACAAACACCTCTACTCAGGTAGCACAAACTCTTCCTGGAGAAGCAGTGCCCAGCGCTGTGGGTGAGGACTGTGCCCCACCATGGTGCCCGTCCCCAGGGGCGCCTTTGCGGCCCTGCCAGAGCCCCTCACAGCTACCACCCTGCTGTGCTGCAACGCGCCTCTCTCACGTCAAAGAGGCTCTCTCCGAGGGTATCCTTGGCAGACAGTGTAACTTTCTAGCTCTCCTGCTCACTAGGCAAGCGCCAGCCATGGCACATGTGGAGCGTGCCGCTTTTGCCTTGAAGCTTTGTGGGGAAGGTGCGATCGAGGAGGCCCACGGTGACATCTCTTCCCCGCTCCCACCCCGCTGAGGCAGGACGGGGGCAGGCACAATGCCCAGAGACTCCAAAGCAGCTGCGGCTCCGCGCACCAGGCGCTACATGAGGGGAGGCCCAACGGCCGAGGGGAAGGCTCCTCCGCTCCCCACCGCCCCCCTCACAGAGGCCGCGGGCGGCTCCGCAGCGCCCTCCGCGGCCGCCGGCAGTAGCGCAGCCCCACGCTCCCCTCCCCCATGGAAGGCAGCTCCGGCGCGGCCGCAGCGCAAGCACACACCTCCCATTCCGAAAACGCAGCCGCTTCCCCGCTTTATATACCCTGCTAAAAATAGCCTGCCGCCGAGCTCGCCAATCAGGAGGCAGCGAATTTCGAATCGGGCCAATGGCGGGAGCCGTCACGGCCAGGCTCGGTCACGCCAGGAGGAGCCGCGATGCCTGCCGCGCGGCGATTGGGCGGCTCTGACATCATTGGCACGCGGGGCGCNAGGGAAGTTTCGCAGGGGGTTGCACTCGCAGTCAGCGCCGTGTTTGCAAATATTGGGTCCGCTCCTGCGCAAGGGTCCGCCGCCGGCCGCAGGAGGGGAGAGCCGCCGCGGCCGCCTCGGGAGACGTCCGGCTTTGCTGTGCAATTAAACTTTGCATGAAACTTCGGGTCTTTTTTCCTCCCTAAAGCTCCTCAAGGATTTAATAGAATCTGTATCTGTACAAATATTTTTTTGCTCCTTTTTTTTTTTTTTTTTTTTTTAATTTTTTTT
>VWZI01021156.1:1537351-1556720 GCA_013396835.1 Psilopogon haemacephalus | reverse complement strand
AAAAAAGTTTTTGCTTGAAATTTAAGAAGAAGAAGAAGAAGAAAAAAAAAAAAAGTTTCTATTAGTGAGATTTTTTCCTTTCTTTGTTTTTGAAGCACCCTGTTATCTAAAAGAATCTCTTTGTAAGATTTTTGTAAAAATTTTGTTTTACAAGATTTTATTTGAAATTGTTTTTTGCAAGATTGTTATATTTCTGTATGAATGTATTTTTTATTGGAATAACATAAAAAGAAATTCTTATCAGCACCACGTCTCCTCTCTCTCTTTCTCCTCTCCGCTGTCCTGCGCCCCAGGTCCCGTCCACGCTCTGCCTTGGGGCACCTGCCTGCAGGTACTGGGCTCCTTTGTGGGAGATAAGCCCTGCTGAGGGAAGGGTTTTGGCAGGAGGAGAAGCTGGAAGCTCTTCCCTATCTGAAAAGCTGCTGTTGACTCATCTTCTGTTGCAGCAGAATAAATAGTTAATGCGATTGTTACTGCAAGACTGCACCTTTATTCCAAATCGCTTGCTCCGGAGAGGTGAATGTGCACGGGGCAAGCTCTGCATGTGGGGATGGAGAGGCACGGGCAGGGGAAGGGAAGGAGAGCAGAGGAAGGCAAAAGCTGGGCTGGAGGCACCTGTACTTAGCTCTCGCTGCAGAGTGTGAGCCTTGGGCAAAGCAAGCCTGGAATGTTGAAGGGGCAGTTGAGGGAAGAGGCAAGAGAGATCTGCCTGGCCCAGATCAGAGTCTTCAGTAGGGGCTGACTTGACCCACCTGCTGGTGGTGACCTTCAACCTGCCAAGCAGAAGGCTCAGTGAAGTGCATTTTTGTCAGGGCAGTGGCCCCCCAGAGCGTGCAGTGGCCCCCCAGAGCGTGCAGTGGCCCCCCAGAGCGTGCAGTGGCCCCCCAGAGCGTGCAGTGGCTCTCCAAAGCGTGCAGTGGCTCTCCAAAGCGTGCAGTGGCTCTCCAAAGCGTGCAGTGGCTCTCCAAAGCGTGCAGTGGCTCTCCAAAGCGTGCAGTGGCTCTCCAAAGCGTGCAGTGGCTCTCCAAAGCGTGCAGTGGCTCTCCAAAGCGTGCAGTGGCTCTCCAAAGCGTGCAGTGGCTCTCCAAAGCGTGCAGTGGCTCTCCAAAGCGTGCAGTGGCTCTCCAAAGCGTGCAGTGGCTCTCCAAAGCGTGCAGTGGCTCTCCAAAGCGTGCAGTGGCTCTCCAAAGCGTGCAGTGGCTCTCCAAAGCGTGCAGTGGCTCTCCAAAGCGTGCAGTGGCTCTCCAAAGCGTGCAGTGGCTCTCCAAAGCGTGCAGTGGCTCTCCAAAGCGTGCAGTGGCTCTCCAAAGCGTGCAGTGGCTCTCCAAAGCGTGCAGTGGCTCTCCAAAGCGTGCAGTGGCTCTCCAAAGCGTGCAGTGGCTCTCCAAAGCGTGCAGTGGCTCTCCAAAGCGTGCAGTGGCTCTCCAAAGCGTGCAGTGGCTCTCCAAAGCGTGCAGTGGCTCTCCAAAGCGTGCAGTGGCCCTCCAGAGTGTGCAGTGGCCCTCCAAAGCGTGCAGTGGCTCTCCAAAGCGTGCCTGCCACGCATGCTGGCTCAGGGCGCAGCAGATCTCATTTAACGCAGCCCTGCGGCTCCTGCTTCGCTCACGCTGGTGTTAGGAATCCCTTGGGCATCGCTGTAAATGATGCTTAAATAAATGCAAAAATATTTTTGTTTCTGCGTTCTGTGTGGATGAGGAGACAAAAACGTCACAATCGCTAAGCCTCAGCAGCCCTTGGTCATTGCTATTGTAACTGTAGCTAAGTTTCCCAGAGGACAGCTGCAGTTTCCTTGGGTGAGATACTGTAGCAGGAGTAAAGCTGAAGGTAGCCCTCACCTTGAAGGTCGTCTGCTGCCGTTTCTGTCTGAGTTGTGTGGGTTCAGCTCACAGCAATGGGATGTTTCATGGGTTTAGATGGGCAGGGGTCTCAAAATGATGCAGGAAAGAGCTGCATCATTACACACAGAGTGAGGGAGCAGCAGTGTGCAGGAGAGACTCTTGTTGCTTACCTTAGCCAGCCCTGCAGCAGACTGGGCAGGAGATAATGTACCTCTGTATAGGCAAGGAACAAAAGGCAACACTTCTGCTGTAGCTGATCCTGCTCTGGCAGGGTAGTTGGCCTGGATGATCTTTCCAGGTCCCTTCCAGCCCCTGACATTCTCTGAACTTAAGCAAATCCATGATCTTCAAGGTGAGAGCTATGTGCAGTTCTGCTCTTGCTACAGTATCTGACGCAATAAAACGCAGCTGTCCTCTGGGAAACAGTTTCAGTTGCAATAGAAATAATCACGGGCTGCTGAGGCTTTAGGCATTGTGACATTTTTTTGTTGCCTCCTCATCTATGTAGAATGTAGAAATGAAAATATTTTTGAAGAACTGAGCTTGACCTTTGAGGCTCTCCACCCAAGATGTTCAGAGGGCGTGTAGCACAGAACAAGGATTGGCAAATTTTTGCCTGTTTGTTGGGTGTGCGTCACCCTAGGGCTGTGTCTTTGTGCACCTTCTGAAAAATGAGAGGCCTGATAACTCCATTATCAAGGGTGTTAGGGAGATCATCCCCCCCAGTCTTTTTCCTCAGGTTGTGCTGAAGACACCCACAGCGCCCAGGAGAAGAAAGGCTAGTGGCAGAGCTGTTGGGCAACCAGGAAACTACAAAGGAGAAGGCAGGTAGCCTTTTCAGGGTTGCTGCATTTCAACATGCACATCTGCTGCAGGCTTGCTTAATGCCAGATTTTGAAATGCAGAGCAGATGGGAAGGGATGTGAGTGTGAAGGTGAAGTCATGCGCTTAGGTATGGACCTGGGTCGGTAGCCTCAGCAAGTTCCAACAGCTTCAGCCGAGGTCAGAAAGGTGAAAATTAGGATGGGGCTTCTGAGCCACCAGGTTAGCTTCTTGCTGCAAAGGTTAGATGTGGCCTGTCTGTGCTCTTGCACAGAAATACGTGCTCAGATCAAGACAAAACAGTTAAAATCTTTGGGTGTTGGGTTGATTTTTTTTTTCCCCTCCTGCTGTAGAAGCAGTCAGTGCAAGTAAGGCGTAGCACAGTTTACCAACTTGGTTGAACAGCTGTGTGTTATAAATGCAGCATGGCTTTGAAGTTCACAGCAGACAAGTGAATGCTGTCTTCTGGCACTGGATGCTCACATGGTTTAGAAATTAGTGCCTCTTCTCCTTTCCAAGCCATGTTATGGTTTGTCACAAACAGGACCTGGGATTGCTGTGCCCGTTAAAGCTGTTTCTTATCCTCTCCCCCTTAGAAGTCATGTGGGCTACCTCTGTCTTTGTGTCTGTCCTCTTCTATCCATCCCAATTACTTGAGCATTTGCTCTTTATTTTCTTTAATTGCACTGAAAGCTCTGAGGAATAAAAAAAAAAACAAACCAGCTTCTGACAACTGCACAAACAGCAGCAGCAAAATTGCAGAAGGGGAGAAGGAAAATCACTCTGGTGGCTGTTTCAAAAAGCAGCTGTGACTTATGCAGCACCAAGGAGTTCCTGAGCTTACAACAGGGAGAGACAATCTGTGCTAGGAGTGCTCTATGGTCCATCCATTGGAGGTCTCCTTAGCCTTGTCTGAGGGGAGGAGATGCAGTAGATTGAAACAGTAAGAGGAGCTCTAACTGCACCACAGCTGGGGTGGACACAATTAAAGAAGGTTTTCCCTCTGCCTTTTAAAGCATTTGTCCTCGTTCCTCCATTTTTCCAAAATTCCTTGGAGATAAAGTGGCTCAGATAGGAAATCTCTGCAACACTCCTGTGTTGCAGCTTTGCTTCCTTACTGGTTTCTAGAGTAAGCAACACCAGTGCTCCAGTTCTTTATTCCTGGTGACAAGAGGTTACCTAGCAGCTCGTACCCCCTCAGAAGCCTGCCTGCTTTTGCTTCATCCCACGGGATTATGCAGCCAAGAGGCATTAAGGAGTACTTCTGAAATAAAGCCTCTGACATGGCAAGAAATTCTGCTGAGATTATACAGTCCAAGGCAATGGTATTTTTTTTCCACCCCCCTCATTTTCACCCCTTTAGCTGCTTTGCCTCTGCACTGGCTGTTTCATCCCTTATTCATGGTCCCTGGATATATGGCATTTATTTTTGATCAAACCTGTAGCAATACTGCCTCATAACCATTTGAGCTCTTACGTATAAGGGAGAATGAGCAGACAAAGTATTGCTTTTGCTCATAGGTCTACAGAGGTTTAATCAGTCTAGGATTCATTGGAGCTACCCTGGGAAATAAGGGTTTGCAGGTTCATGCATTAATATTGTGAAGCCTTGGTCAAAAGCTCATTTAAGTGAGGGAGAAATTCCTCACTGAATTCACCTAGCTACAGACACTGTCATTTTTTTTTTCGCAGAGCTCAACCTGAGGAGGAAGTTCATCAGAAATCCATTCAGAAAGGAATTTTCAGTCAATGGCATTTTATGACTGTATTATGTCCATTTCCCATTAAACATTTGATAGCTCAAGTTTATAATTGCCAGCATTGCTCAGCTGCTTTGTTGTTGTTTTGGGGGTTTTGGGATTGCTTTTTGGGTTTTTTTTGGGGTTGTTTTTTTTTTTATGTGTGTTTTGCTTTGGGTTTTTTATGTGTGTTTTGTTTGTTTGGGGTTTTGTTTGTTTGTTTGTTTCATTTTCTTTAGCAAAAGTGTGATTTATTATTTCTTTTTCCCTGAAATATGTTTTTGGTTGCAAACTGATGATAAACTTTGTCATTTGCCCTGCACATGGAGTTGTACAACAGCTATGGAATAATTCTGTGAGTCACAGCAGTGACTATGCTGAACTGTAATGTTTTCAGTCTGGACACTTCACAAGTTATTAGCTGAGAAATTACTAAACAGAGAATCCCAGAATGGCACAGGTTGGAAGGACCTCAGAGCTCATCTCCTCCAACCTCCCTTTCATAGGCAGGGACACCTCTCAACTAGACTCAGCTGCTCAAGGTCTCATCCAACCTGACCTCCAACACCCCCAAGGCAGGAGGCAGCCACAGCCTCCTTGGGCAGCCTATTCCACGATCTCACCACCCTCACCCTGAAGAACTTCTTCCTCACCAGTCTAACCCTGCTCTGCCTCAGCTTCAAACCATTCCCCCTTGGCCTGTCTCTAGACACTCTCAGGAAAATCCTTCTGCAACCTTCCTGCAGGATCCCTTCAGCTACCAGAAGGCAGCTCTGAGGTCTTCTCCTTCCCAGGCTGCACACCCCCAGCTCCCTCAGCCTGTCCTCACAGCAGAGGTGCTCCAGCCCTTGGGTCATCTTTGTGGCCTCCTCTGGCCTCACTCCAGCAGCTCTGTGTCCTTCTTCTGCTGGGGACACCAGAACTGGAGGTAGTATTTGAGGTGGGGTCTGAGCAGAGCAGAGCCAAGGGGCAGAATCCCCTCTCCTCCCCTGTTGGCCATGCTGAAGAAATTCTCTGGGTTTGTAGGATAGCATCAGCAAAGGGAGCCTGTGGCTTTAAAATAAGTGCTGCATCAGATAGAAGCATCTTTTGTTAAAACAAAGCAAAAGGGGAAAAAAAAAAAAAAAGGAACTAGGCAGAATTTGCAACGGAGGCTACAGATTGGCCACGTTCTTGAAATATAGGTTTATAATTTGTCAGAGGAAAAATAACCCCATAAAGCAAAACTGCTAAGGTGCCTTGAGATGATCTATTACGCAGAGGTGCCTCTAGTGCAGCCACTTTAGATTGGTACCATGATAGGAAACATATGGTCTATGTGTTTATGTTTAACAGTTAAGGAGGTATAGAAAGCAATTGGGAGGTGATGTATTTCCTTAATGGGCGAGTAAAGCCTCCTATGTACAGTTAAAATAGTACGTAAAAAACAAGCAACATTTCTCTCTCTCTCTCTCTCTCTTTATTTATTTTTTTTTTATCCCCAGCACAAATGAGGCGATGCAACAACACACTTAAGCAGATTTATTTGCCTTGTTTCACTTTAAATAATTTTAATGAGAAATTCTCTAAATGCTTTTGAGCGGAGACAGAAAGTAATCTGGGAACCACATGTCCTGGTGCAAGCCAAGCTGTTCTTCAGCAGCACTTTCTTTCAGTACAATATAAATTTCAGCTGGAATTAGCATTGCTGAATATTAGTCCCCCAGTGCCTCACTTGCTAAACCTCCATCTTCTTTTTATTGCCTGTGTGCATTGCAGAAGCAGAATGTGTGGTCAGCTCTGGACCCAGGCGAATAGCCTGAGAGGGCTGGCAAAGGCACTGTGAGTTCTGTGCCACAGCAGTAATTCAGGGAATCAGCAGATCTGTGCTGGATGCACTAATACATTTTCTTTTCCTGCGTGGTGCTAGCTCTTGGGTTTGATGCTGAGCGTATCTGAAATCTAGTTATGCATGCAGAGCTGCAGCTTTCTGGCTTTTATGCACTTCAGCTCACTGTTATTTCGTTTATGAGATTTGTCTTTGAGCACAGAGTGACAGTCAAAGTCTATTGTTCGTGTCCAGGCTCCACTGGGCAAGTTGCTCAGTCTTCTGGGGCTGCCTGTATTTGGTTTTTGCTAAGGATGAAGAGGACGTTGAGGGCAACAGGATTTTAATAGGTCCTCACTGTAATTAATTATTCATGGGCAGCAGAAGTACTAGCAGTGGTAGCCAGACATGCAGAGGAGGCTGAGATCTTACCATGGTGAAGCTACAGGGAGAAAGGCTCTTCCCTCCAGGTTCAGCACATTTGGAATTACCCACACCCAAAGGGAGAGGAAGGACTTCTGCAAACTCTTCTGATGAGCTCAGCACTTGCCCTTTTCCTGGTCAGACAGATAATGCTGTTGATATTTTTAACATAATTCAGTTCAGTTCCTCTTGCCTGTCACAGATGGACTCATCTGGACACCAGGCTGGGAAATGATGATGCAGAGCACTGGGCTTTGAGCCATTCCAGTGAGCGTTTTGAGGTGGGACTTTGTAATCCACATCCCTACCTCAATAACTGGGATATTGCTTCCTCCCTGGAGGTGTTCAGGGCTAGGTTGGATAAGGTCTTGAGTGACCTGTTCTAGTGGGGGGTGTCCCTGCCTGTGGCAAAGTGTTGGAACTAGATGATCTCTGAGGTCCTTTCCAAACTAAACCACTCTATGAGTCTGTATTCCTTATTATTTCATTATTTGGTTTCCTAACAACCTTCTTTTATCCACAATTTTGCTATAGTCTATGTGAAATGCTTGGAACTGGGAGAGCTTTGAGGTCCCTTCCAACCTAAACCATTCTGTGATTCTGTATTCCTTATAAATGTATTATTTTGTTTCCTGACAACCTTCTTTTGGCCACAGTTTTGCCATAGTCTATGTGAAATGCTTTGGAACTGGATGAGCTTTGAGGTCCCTTCCAACCTAAACCATTCTGTGATTCTGTATTCCTTATCATTTCATCATTCTGCCTCCTGACAACCTTCTATAGCACAATTTTGCTATAGTCTATGTGAAATGCTTTGGATCTACCAAGATTTCTTCTTCATTTGGGGGAAAAAAAAAAAAATAAAAAAAAAAATAGTTCAGAATCAATCTTTAATCCCACAGATAGAAGGGAGTAAATAAGAGATGTAATAATGTTATAATATTAATGGGATTTGGGCCTCAGTAGGAAACAGCTGCATTATTCATGAGGATTGGTGGTCTTTAGTGTCCCAAGCAGCCCGTTGTGGGGCTTTGGAGGTATTAGAGTGGTCACCAGAGAGAGGGCTGCACTAATGCTCAATGAGCTCAACCAAAAATATCACTGGAATTATAAAGCAAAACCGAATCAAATCCTACATATAAATATGATGATACAAACCCGTCCCCTAGTTATCTCCAGCAACCACCCTGCCTCAAAGGGCTGTCAGGGGCTGGTCCCTCCTTATCTTTAATCATGCAGAAGAGGCTCTGAGCACCAGGGTGGCTGAGTGTGACAGGGCACTGCAGGTGACCTCTGTGGGGCTGTGCTCCTGCCACATGTGAGCTGCCACCCAGCACTGACCCTGCTAGCCAAGGAAGGGGCAGCACAGGCACAAAGGCCTGAGGGACTATCTGTGGAGTCCTCTCTAGCCTCTTCTCATTTCTGTCCTCAAAGTCCAGGCTGCAGATGCTTCCCAGGGCAAAACCAGCCTGGATGCCCATAGGTAGAGGTCATAGAATCACAGAATTAACCAGATTGGGAAAGACCTCTGGGATCACTGAGCCCAACCTAGCACCTAACCCTTCTCATTAACTAACCCATGGCACCAGGTGCCTCATCCAGTCTCCTTTTAAACACCTCCAGGGATGGTGACTCCACCACCTCCCCAGGCAGCCCATTCCAATGCCAATCACTCTTCCTGCGAAGAACTTCTCCCTATCTAGCCTGAACTGGAATAGTTCAAGGCCAGGTTGGACACCTAGTGGAAGGTGTCCCTGTCTATGGCAGGAGGGTTAGAGCTAGATCTCTGTAAGGTTCCTTCCATGGCAAACCCTCTCTGATTCCAAGAGGCAAAATCTTCAGCTGTCATGCTGTAGCACTTGACTTTTTGCAGTGCTTTGTGCCTGATCATTCAACACTGATCCCCAATTCCTTTATTGTGTCCTTTCAATCCATGGCATACAAATGTGAGCTTCCACTTGAAGCTAAATTTAAGTTCTTCACACGAAGACACTAACAAGGGAAAAAGAAAAACAAACTTGGAATATAAGGAGCCCAAGAACCTTTCTGTTTTCTATTACAATATATGCACATATGCATGCACACACACAAACAGAAACAGGTTTTCTTGTCTGAGACTTTTATTTTCTGTGTGCTGTTAAATTCCAATAAAACAGTGTTCTTCAAGAGTCACTTGTGGGAGAGGGTCTGATAATAATAAACCAGGGTGTAAGATGAAACCAGCTGAAAACACTGAATAAAATGAAGCAGTCTGTGCTAGAGAAACAGATGAAAAAAAAAAAATACAGAAGCAAAAAAATAAGGCAAATTTTCAGAGCTCTCTTTAGAGTTTAACACCTTGTGGGACCATCAGGAACCTAAGCAACATCAACAATGAACTTGTTGACATTTGTATTCCATAGAATCATAGAATAGTTTAGGTTGAAAGGGACCTCAGAGCTCATCCAGTTCCAACCTCCCCTTCATAAACAGGGACACCTCCCACTAGAACAGGTCAAGCTTCCAAAAGTTAGGAACCAGGTCTTTAAAAATAGATAAATTAAGTGCAAGATGTCTTTAAGTGCCTGAAAATTAAAACAGGGGTGATTTGGACCCAGCAGGGTACACCCAGAACATCCTTTCATGATCTTCTCGGAAATGAAATTTAGAAACCTCTGGTTTAAAAATGAAAGTTAAAATAGTAAAGCTAAAAATAAACGCACTGGGTTCTTAAGGTCGTATCACAAAATGGTCTGAACTGGTCACACTGAGGCAAAAGCATGCAAATAAAATCCTTTGCTAGTCTAAATCTGTAGAGTTTCCTTGATTTCATGGGCCAGAGAGTATGAGCCATACCTCAAGTCTTGGAGAGGAACAAGGGGCAATGGTTTGAAGATGAGGCAGTTTGTATTCCCACTCTCTCAAACTTGTCCCCAGAGAGGTGATTCTCCCCCTTTAGGGAAGAGACTCTGCCCTCTTGGGAGACCCCAACTTGAGCAATGCCTTCAGTTCTGGTGTCCACAGCAGGAGGACACAGAGCTGCTGGAATGAGTCCAGGGCAGAGAGACAAAGATGATCCAAGGGCTGTGAGGACAGGCTGAGGGAGCTGGGGGTGTGCATCCTGCAGAAGCTAAGACTCTGGGGGGGGACTTCAGAGCTGCTTGCCAGTGCCCAAAAGGATCCTCCAGGAAGGATGCAGAGGGACTTTACATGAGAGTGTATAGAGAGAGGCCAAGGGGGGATGGTTTAGAAGCTGAGGCAGAACAGGGTTAGACTGGAGCTGAGGAAGAAGTTCTGCAGTAGGAGGGTGAGAGTCTGGAATAGGCTGCCTGGGGGTGTTGAAGGTCAGGTTGGATGAGACCTTGAGCATGAGTCTAGTTGAGAGGTGTCCCTGGGCATGGTGTGGAGGTTGGAGAAGATAATCTGTGAGGTCCCTTCCAACCTGAGCCATTCTAGGAGTCTATGAATGGGAAAAAAAGAGAACGACCCTCTGAATCTGACAGTGCAATTCCTCTTCTCTTAAAGCCCAGAGAAGCAGATGAGCGAGTAGAAGTGCCTGAGGACCATCATTACATCTTCTCCTGTGAGAAGGCTACACAAGCAGTACTCTGAACTGACTTTTTTTTCTTTTTCCTCTTTCTGTGTTCCACCTCACATTTTTTATCTCATTATTCTTAGCAATGGTAAGTAACTATGACAGGAAGACAGAGTGGAAAATTAAGGCTTGTTAAGACTATTATACACCAAAAGGATCATGTCATAAATGAGATTTGAGTCTGCCCAGTTTGGGATATAATTAAGTAATCATGTTCAAGGTGGATGGGTTTGAGACAATAAAAGGCCACTGGAGGTTGTTCGGTTTCTTTTTATGCTGAGAAGTAGTGTGGATGGGATTTTGGCAGCAGAGGGGGGCACTGGCTGCCTCCCAGCTGTTAAACATGGGAGCTCCTGCCCCTGGGGAAGGAGGGTAGCTCCAGTGATCCCTTCAGCCTTGACCCCTTCATCCTTCAGGCTGATCTTTCTGCCAAGCCAATGCTCTTTTCCTGTGTCTCGCTTGCCGTGAGCACATCACCAGTGTGCCTTCACCTCTGGATTCAGTCTGCAGGAACCTCTCCAGAGTGGGGACAATAAGCTCAGCACCCTGGGCTAGCAAATTTCACTATCACTGAATTCACTTCTGGGCCACGTCTGAAAGCAGTCACCAAGACTGCATATAATGAACATACTCCTATCCTGCGGACGCAACGAGGAAGCAACACCAAAACTGCAAGAGGAAAACAGGGAAGGCTTTCTCCTGGCTCTGGGGGAATACAATGAGGCTAACGTTGCTGCCTTCTCCTTTTCTTGCCCTGTCATCAGCGTGGAAAGCTGGGCAGGACCTGGCTGAATCACTGCCCAGAGAGCAGCCCAAAATGCGAGTGAGCCGAAGAGGGTAGGGGACAGGGGGATGCATGTGGCTGGTGCCGGTGGGGTTGGACAGGCAGTTCTCGGGGTCACAACGGATGACTTTTCTTTCCTGCAAGTAACCACACTCATGATATGAATCACTTAGAGGAATTGCTTTGGAAGCTATCATATCAGAAAGCTGCAGAACGTTCGACTGAAGCCAGCAGCTTAGCAGAGCTTTAGAACCCTGCTAACAAAGATGGTACCTTGCTGGGATATCTGCTACTGCACACACACAAAGAGATGGAGCTGACAAGGGGGAGGGAGTCTTAAAGGAAGTGAGAGAAGAGTGAATGTAAAAAGTGGCAAATAATACTATGATATTCTTCATGTCTCGATTCAAGATTTAAATGTAGAGTATATGTGTATTTTTTCCCCTAGTTATCTTTCTTCCCTCCTCCTCCTTCTACTTTTCTTTTTTTAATTCCTCAGAAAGCAAGGGGCGGGGGGGGGGGGGGGGGNGGGGGGAAATCTGTCCTCAGGGTTTTGCTGTCTGCTCTCTTTCACCTTTTGCATTCTGCCACTTCCTCAGATGAAAATGATGCCTGTTTATGATCTCAACAAATGATGCCTGTTTATGATCTCAAGCCTTGCAACTACTAAGTTATTAACCAAGACTAAAGTTGTTACTTGGTTAATTTTACTATCAGTAAAATCTCAGAGAGGAGGAAAGGGTCTGATGGGACACAGCCACATCCAGCAACAACAATAAATTAACACTGTTTAAAATGTCAATTAGCCCTGCTGTCCTTATCTTCTCTTTACCATGTAGGGACATTGAGGAAATTTGGGTCCTGTGGGATAGGAAAGTAGAAGGTGAGGAAGGTGACTCCTTCCTCATCCTCAGCACAGGGAAGGCTGGGGTAGTGATGACCCTAAGAACCTGAGGAGAGCATCTGGTGGTGCTCTCACTCCTCGGTGGCAGCAGTTGACAGGAGGACAAGCTTTGGGTGTGGATGGGTGCTGCAGCAGTGGGGCAGGCTCAGCAGCTGTCCCTGTGGCCATGGCAGTGGGGGCTGACTCACAGGGACTCATTGTCCTGCTGCCCCATGGCTTCCCCTGCAGCCGTGTTCACAGCTGCTGCAGATGGACATTGACACTCTGGCAGATCCATGCCTGCTTTGCCAGCTCCTCTTGCTTTGCCATAGGCCATCCTCACCTGCAGCACTGCTGCATCACAACTTGAGGGAAAAAATGACACAAAAGGTGTCTGGTGGTTGGTGAAAACAGAGAATGGCAAACAAGCAGCCCTGCTAAGGAACGAGGGAGTTAAATCAGCCTACCTGTGCCCCACCCTGCTGAATCTGGTCCAGCTTTCACAAATGCTGGTTCAGCAAAAGCAGTGGCAAAGAATCTAACTAAACTCATTCGCTTGAGGCTTCGTCCAACCTGGCCTCCAACACCCCCAAGCAGGAGGCAGCCACAGCCTCCCTGGGCAGCCTATTTCAGAGTCTCACCACCCTCCTACTGAAGAACTTCTTCCTCAGCTCCAGCCTAACCCTGCTCTGCCTCAGCTCCAAACCATTGCCCCTTGTCCTATTGCTAGGCACCCTTAGGAGAAGCCCCTGCCTGGTGAGATGTGCCTCTGTCTGCCTCAGTACTGTGCATTTGACATTTTAAGTTCATTAGCTCACTTCCCTTTGACTTTTATGGGAAAAGCAGATTTAAAAGAAATAGGAATATTAATACTGACTTAAGCAAACAAAATCAACACCAAAACAACGACGACAAAAAACAAAAAGCAAAAATTTTCCTGTTTGAGAGTTCAGGTTCCTGAAGACATTAAGTGAGTCACTGTGGCACCTCAGCTGTTTCACAAGGTTTTATTTTCACTAGTGGGGCAAATGAGTCAGCTGGCCATAAGGAGGGTTTAAGACAATAGTGGCATGGATGAGTAAAAATCTATCCTGCATACCTTTGCTGTCTCCACAAGGTATTTTTTCCCCAACCTGCTGCCAGACTCACTTGGTAGGAGTGAGTCAGCTCTTGCTGGGCTGGCCCTGCCATTGGCAAACTCACCTCCAGGAAATGGCTTGCAGCATATTGTCCATTTTAAAGGCTGGGATTTGGGCAAGAAGAGTAGAAGAGCATGCTGCTCAACCCTTTCATGAAGGGAAACCTTTGTCTCCTGGAAACAAGGAGATGGTCAACCTCTCCAAAGATGCATGAAGAACCATCTTCAGCCCCTGCTGGTCTCTATTCCTTTCAGTGAGAGTCCTGCTTATGCTCCATTTCCACCCCAAGATGCAATGGTTTAAGGAAGAAAATAAATTTTAAACCACTTTGCATAAACCAGCACATCTACCTGCTGAAATAAAACAACTGTCATTAAAAGAAAAAACCCAAACCTCAGACAGCATTAAGCCACCCTTTATGATCTGCATAGGTTCCATTCACACCACGTTTGGAAGGCAGTTGGCCCTGCTTTAGTTCGTCCCTTCCTAAACTCATGCTTTAGTTCATACTTTCCCAAGGGCCAGGCTGGGTAAGGCTCTCAGAATCCTGCTGTAGTGTGAGCTGTCCCTGGCCGTGGCAGGGGAGTTGGAGCTGGATGGTTTTCCAGATGATGGGGAGCCCAAAATTGAGCATTGCCTTCAGTTTTGGGCTTCTCAGTTGCAGAGGGACAGGGAGCTGCTGGAGAGGGTCCGAGGGAGGGCTGTGAGGATGCTGAGGGGACTGCAGCAGTGCCTGGGGAGGAGAGGCTGAGGGACCTGGGGCTGCTTAGGCTGCAGAAGACTGAAAAGGGATTGAATCAATGTTTCTAAATCTCTGAGGGCTGGAGTTCAGGAGCGGGGGGCCAGGCTCTGCTCACTTCTCCCTGGGATAGAACAAGGAGCAATGGATGGAAGCTGCAGCACAGGAGGTTGCAGCTCAACACAAGAGGCAACTTCTTGCCTGTGTGGGTCCCAGAGCAGTGGCACAGGCTGCCCAGAGAGGTTGTGGAGTCTCCTTGTCTGGAGCCTTTCCAGGCCTGTCTGGATGTGTTGCTGTGTGCCCTGAGCTAGATTGTCTGGTCCTGCTGTGGCAGGGGGGTTGGACTGAATGAACTTTTTGTGTCCCTTCCCACCCCTGACATCTGTGAGCTGTGATCTTTGAGGTCCCTTCCAACCCTGACCATTGATTCTGTGATCCTGTGCTGTGATATTGGACTGTCACTTCCAGACTGAAGTTCTATTTCCAGCTAATGCCAACCAGGGTAGCTCAGCAGATGCATCAATTTGTGCTACATTTGAATCCACTCTGTGATCTTTTTAGAGTTATTTGTTAAGGCGAAAGAAGCCGAGGGAGGAAAAATGATAAATCCTAAAGAGGTTTGGAACATTTTTCAGCTGGCTTCCTCCCCAGTGAAATCACAGCTCTGTATAATTTATGGGCAGAACAAGACACCTAGAAATGGGGTTCAGAGGAGCCAGGCCTTCGTGTGAAGTATTAAACAGTAGGAAATGACAAAGAAATGTGCAGACTTCTGCTCTGCCATGAAAGGTTGTTAAACGAATATGGGATTAGAGGAAAACACCTTCTCCCATTTCAGATTTGCAGCTGAAAATGACTCTTGGAATTAGTTTCATCTGTCAGCTTCATCTTTTCTTGCAAATAGCAGAAGTGATACTCTCTTGGTATATGAGATCTGTGTTCATCCATCTTTGGGAGCTGCTTTGGAGCAAGGAATTGCACCAGTGCTGTCCACAGCTCAGGAAAGCAGACACTCCCCTTGCAGCCTCCTGAAATGGTGCTGAAATTCAGTGTTCACCTGGCATTGCTCCACTCCACTAAAATGAAGAAAATACTAATGTAAAGAAAGGATGAAATTTTATTTCAGTAGGCTGCAGAGTTGTTTTCTCAATGCTTATTTGACCCCTAAATCTCTATTTCTGAAAGCAGGAAAAAAAAAGGGGGGGGGGAATACTTTAATTTAAGCCTCCCCTATCTTAAGAAAATCCTTTAACCATTAGACTCTGAAATTAAAAGGAAATATTTTAGATGTATTTTGAAATCTAAATGAATCAGTGTAGGAACTCAGGTGCAGCTCAATGGCTTCTGCAGGGTGTCAGACTGTGAACCTCTACGTAACAGGTCCAGATCAATGTCATTGTTCAGATCACACAGATGCAGCCTAATCCAGCTGAAGCCAGTGGTAATCCTTGCAGTAACTCTGCTAAGCTTTGCACTTACCTCTGTGCATGTCTGTTAGTCCAGGATGAAGTACACTGCTGGTTTCTGCACGGTGGCAAGGAAAAGAGCAGCAAATGGTCAGTAGGGTCTGCCTAAACAGTCACTGCAGGTTTGTATCATTCATCTGGGCACAGAGGAAGCAAATGAGGTTCAGCAAGGACAAGTGCAAAGTCCTGCACCTGGGAAGGAAGAATAAACTGCACTAATACGGTTGGGAGGAGCAGCCCTGTGGAGAGGGACCTGGAAGTGCTGCTGGAGAACCTCCATGGCACAGCAATGTGCCCTGGGGGCCAAGAGAACCAGTGGGATCCTGGGGGACATTAGGCAGAGTGTGTCCAGCAGATCAAGGGAGGTTCTCCTCCCCCTCTACTCTGCCCTGGTGAGACCTCATCTTGAGCACTGCCTTCAGTTTTGGGCTCCCCAGTTTCAGAGGGACAGGGATCTGCTGGAGAGGGTTCCTCCAGCAGAGGGCTGTGAGGATGCTGAGGGGACTGCAGCACCTCCTGGTGAAGAGAGGCTGAGAGACCTGGGGCTGCTTAGACTCGATTATCTCTTTGGGTTGCTTCCATCCTCTGACATCCTGTGAGCCTGTGATTTGGGGGTTGGTTGCTGGTTTTTTACACCTGAATGTTTTTCTAACTCATTCTTGGTCTCTAGGAGCCCCTTCCTTGCCTTTGATACCTGAAGGAGGGAAACAGCAATATTTCTCATGCCACAAGAACAAATCATCAAGATCCCTCCCTCCCCTGCTGCTGCTGGAGCACTCTCTGATAAAACCACTGCACCTGGTTGGGTTTTTTTTTCATATCATCCATGGTTCTCTTAAGATCTAAGATGCTATCTTGGTAGGCATCAACATTTTACAGGAACCATTTTTTGCACCTCCAAATTCATAGTCCTCCATCAAAGATTTTAGCCCAAAGAGCAGTTAATAAAGCTGGGTGACCTCTTGCTCTAGGATTTTTTTTATGTCTCTTTCAGACTAAAATTAGATTTCCTCCTTTAGGAAGAGAGAGAGGCCAATGCATGACCCTTGAACTGTCAATCATCTGGAAGCAAAGCAGGGAACTGATTTCTCTCAGAGCAGCAGAATGGAAAGCTCCAAAATAATAATAATAATGTGGCTATACATATTTATAAGCTCATCATTATCAGTCCTTAGTATGATTGTTCCTGCCTGATACTCAGCTGTAATTTTGGCCCATGGATATATATGCTTTGACTCGGTTCAATAAGGTAGTTTAATTTCAAATAAATCATGCTTTAAATGAGTTAGCCACTAATTAACTGGCGGGCCTCAAACAACAGTCATGTGTGGACAGTCCTAATTGAATGTTCTAGTCATGTTTGACAGGTGTCTGTATCGTGTCCAGTGCTGTTTGAATTTCAGCTGATGATCTGGGAGTAAATGGGAAGCTGCTCTTGAAAAATATATGAATGCTGGGAAGAATAGTAAATGATAAGAGCAGGCTGGGGAAGGGAGAAGGTCCCTTGCACAGATAAGCATTTTTAATGCACCAAATGGAACAGCCTTGCTCCAGGAATAAGCCCCCCCCCCAGTTCTAACAAAGGACTGTGCTGGGAAAGAGGAGCCTCGGTGGAAGAGACAGGAATATAGTTGGAAAGAAATGTGGTGTGAGCTCTGGGGAAACGTGCTACATGAGGAAAGAAGGAAAGGAAAGAAGAAAGAAAGGAAGGGAGGAAGGGAGGAAGGGAGGGAGGGAGGAAGGGAGGGAGGGAGGAAGGGAGGGAGGGAGGAAGGGAGGGAGGGAGGAAGGGAGGGAGGGAGGAAGGGAGGGAGGGAGGAAGGGAGGGAGGGAGGAAGGGAGGGAGGGAGGAAGGGAGGGAGGGAGGAAGGGAGGGAGGGAGGAAGGGAGGGAGGGAGGAAGGGAGGGAGGGAGGAAGGGAGGGAGGGAGGAAGGGAGGGAGGGAGGAAGGGAGGGAGGGAGGAAGGGAGGGAGGGAGGAAGGGAGGGAGGGAGGAAGGGAGGGAGGGAGGAAGGGAGGGAGGGAGGAAGGGAGGGAGGGAGGAAGGGAGGGAGGGAGGAAGGGAGGGAGGGAGGAAGGGAGGGAGGGAGGAAGGGAGGGAGGGAGGAAGGGAGGGAGGGAGGAAGGGAGGGAGGGAGGAAGGGAGGGAGGGAGGAAGGGAGGGAGGGAGGAAGGAAGGAAGGAAGGAAGGAAGGAAGGAAGGAAGGAAGGGAGGAGACAGCCTTATCCTTGGCTGATAAACAGGCATGAGAGGGAAGAGAGAGAGGATTTTGCCTGGCTGTGCAGCTCAATTGGTGCTGTACAATTCTAGCAGCGATTGGAAGCCTTACCCTGAGCAAGGAGAGTCTGTTTAATTCAGCCAAATGCACACTGAAAGGAGCCTTCCTTACAGCACCCAGAACTCCTCATTTCCCTCACACTTTGCAGGTGAGCAAGGCAGGAGTGAAAAATCACCACTTTGTAATTTTCAGAGCTCATTTTCCTCAAGCCTTTTATATTCACATAGCTAAAAGGTGGCTGTAGCCACTCCTGTGTTGTAGACTCTGTCTCTAATTCATCCCTCACAGGGCATGGGCAAACGCTGAAAACTAAAGGGCCTGTTAATGACTAAAGGGTGGAAGAAATGAAAGAGAGAAGAGGTTGGAAGTGGGAATCAGACAGATTCAAATAGGAATCAAGGCACAGCCTTAAGAAAGAGGATGATTTGCTGCTGGAATGGTTCGCCAAAGAAAGCAGCAGAGACTTTGATGTCTGTAGATAAAGACTGGATCTTGGTCTAAAAGAGATGAGTTAGAAAAAAAGAAAATTTGTGACACTAATTCTGGGATAAGTAGGTGAAACTTAAAAGCCAATATTCTGCTTCAAAGGTTGGAGCAGAGATCTTTGGCTGCAGATTCCACTTCCAAGAGACTCTCTAGAAGGAGAGTGTAATTTCTTGTGAATATAGAGGGAGAAAAACAGCCTCAGTGTGGATGATTAAGAACTAGAATGGGCTGCCAAGAAGTGAGGGAATCTGCACCCACAGAGACTTGGAAAATGCCCCAGGCAACCTGATCTACTCTTGAAGTTAGGACCTCCAGACCTCGGTGACTTCCAGAGGTCCAGTCTGGCACAAGCTTTTCTGCAGTCCTGCAGTTTTCCTGACGTTCAGGATGCTGGTGACACTTTGGTGACACTTCCTTTTACTGAGGATTGCAGAGTGCTCAGATGGACTCTCTCTGCTAGGGGTGTCCAAACAACAGGGAGGCAACTTCTGCCCCAGAAAACTCAACCTCTCCCCGTAGCTCTGTGCTATGCCCTCTGCTGCTCTGCTGCCCCCATGAAGGAAATCGAGAGAAACTGTTTTAGTTTTTTTTTCTTGGTGGGGTTTTATAGGAAAATCATTGCCTTGCTTTTGTTCTCAGATTCGTGAGCAAAACAAGAAGGGGCCAAAGGGGGTTCCAGTGGTTTGCCACAGAGCTGAAGCAATGCAGAGTTTGTCTGTCCTGACTGGGCAGGGAGAGGCTGTGATTTACTGCCCCTGTTCTTAGATTTTAATCCCATGTAAAGTGACAAAATGGCATTGATCTCGGGGCTGATTTACACTACCTGAGGGTGCTACCAGTTAGGCTGAACTATCACCAAATCCCTGATCTGCTGGAGTATTGCTGAGGCAAATAAAACTGAAATGCTCCAGATCAATCTACTCTCCCAAAGTAATAATGAAACGTTTACAGTCGTGGCAAGAAAGGTGCACAAAAGCTCTTTTATTCTACCCTGCCCTTAAGAGTTAAGTGAGATTACCCAGGCATGTTCTAAGTTTTATCAGTTGTGACATATTTTATGCTGCTGGCACAGGATATTCAACAAGTGCATTAGGAGAGTGCTTAGCGCTTTGTAATTGCACTCAGGATTCACTTTAAGGTAATTTCATGCTATTCTCTCAAAAGGCATCAAATCTGGGGGCTCCAGTCTTGAAACAATAAGGTGTGATATTAAAAAATATCAGATCTCCAATGCTCTTCTGCCTCTCTAATGGAGTGTAACAAAAGATACAATGTGCGGCTCTCATCCAAACCCCCCTCTGCAGTCACAGAGATAATATTGATTTAAGTCACTATTAATTTAATGAAATGCCATTCTCTCTGCTTTTTTTTTCCTCCCCTCCCCCACCCC